>JAJTUV010001752.1:0-370961 GCA_021653895.1 Mastomys natalensis | reverse complement strand
TGTCTCAAACAAAACAAAACAAAACAAACAAAACAAAACAAAACAAAACAAAACAAAACAAAACAATAAAAGAGCATGACCTGTCTTGGAAAGGACAGGAGTTTGATTCCTAGCATCCTTATTGGGTGGTTATGAGCTGGTAACTCCGGGTCCTTCTCTGACCTCCATGGGCATCTGTATTCACACGCACACACTCAAGTAGACAGCACACATATACACATGACTTTTTAAAAAAAGATGTCAAAAAAAGAAGAACTAGCCAGAAAAGAGAGACAGTATGTGTGTGTTCTGTCACCATCAGAAAGTCAGATGTATACGGCAGATCTTACTTGCCTGACAAATGTTTCTTTCACAACATAATCTTGACCTTTGTCCCACTGAGCATCTCTTCTTGGGTTTGGATGAGATTATGACTCACTTACAATCAAAAGAATGTAAACAGTGGCGAGGAGGAGGCTCATCTGGCAAAGCACTTGCTACAGAGGCCTGAGGAACTGAGACACTCCAGCATCCAGGTAAACCCCTGGGCAGCCGTGTCTGCGGTTCCAGCCCTGAAGAGGTGAAAACAGGCAGAGCCCGGAGGACAGTCCAGCCTAGCCCGCTCAGCAGGCACGAGGTTCAGTGAGGGACCCTGTCTCCAAAATAAGATGTGAGAGACAATTGCTATGGTGAAGCCTGGTGGCACATACCCACAGTCCCAGAGGCTTAGGAGACTGGGCTTCAGCAAATCCAAGACCTTCCTCAGCTGTGGAGAGAGCTAAAGATCAACTTGGTCCATGTCAAGGGTAAAGGGACCCTGTATCAAAAATTTGAATGTATTCTTTTCAAAGGCTGGGGTGTATCTCAGGGTAAGGTACTCACACAGTATGTACAATACCTGTGCTCCATCACCAAAAATATCAGAAAACCAAAACCAAAACAAAGAAATGAAACAATTGTTTGGCTTGGTAGTCCTTGCTTATAATCTCAGCACTTAGGGGGTAGATCGATGGGGGATAGCAATAAGTTCAAGTCCAGCCTGGGCTATATACAGTTCCAGGCTAGCCAAACATCAGTTGCTGTGAGTCTGAGTAACTAGTTTCTGAAGTATTTCTCATCAATATTTGCCAGAACATGAAAGGTATCTAAAAATCTTAATAATTAGGATAATGTGACACCTGCACACAAATATCTCTTTCAATACAGCCAAAGAGAAAATACAAAAATGAACACCAATAAACGCAGAAGCTTAATGTTCATAAAATGTTCTATTGTGCTGCCCAAGGAAAGTGCCCACTCTCCCAAGTGCTGCAGCCAGTGAGGGACGGAGCCAGCTTTCCTGCTCTCATATCCTCAGAGCCAGCTCACTTCTGCCCTGCTGAGAAGGAGCTGGGCATCGCTCCTTACCCATCCACCCCAGATGAGGGGCAGGACCAGCTCTCTCATGCTCACAGCCTTGGGGCCCAGCTCACCTGCAATCCCCTCCACCCCTCCACCCCCACCCCGGGGCAGTTCTACTCTGCTGCCCAGTGAGTACAGGCCCAAAGCTGACTTTAAAAAAGATCACACCACCCTGGCAAGTCTCTCTTTTAAAAAAAAAAAAAGTCTTAATCACCTAGCAAGATAAACCAAAAACGTTGAAATTAAACAAAAAAAGTAATCCAACAAAAGAGCTAGAAGAAAGACTGGTCAGCTCTCATCGGCTTTAGCTGGTGAACCTTTCTAAGTAAAACTCACAAGGTAACTCCATTCCGTGTTTATTTTCTTGAAAAGAGGCAAGAAGAATCGCTTTACATGAGAAACCGAGATGTGCTGGCAGAATTTATGTACCCCAGAGAATTAATTCTTAATGTTTTTTCCATCTAGTTTAAAAAAGCAAAAGTCCATTGGCTGAGTCCACTGTTTCCCAGTGACTCTATGTTCAGAGGAACAGAGCATCCAAAGATGGAATTCCATTCTTTGTGAACACACACAAGTGATACATGGTCTGTGTGTGCTTTCTTTTTGTTATTGGGTGTTTAGATTTTTTTTTATGTGTGTGTGTGTGTGTGCGTGTGTGCAGGTGCCCATGGAGTCAGACAGCGTGTCAGTTATGGTCCCTTGTGCTGAGATATGGTTGCTGGGGACCAAACTGTGGCCCTGAGAAAGGTCTGCAAGAGCTCTTGACCTCTGGGCCATCTCTCCAGTCTGTTGTGTACCTTCTAGAATTTGTTCGTAGGACCTTAAACTGCTTGTATAAACACAACAAAGTATTTTGGGAAATGTCTGTGAGTTTGATTTAACTTTCCATCTAGAAAAGTTTTCCTCCTGGTGGATGAGAGACCCCTTTAGGTGAAATTGTTATGCAAATAATGCAGAAAAAAAGTTGAAATTTGGGCTGGATTAGGAGACTATCAGTGAGGAAAAGGGATCTTCCCAAATTGGTATCAAGGGGCTGGGATGTGGCTCAGTATGAGCTCAGCATGAGGTGAGAGCCCGGGTCTCAGCATCCTCAGCAGCACCAAAACAAAGCAAGATTGACAGCAAGGCCTTGCCTGAGCTGGGGTCAGATTAGTTCTCTTCTGTGTAACTGAGACTCCTCCCACGCAAACCTGCCAGGCTGGGGGGGATCACCCAGGCATCTGTGCAATTCATTTTACAGAAGAAATGGAGCAAGAGACATGTCTTTGCTGCTGGGAGAAGCTAAGGTACATTAATTCTGTGAAGTCAGCATGGGAACCTGAATGCTGCTTTCTTCTGCTCCATGATTTAAAGGACATGGAAAGCTCCCAAGGTCCTTTCCCTCCTCTCTCCAATTATATAACTACATTCTTATCTTTTTCTAAAGCATGCCCTTGTGTTTCAACTTCTAGAGCATTTTGAAAACTATTTAAGTATTTGTTTGTTATGTACAAACCCAAAGCTGATGTTTTTTAATATTCCGTCCTTGCATTAACTCTGTGTACAGATTGCCACAAGTGTGTGTATGTACGCACATGTGCACCCAGTACTACATACTATGTAAGTACTCTATCACCGTGCTACATCCCCAGATACACAATTGCTTTGTTGTTGTTGTTTGAGACATGTCTCTTCTGTAGCCCTGGCTGTCCTGGAACTCACTCTGTAGACACCAGAACTAGCTGAGATCTGCCTGTCTCAGCCTCCTAAGAGCTAGGATTGAAGGCCACCATGCCTGGTAACAACTTCATTTTGAAAAGCAAGGTAAATGTTGCCCAAAACAACTATATGAAATTCACTTTTAGTTACAATAAATAATGTGTTGACCAGATGCCTAAGTGCTGTCTTTGCCTGAAAAATCAGCTTTTTCAATAAACCACCCTTCCTTGTTGATCAGCAAACAAAGGGGAATATACAACCATTCTTGTCAAATGAGAAGAAAAAGAAAGTAATTTCAAAAAAAAAAAAAAAGCTTTTTTTTTGTTTTTTTTTTTTAAGATTAAATGTTGGTAACTGTGGGTTTTTCCCATCTGAAACTCCAGCCATCGAACGATGGATCACTTTTTGAAAAATGAGTTTTGTTTTTTTTTCCAGGTATTTGTAGAGGAGGGAAGGTTGCTAGTCAAACTATTTGGGAATCAGATGAGATGTTTGAGATGAAGTGGGAGTTGGTGTGGAGAGTGTGTGTGTGTGTGTTTGAGTGTGTGTGTGAGTGTGTGTGTGGTGTATGAGAGAATGTGTGTGTGGAGAGTGTGTGTGTTGTGTTCTTCTGGTCAAAAGAAGATGAGGCAGGTGTTTGTGACAAGCTGTGATAAGGACTGTAGATTATTTGAATCCATTGTGTTTTTCTCATTAGAAAAGTAGAAAGCAAGCAAGCTTCTAAAAAGCCTTTATTTAAAGGAAGCCCTTAATTAACAAGGCATTGAATGAAGTCCCTATTATACAAAGTGCTTAACAAAGGCTATTTGGCATCGGGAGTCTTATTGGGCCAGAGGCTGAAATAAAACACCCAGAAGGCTCTGAACCTTCACAGTCAGAATGATTCCCAGTGCTGTGGTTAAATCTGAGGCTCGTGCTGGGGTTAAACCTGAGGCTCGGCCTACAAAGTGCATGAGTTTGGACCTCGGAGCTACTCCTGAGCCTTCCAGTTCTTGGAACAGAATCGTCACTAAGCACCCCAGGTCTGGCCTCAAACTTTGTCTCTCTCTTCCTTTGTTGGCCTTGAGAGCTGGGTTATAGCGCCGATAAAAAGCATAACATGCTTTTTATTGACCTTGGTTGGAATGAAGTTTACCCGATATAAACAGTTCGAATGCTAGAACAGCAGCAGGTCTCAGGTGGACACAGCTAACAGGTTTTGAATGTTTACAGTGGTCGGCATGACCTTTGGCAAGAGAGGAGGTAGAGTCTAAAGAGACTGGCTCCTCCCCTTGGCTACCCGTTTAAAAATTAAAAACTTCCTCCAGGAATCTCATGCTAAGGAGAGGGAAAAACTAAAGTCCATGGTGTAAGGATCTTGCCTCCCAGAGCTTTACATTTTTTATTTTTTTCTTTTTAATTGGGGCTGGAGAGATGTTTAGTAGTTAAGGGCATTTGGTGCTCTTTTAGAAGACCCAGGCTTAGTTACCAGAACTCACAGGGTAGGTTAGCTCATAACTGTCTATAACTTCAGTTCAAGAGGATCCTGTACCCTCTTCTGGCCTCAGCAGACACCACGCGCACACACGTGGTGAAATTGAATCCACGCAGGCAAAATATCATAACATAAAATCAAAACATAAAATAACTTTGGGTTTGTGGAGAGTTGGCTCAGTGGTTAAGAGCACTAGCTGTTCTTTCAGAAGACCTGGGTTCAATTCCAGCATCCACATGGTAACTCACAGGTGTCTGCAACTCCAGCTCCAGGGGATTTAACACCTTCTTCTGGCCTCTGAAGACACATGCCTGTGGTGCACAGACATATATGCAGGCAAAGCACCAATACATCCAAAATTCAAACAGGATTTTAAAAATTGCATTTAATTTGCCATGATGTGATTAGTGATTATGGTGTGTGTGTGTGTGTGTGTTGTGTGTGTGTGTGAGAGAGAGAGAGAGAGAAGAGAGAGAGAGTGTTGGGGGAAGGGGGAAAGAGAAAGAAAAAGAAAATACACACACACACACACACACACACACAAGAGAGAGAGAGAAAGAGGAGAGAGAGAGAGAGAGAGAGAGCTTTTTGCTATTCTCTCTTTAATTGGAGGGTTAAGGACTGGTGGGTGTGGCTTGTTTATTAGGAGGCCAGAGCTCAAAACCTTGTATCTTAAAACTCTGGTAACACCAGAAATAGGTGGTATCTACACTTCAAGGACTCTTGGTCATCTAAGTGTGTTTTAGTCTTTATTTCTCACATGAGGAAACAGATGGTCCTCAGATGGGTTACATAGTGAAACTCAGTTTTTGACCCCAGTGGTTGGATTAACAGCTAGAGAGTGCAGCAGGCCCATTAGACTGTGTTCCCTCCAGAGGAAGCTTGTTAGAAGTCTCTGCCAGACTGCCAACCTAGGAAAGCTACTATCTTCTGTACAGTGCTCTCTCTTCTTCTCTCTACTCATGTCTCTAGCTCTCACTCTCTCTCTTCACACACACACACACAACAAGCATCACCATCACATACACACTCACCCCACCAGTGCTTTCAGAAAACCAATCTGTATAAACTCAGAAAGCATAGAAATTTATTCTTAAAACAAAACATAGATTCAGTCTCGGTGGATGATGGATGCCACCCAAGAAGGCAAAAATGCGTACCAGGAGAGATGGCTGGCAAAACCTTCTAGGCATCCTGCCTCTAAGTTACACCAGGTCACTCTAGCAGAACCTAGAACCAATAGCACCCAGTAGCACATGACACAAGTGACCTATTGTCCTTTTATTTCAAACAACGTGCAACCTACTTAGCATGCAAAGCACGTTTGTGAGGGAATACTGCCACCAGGCCCACAGCCACCAGGATCTGTGTGCTGGAGTGCACTCTGGTTACTCAATCTTGCTTGATCGTGATATGCTTTTTTACAGCCAAAGGTGATGGCAAGCCTCTGCGGCTCACAGTGGTGGGGTGGGGACGTATGAAATGGTTTGAAGGCAGCGCCCTGGCTCTACCCTCTTTTTACTGCCTTTTTCCTGTAAGAAAGGTGATGTTTTGCTGTCTGGCCTTTGCTCCTAACCTGCAGAAGAGACATTTGCTCAAATGCACAGCCTACTGTGCACTGTTCACCCTCATACAGGAGGGGCTTCCTACACACACACGGGGAGACCTCCTCCTTCCAGGTGTAAGCGGTGTGTGCTACCAGAGGATTTTACCTATGAGCTGGTCCAATACCCGTGGGACTCAGGCAGACACCCACTTTCATCCTTTCCCTCCATGACTGCAAGAATGCAGCAAACCTGACTATTCCTACTACACAGCAGATGAGTGGGGTCAGGGTGCATGCTGGCAGCTGTGACTAGCTGGTTTAGGAAATGTGGCCACTTATATGGGTTCATCCTCAGGGGTGGAGGTGGCAGTTCCTGTTTGAATGGCTGAATTCTTCTGTTTCTGCTCCCACTAGGCCTGACTGCTTGAGAGGTAACAGAGAGGGGGGAGGGAGGGAGGGTCAATGAGATGCTACAGTTACACTGAGCGCTTTAGAGGCTCACTGTGAATTACCATTTAGAATCACCGTGGAAACAAGTCTCCAAGTATATGTGTGGGAGATTATCTAGATTAGGAAGACCCACGTGAACTATGGGTGGCACCATTCCAGCAGCTAGGGTCCTGGACTGAATAAAGAGGAGAAAGAATTGTGTATACTTATACAGCATGCTCTGCTTTCTGACTGGATACAATGTAGCCAGCCACCTCCTCTTCCTGCCACCACGCCTTCCCTGCCGGGAGGGACCAAAAGCATCCCCTCCTTCCTTAAATTGCTCTTGTCAGCTGTTAGGTAGCATCAAAACAGGTCACTAATACCGAGTGTGCCATTTAGTTCTTTTTCAATGGCACATGTGGCCAGGTGGAGCCAGGAACTCCGGATGGAATTGTCTCAGGAACCTGGATGATGAATCTGATGTGGTAATTCTATGAGATAATTTTACTGGAGTTTCAGGGTGGTGTGGCTGTGGACTTCTGAGGCTTAGTAAACTCTTCTTCAGTGCTTCCTGGAACAACGGGGCCCTGGGCTTTGAATGAGAAAGAAAACCCCAAAATCCCATGGCCTTGAAATGTTGCTCTGGACTCTGGTGTCTCGGGAGCTTCCCTGGGGGAGGGTCCTTTCAGCTACCTAATGCTTTGATTCCTTAATGATAATTGGGTTAGAGGTCTTCTTGTTTGCTTTCCTCTTTTAAGATAGGTTCTAACTATTACCTTGGCTGGTTGACGTGGAACTCTCAGAGATCCCCCTGCCTCATCCTCCCAAGTGATGATAATGTAGTGTATACCGTCACACCCGGTAGGGGGTTCATTTTTACCCAGCCTCAAGTTCAGTCCTCAGTGGGACTTCAGTGATATTGTGAACACTGGGACATGTGTGGGGTGTTGGCAACGGCTGAGAGAGCAGGAGCGGGGAAAGGCCACCTCCACAGAAAATCCTCCTGTCTTCTTAAAGTTGTTCCAAGTTCCAGGAAGGCTGGAAGTGACTAGAAGCAAAGAAGCTGGCGCTCTCTTCTGGCTCCATTCCCATCCAAAGCAGCGTTACTTACAGTAGAACAGAGGTCCCTGTGAGAAGAAAAGGAACAGTGACTATTTTTGGTTTTGTTTTTTAATAATTTATTATTATTATTTTCACTTTACATCTCAATCACAGCCTCTCTCCCCCCTCTCCTCCCAATCCCACCCTTACAAATCCCTCCCTTGGTTTTGTTTTTGTTTGTTTGTTTTTTAACCTAGAGCAAGTTATTAGAATTCTAGCTGTGCATTCATCCAACAGGTTAACCCTGAGTGTCTACCAGTGCTAGGCTGATGTACACACACTCACTATTCTGCGCTCTTAAAGCCCTTTTAAAAGGACCCTGCTAGCTAGGCAAGGTGGCTCAAATCTGTTTTCCCAACACTTGGTTGATGGAGGCAAAAGAATCAGAAATTCAAAGTCAGCCATTGGCTACTTTGTAAATTTGAGGCCAGCCTACATGAGACCCTGCACACAAACAAACACACAAGAAACCTTAGAAACAAATAAACCAGAGGGCTAAGGCTCTCAGATTAAAGGTCATGGCTGCTGAGAGGAGGGGTCAGGTCTAAAGAGAAGGGAGCCAGTGTTAAGTGGGATGCAGGACTTCTCATCTTTTTCTGCTCAGCATCCAAGCTTTGATAGCACTCTGAGCTTTCTTTGGGAAATATGATCATGCCTTTGAAAAGCGGCGATTGCTATCTGTCACTCTGAATGGAATTGAACACCATGTGGGATGTTTAACTCATCAGTGTAGACAGAACAGCTGGGAGGTAACTGGGAAAGTACTGCCGGATCAGAGTGAGAGTTGGAGTCGGAAGCCTGGGTTTGAACTCCAGCTGTTACAGATTAGGGGAGCTTTGAGTAGGTTCTTCTTGGAACTGTGACTCAGAAGGTTAGCGCAATACTTCAGGTAAGAGCGAAACCAGCACTGTTGTTGTGCAGGCCCCGCCTCAGGATCAACCATGGTTATAGCCCAGGACCCGGCTTATGAAGAATTGCATCTCCCCCCCAAAAGAATTGAAGAATTACAACCCCAGAATAACCTTGTTTTCTGGTGCTACCATCCACCTGCCTCTTCCTGTCTTCTGCATAACCTCTCTAGTCATAGTGTCTGGCCCTGAAGTTGAAGGATCTTTCCACCTTTTCTGTGGGGAACTCCCTCCTCCCTCTGCCTCCTGACCAGATCACATTCCCATCATGCCCACTGCCCTGCTGCAGCCCTTGGCCCTCTCTCAGTCATCTGGTCATCTTTACCTGGCAGATTCCCAGGACTCAGGCCCTCTCTTCACCTTCTCTCCACCTACTCTTGGAATGGCAGAAAAACAAACAGCATTGCCTGGTGCTGGTTAATCTTCACTGTCAGCTTGACTGGATTAAAACCCTCTGGGAGAGAATGCTAGGCGTGTTTGTGAGGCTGTTTCCAGGGAGGTTTGACTGAGAGGAGAGGACACCCACCCAGAAAGCAATGGCACCATTCCATGGTGGACTGACTAGGAATTCTGGGAAAATGGAGAAGGCAGGTACAGTACCACATTTCACGGCTCTGCCACCTGCCTGTGGACTACGTGACCAGAACACCAGACAACTAGCGGCTTTATGCTTCCACCACAGTGCCGTCCTGCCTTGATGGACTGTGTCTCTTTCTTTATACTGTGACCCCAAATTAATTCTTGTTCCTGTGAGCTGCCCTTGTCAACAGTTCGGCCATAGTAACGAGAGAGATAACTAAGATACCAGCACTAGACCAATCATACAGAACCTTCGCTCTCTCCCTTCCCTGGGGTGATAAATTCCCACCCTTCTCTCCTCTAACTTCAGCCTCCCCTTCCCATGCTTGCCTGCACATCTCTTCCTATTGCTCTGGAAAAACAACACCAACAAAGAGACCTTCCTGAAGCTTGCACCTAAGCCCTCATGTATTTACCTATATAGGTCACCTTCCTCTTGTGACTCAGAGGGACTCTTTCCAAAGCTAGTTCTGTGCACCTGACCCCACCTTCTCAGATGACTCCTCGGGAATAGCCCCACTCGGTGTCATCAAGTTCCTTCCTGTCTCTCCGCACTATTGTGATCAGCATACAAACATAGTCCACTGTTCTTAGCCTTAAAAGAAAACAACAGCTTTCTTCCATCTTCAGACCCTTCTCTAGTGTCTGCCGCTTCTGTGCTCCTTTATAGCAGAATTCCCCGAAGAGGTAGCCTCTGATTTTCTGTTTGCAGGCACACACACCCTCCAATCGAGCACACCAGAAAAGCAGCTCTGGTCAAGGTGCTCAGAGACTCCTGCTTGCTGGTTTCATAGCTTGGTTGACTTACTTGCAGCATTTTATAGAGCTAACCAAGCCCTCTCCCTTGAAATGCTTTGTTCTCTGGCCAGGACGCCTCTGTCACTGGTTTGCTCTTACCACCTGGCCACTCCCTAGCTCCCCAGTCTCCTGGCCTGCTTCTCCTCCCCTTCCTGACCTCTACTCCTGGCACACTCCATGGTTTTTAATCTCACCTGCTCTTTGGCTAGTTTGCCCAGACCATGATGTTTCTTAGGTATCCATTGCGCCCCAAACCCAGAGTCCTAGCAGCGTAGTTCCCCTGTATCCTGTCCCACTACAGTCTTCCTGCTTTGGCTCCGATCTTCAGGACGGAATTCTTGATTTCTGTCATTTTGTCAAATCCAAAATCCAATATGCAAATCTTATTGACTCTGCCATCAAGTTATATCTGTAATCTGAGCATTTTCTCTACTTCCGCCTGGCTTCCCTGAGGCCACATCTACTCTTACTTAAATGCTTGCATCAGTCTTCTATCTGACCTCCCTGCCTCTACCCCGGCTCCTCAGTCCAAAACTGCAATGGATGGTCACCCTCAAGCGGAGCAGACTCACACGTCTCTGAGACATTGATATTCATTTTTCTCACCTCCCTTACCATGCTCCATCCAGCACCATCCTTCCTGATGCTTAAGCAAGCCAGCCATGCTCTCTTGCTGTTTTTTCTTCCCCAGATATTGACTTGGTCATGATCTCATTTTCTCTAGCTCTCCCTCGACAGTCAGGGTTATGGTTTGACTCTGAAGTGTCTCCCCAACCTCATATTTGAATGTTTGCTCCCTAGCTGGTGGTACTGTTTGGGGGAGTTCTCAAAACTTTGAGAAGGTGGAGCCTAACTGGTAGGTCCCTGGGTTACTGGGGAGTATGTTATCTCTGCCCACTTCCTGTCTTGCTCTCTGCTTGGTGGTCTGCATGCTGTGTTGTAAATAGCCTCCATGAAATGCTTCTCTGCGGTGAACTGGCTACTCAGCCACGCTCTCCCTGCCATGGTGGACTGAGACTCTCTCAAACCGTGAGCCCAGACCAATCTTCCTCTCCCTGAAGTCCTTTTTGTCAGGTAATGTGGACACAATGATAGAAAAGTAATTAATAAAATTTTTTTATTTTAATTGTGGGCCATCAAATGGCTTCTGGGTAAAGGGACCTGCTACCAAGCCTGATGATCTGAGTTTGATCCCCAGAATCCACGGGGTAGAAAAGGGGAGCTGACTCCTGAAGGTTGTCCTCTAACTTCCACAAGCATGCTGTAGTATGTGTATGCGCGTGCGCGCGCATGTGTACCCTAAGACTGACTGATCAGGGCCATAGCTCAGAATTCAGGGGCTGAGCCACGACCCCAAACAACTACTTTGATTAAATCTAATCATGTGGCTTTTAGGCCTTTAGAGAAGGTTTTTGGAAGGAATTTGGAAGCATTTGGAGAAGCAGTCTACAGAAGCCTTAAAATGCAATAAGCAGAATGTAATGGGTGATTTTGTTGGGATTTCAGAAGCAGGAATCCTGGCAAGAGTGTGGACAGTAAAGGCTGTTTCAGATGAAGTTTCAGATGAGAACTGTTGGGGTTCAGGAGTTGCCCACAAATCACACAAACACTGATCTCAGTCAGACTGGGATGATTTATTGAATGCACACCCTAAGACTGATTGATCAGGGCCATAGCTCAGAATTCAGGGGCTGAATTCTCTGTCAGCTTATAATGGCTAAAACCACACAACCCACAATAAGCTCATACACAGGTGCAGTGCTGCCCAGTGGTTAGCTCTGACTACAGTGAGTTCATACACAGGTGCAGGAAGGGCTGCCCAGTGGTCAGTTCTGACTCAAGCCACTTTAGACAGAACAGTTCCTGTTGACCTTTGATTTGATGGGTTCTATGCAAAGCTTTGTGGAGTTTCTTAAGATTAACAAACCTCATACAAAATGTAACAGGATATGTTATTAACATGATCTTGTTCTGAGTTAAGTTATTCTTCTGTGTCAATACTGACAGGCATATTACAGCAACAATATGAAATAGCTGGCAGGCATGGAACAAAATGGCTATAGCTATGCTAGGGGGACAGACCTCAACAGGAACAAAACTCTACTGTGAATTTGAGTTAGAGACTTTTCCTGCTATATTCTGGCAAGGGATTTGTCTGTATTTTTCCTGTATTCTGAAAAATTGAGTGAGATTTAATTCACAAATAATGGACTAATTTAGCAGAGAAAACTCCAAGGTGGCCCAGCATTCAAACTGTAGCATGGTTGTCGCTGACTTACTTTAGTTAGATTTCTTGTGAGAACTGCCAACAAATAGCAGAAGGGGGAAAAATAAAAGACTTATAGTTTAACCAGAAAAGGAACTTACTTAAGAGTTGAGGGTAAGGAAACCATAGTTATTAGAGAGAACAGCACCATTAAAGAGAAGCTGTGGCCAGGCATGGTGGTGCACACTTTTAATCTCAGTTGAGGGGCAGAGGCAAGAGGATCTCTGTGAGTTCAAGGCTAACCTGGTCTCCTGGTTTTCATGGAACATTCTAAACAGCTAGGTTTGTTTAAAGAGATCCTGTATTAACAAAGAGAGTGAGAGCAAGAACAAGAGAGTGAGAGAGCGAGCAAGAGAGAGAGAGAGCAAGAGAGAGAGAGAGAGGGAAAGAGAGAGAGGGAGAAAGAGAGAAAGAGAGAAAGAGAGAGAGAGATTCACAGAGAGAAGCTGGAATGTGTAGGAACAGATTCCGTGAGTACCTTCAGGAACTGCTAAAACTCTCCCTTTGCTTTGCAAAGACAGTTCCACCATGTGTTCTACTCTAGTGGGTCTATGTAAAGAAGTTTTTTTCTATCTTCATGTCTGTGCCAGGACGGTGTGTGGTCCACACCAAGTGACCAAGAAGCACAGTCTGCACCTTCAGAATGACTGAGTCACACCAGTGGGGGCAGAAACCCAAACATTCTCTTTGGGAAATGGAGCACTGATGATGTGCAGATAAATGATATTTCTCTATAGAATTGCATTGCTGTGAAGGAGAAACATGCCAAGCACCTGCCCCAGTGTGCGGGACGGTATGCTGCCAAGCGCTTGCACAAAGCACCATGTCCCACCATGGAGCGCCTTACTAACTCCATGATGATGCATGGTCCTAACGACGGCAGGAAGTTCATGACTGCGAATCGCCAAGCGTGCCTTTGAGATTATCCACCTGTTCAGTGCTGAGAACCTTCTGCAGGTCCTGGTGAATGCCATCATCAACTGTGGTCCCCCAGGAAGACTCAACAAAAATTGGGTGGGCTGGGACAGTGAGACGGCATGACGTGTCCCTACTGCTCTGAGTGAATCAAGCCAGCTGGCTGCTGTGCACAGGTGCTCCTGAGGTTTCCAGAACATTAAGACCATCACCAAATGCCTTGCAGATGAGTTGATCAATGCTGTCAAGGGCTCCTCCAACTCCTATGTCATCAAGAAGAAAGATGAACTGAACATGTGGCCAAGCCTAGCCGCTGATTTCCCACCTGCTGCTTAATAAACTGTTTGCCCTTTTGGGATGGTTAAAAAAAAAAAAACAAAAAAGAGTTTTTCAGGTTTGGCCACCCAGACACTCTTGCGCAACCATGGTCTAATGGGGCATGGCAGCTGCTCAAACTGGCAGTAGAATTTTGTATCACACATGTAGTGCTGGTCTATGGAGTTGTATAATGATCCTTAAAGATTCCAGAGAAGAGCTGTGAGGCTCAGCAATAGAATAGCGTTGGAGGCCCTACGAGTTATCTATGAACCTGTGAAGTGAGTTCCAAGTTGCAATGGAGACTCTAGGATGTCTGAGATGCCGGGAATGTGGGTGTCTGCCAAGGAGAGCCACAGGTATGAAGTGATCCAGACCAAGAGAGAGGCCATGTGTGCTGTAAACAGAAAAAGCCACAGAGACAGTGCTGTCCAGGTCTGCTGGAGCTCATGTCACGATATGCTCTCCCTGGATATTGGTCATGGGATTACAGGGCTTAAGGTTTGCCTAACTGGCCTTGCTTTGATCTCACTGTTTCTTCTCATAGCAAGATCCCTCCCTTTTTAAGATAGAATGTTGACTGTGCACCACTGTCTATTGGAAGTTTATACTTTCACTTACATACAGGGAGGAACTCACAGCTAAGAGATTATTTTCAGGGGAGACTTGACATAGACTTTTGAATAATATTAGAAACGTTAAGATTCTGTGGGACACTTGAAGTTGGACTAAATTTACATTATAAGATTTTGGAGCGTAAGCCTTTGGGGAATGGAGTGGAACATTATGGCTTGGGTATGAAATGTCGCTCATAGGCTCATGTTTTGAATGTTTGGTCCCCAGCCACTGATGGTAGTTGGGAGGTTCTCACAAGTTTGAAAGGTGGAGCTAACTGGTGGAGGCAGGTTTCTAGGCCCTTGAGGGTGTGTCATCTCCAACCATTTCCTACTTTGATGCCTGCTTCTGTGTCCACCTTGATAGGAACAACCTCCACCACATGCTCTCACGCCCACGGCTTGAACAACTGGCACGCTTTCCTTCTCCTGATAGATCTAAGCATCCGAGACAGTGAGCCAAAATCAGTCCTTCCTCCTTTGAGCTGTTTCTGTCAGCATGCTGGTCACAACAACCGTAAAGTGCCAAATTCAGTGAGTCCCCTCTTATCCTGATCTTCTGAAGTCACAGCCCGCTGCCACAGTCACATGAAGCTAGTGCATGAAGCACTTTTACTTTGGAAAAAAAAAAAGAATTTATTTTATTGTATGTGTGCTGCATGTATGCCTATGTAATTGCTGCATGCCTGATGCTGGTCCAGTGGTGGTCCAGAAGAGGTGTCAGATGGCCTGGAACTGAAGTTACAGATGCTTTTGAGTTGCCAAATGAATGCTGGGAATTAATCCCAGGCCCTCTGCAGGAACAACACGTGCTTTTAACCACTGAGCCATCTCTTTCACCCTGTTTTACTTGTAGCATTCATGGTTATCTGAAACAGTCTTATTTCTCGGCTGAGCTATCACCCATCACTGCTATGAAAGACCAATGGCAGCAACATGCACAGAGCTTACCACACGGCTGCCAGGCGGCCGGGGAAAGGTCCTACTGCATCAGAGCTCCTGGCTGAAGTGCCAGAGGGTTGCTGTGCATTTTGCTTATTGGATAGTGTGCATTCAGTAAATATTCTTGGAATAAAGGATTGATGGGTGTGTGGACCATTTGTTTATTTCCTTTGCCAGAGATTCATGTCTGTTTTTTTCTCAGAGCCTCATTTTCTTCATTTGGCAAGGGGATAATTAACATCTACCTCATAGAATAGTTATGAGAACCAAATGAACTAGTCCTTTCAAAAGTTGGTATAGGGATGGGTGTGGTGGTGGCACACATCTTTAATCCTAGCACTCTGGAGGCAGGGGCAGGGAGTTTGAAACCAGCCTGGTCTATACAGTGAATTCTAGTAGTCCAGTCAGGGATACATAGTGAGACTCTATCTAAATAAAATAAGTAAGTATATGTGGCACATATATTATTACATTTATACAAAATACCCAGAAAAGGCAAATCAACAGACTGAACGAGCAGAGGCAAAGAAAGGAGGTGAACTGGGGCACAAAGTAGAGTGGGAAGGGGCCCAGTGACATGGGAAGGCTCAGAGTTAACATGGCAAGGGGCTATTACTGGAACCAGCGGCAGGGGACATGATGAGGGGGCATGGGTAGAGGGTGTCCTTTGGTGTGAGAAAAGTACCATGACTACAGTAAGAGCCACACAGTATTGTGATCCTACAAGCTACCGATTTCCATGCTTGAAAGTGGCTAACAGGTGGGTTTTAGATCTTGAGAATAGGGTTATATTACAGAAATATCTCGATTTAAAAACAAGCACAGTGCCTGGGACATGGTAGGCACTGATTAGATTAGCTGTGTGGGAATGACTTCTTAGCTTCAAAAATAAAATAAAACCCATTTTTCCTGGTGCCTCGCTGTCCCGCCTATAATAACATCCATATCCCTCTCATCTGTTCCTCTTCCCAGGCCCCGCCTCCCAGGCCCCGCCTCTCAGGCGTTCTAGATTGTCTTCCCATTTTCATAGGATCCCTGCTTTTCCTCAATCTGCCCCTCAATCCCCGCCACATCTCCATCTTCCACCTCACCAGTCATTCCTCCCAGCTCACCTGTCAATTATTAGTGTGTTTTATTTTCTTATATCAATTATTAATTTAATAATGTCAACTCATTAATTTATTTCAGAAATATTCATTGTTACTATTACAAGTGTCGGGGATATGATATGATAACAAGATAGACACAGACATCATATCATGACTCCTAGCTTATAGCTAACCTGAGGTTAAAAAAAAAAAAAACCAGCCCACAGCACTGGGCTGTGGGAGCAAAGACCAAGGCAAAAGAGAGGAGAGGGGAGTGCGTCCCAGACTAGGGAGTGGTAGGGAAGTTTTGTTTTAAAAGCTCCCAAGTTGGGACCCTAGAAGTGAGGAGTCTAGGAGGAATACTTTTCTGGGGGCAAAGCTAGAGATAAATATGGTGCAGGAGTTGGAATTGTCAGTTGGAAAGTTGGGGTCACAGCGTGCAAAGTCCAGGAAGAGGGAGCATTGCAGGGTCTGGGCAAAGAAAGGAGGTGAGCTGTGGCACAAAGTAGAGTGGGAAGGGGCCTGGTGACGTGGGAAGGGTCAGAGTTAATGTGGCAAGGGGCTATTACTGGTGAAGTAGTACTTCATCCTTAGAGACGCCAGGCCTTGTATCCCAACTTCCAGCCTCCAGACAGTCCCACCATGCTCCCGCTGAAGCAAAGCAAAACAAAACAAGAACTCTCAAGACAGACAGACTGTGACAGCACATGCCTTTAACTCCAACACTTAGGAAACAGAAAGAGGCAGATATCTTTCCAGGACAGCTTGGGCTACATAGAGAGTTCCTATTTCAAAATAAAATTAAACATACACTTAGCCAAAACAAAACAACAAAAACCTTATGAGACCAAGAAATCTTGGAAAGGAACCAGCTGAGTGACCCATTACAGATGTTAGCTCCAAAGGGCTTGCCTTGCTACAAGCTGCCACACCCCTACCAGTGTCCCCAGCAAGGCCAGGTAGCAGTTGTGGGAAGAAGACGCACAGGAGTGATCTAAAAAGCCGCAGTACTTCATAATGGAGATAAGACAGGCGTTCAGTTTAAGGCACTGAACCCACACTGGCTATAGGCAAGAGGAAAGCGATATTGTTCCCAACTTTGGGAAAGGCTGATTGTCTTCGTGGAGAAGCAACCGTTGCTTCTGGATAAGCCAGGGCTGCAGGCAATGCCTACCACTCAATGTCTTAACACATACTCAGGAAGATAAAACAGATTCTCACAGGCCTGTAGCCTGTAAACTATTAATCCTTCCCATTCCTGCTCTCTTTCCTTCCATCCTCAGCCCTTTGTCAGTAAATTGAAGACATCTCAGAACTTTTCCTTAATCATCAACTTGGCAACTCCTTGGCAACTCCCTTTCTCCAGCTGTGACCTGCTAGTCCTGTTGATCCTGGAGCAGCCATACACCAGCAATCCTCTCTCCCTGAGTTCTCTGTTGATATTCTCCAGCCTTGGGTACTGTGCTGGGTACTGAGTGCCCAGAGACTCTCTGAGGCTGTCTTCTACCCTGAGAGAACATCCAGGTAGCTAGGAGGCAGGCTGGGTGGGAATGAGCCCAAGATCCTGACACTGAACCAAGGGGTCCCAGGCTATGTTGGCCAGGGTAGAGGTGACCCCTGAGCTGTATCTTGAAGGAAATGAGGCACCTGTCCTCAGGATTGAGGCAAAGAGAAAGAAGAGAGAGAGCTAAGGGCCTGGCAAGTGGGGTCAAGAGAACCAGGAGACCTGAATGAAGGTTTGAACCTCCTGAGTAGATATTTTAGTATACACACACACACACACACACACACACACACACACACACACAGGCTAGCACTTTTCAAGGGATTTGGAGCATGCTTGGTTCCCTCAGGCTCTGCCTGGGAAGACTCTTTGCTCTCTCCCCTGATGGTACCATCTGGCTTGTTGCCTTTACAGGTCTGTAAAACTCCCAGCTTCAACTTTGAACTTTGTACCGGCACTGGAAATCCATTTGTTTATCAGGGCTGGTAGCAGTGCCTGCTGAGATCTGTCCCTTTGGAGACAGGCTGGACCCCTTCTGCATTCTAGTTGCTAATCCATAGCAGTGGGAGAGGGAGCAAGTCTGCCCCCACCTCAATAGTTGGTGGGATGTGAGAAGAGTCCTCTCTGCTGAAGTTGCTGCAAATCCTGGCTGGTGCCCCGCCTTCCCTTCACCTGCACTTCCGCCCCGCCCACCCTGCCACTGTTCCAGGTGAGTCAAGCTGGTTCTGGCCCGCCCACCTGTCCAGGTTCAGCAGTCTCAGCCGGAAGCCACCTCCACGGACTGTGCACAGTGTCTGAAGGTGGGAGCGGAGAGGGGACATTGGGGTCGTGGGAGAGGGTACTCAGGTCTCTTCTGATCCATAAGGGCTCCTGCGTGCAGCAGAGAAACTAGATCCAGTTGAGTGTGTATATGTGCAGATATGAGGGATGTGTATTATTGTGTTGTGGGTTGTGAAATGACAGTTGGAGGGGGATGGGCAGACAAGTGTGGGCTGAGCTCAGAGGCATTTGGAACGTGACTTTGGGTATATCTTTGGGAAGAATTTACAGAGCAGGCAGGGGAGGAAGGGAACGGGTGTAAAACCTTTGAAAGATCTAAATGAACTAACTAACCGTAGTATAACAAACTCTTGTCTTTTGAGTACTGAGTGCCTAGAGAGAGGTCCCCAGAAAGCAACCAAAGGTTGCTTGGAAATGAATGAGTCAACTAGGCATGCTCCGTTTCTGAGGCTTCCCTTCCCCATACAATCGCTTCTCTTCCCACACCCCTGAATTCACTTTACAAGCCTTGTGCACTAAGCCCAGAAACCCAGCTTCCCAACCCCCAATCACAGGCATACACCAGCCTACCCAGCCCTCTGCCTCAGGGAAGTGTGTGGCTGGTAATGGCCAGTTCTGACTGGATGAGGCCGAGGTCACCTGTGGACCCTGGAGCAACCTCACTAGCAGGTTGGTCTGATTGATTTGAATGAGAGCTGAGGAGTGAACTAGCTTGGTCTCAGGGTCTCATGCTGGGTTTTGAGTCCCCCACTCCCAACTAAGAAGAGGACGTGTTTGGCATGTCGGGAGCTGTAGTGATGGGCTCTGAGTTGGCTTCGGGGGTGGATAGGAGGTGGTTAGATGCCTGTTAGGATATCGAAGCTGGGGACGGTGACTAGAGGGACAAAGAATAGGTAGTGTGGACACAGCTGTGGCAGAGGGTAGGGAGGAGGGCTGAGTCACTGGAGCAGGAGGTGGTGTATCTTGAGTCAGGGCATCCTTTGGGTACCACACTGAGGAGTGTGGCCGAAGAGGCCTCTAAGCTGGGTTTTCCAGTCCCTTACCTGGCCACTCTGCCCAGGGACACCTCTGACTTTTGCCACCCTCCAGCAGACACTGCCCAGTCCCAGCTGTCCCCCTCTTTCTCCCTTAGCTGTGCTTCAGGTTCCTATGCATTTCTCCATACACTATTGACTTTCTCCGGAGGCTTCCAAGCCTAATCTTATACATGAGGTCTCCAGCTCAGATGCCCTTCCCCCAGGGCTTCCCAGCCCTGAGTGCCATGACCCTTGGGGCCTTTTCATACTCAGTTGGTCCTCTGAGGTGGTTCCGTTGGAAGGCCCGAGGTATGTAGTAGGAGAGGCTCCTGATGCAGGAACAGAGAGGAGGGGCTGCTCTGGCTATCTGGTGACAATCTTTTGTTCTTGTGTTCTGTTCTGTTCTTGCGGTCTGCTCCAGAGCTGGGTAGCTCCACACAACTGAACTGCCTCAGCTCCATTATCAGCTTGCCAAGGAGTGTGCCAGACTGCACTCTGGTGTCAGAGCCCTGAGTTCAAATTCTGGGGCCTCAGCTGAATCATTTTCCATTTTGGGGCCTCTGTGCACACACCAATAAGGCAGGAATAGTGTTTATACTTGTGTAATGGATAAACACATTGCTAGCGCCAAAATCTTAGGGTTTGGTAACTAAGAACATTAGACATTCCACTGTTAGCCTGTTCTAGAGCTAAAATCTACAGACAGCAGCTTTGGGTCTATTCTGTGGACCAGTGGTGTGAGCAGTGGTCCTGTCCTCAGCATTTATAGTACTCTAAATGGCAGTGAGTCTACTGTGGAAGGTGCGATCTCTATATAACTCCTATACCTCTATTTTTCAGGGCTTGTGCCCCGGGGCTGCCTGGAGCCTGGGGTGTCCCTGGAGCCAGGACTTTTTCTGGCAGAGGCCAAGGCTCACCCATGTCATCAGGTCTATCCATGATTGAAGCAAGCACAAGTGAGTGGTAGAGGTGGGGATGGTAGAGTGGTAGAGGACAGATTGGGTCCCCTCAGCTGCTGAGATTGGAGGAAGGGCTCTCTCTGCCCATACTCTCTCAGTCTCTCCCCCTTCCACGCCCCCAGGAGTCCCATCAGGCCACTGCTTGTAACTCCATCTCTTTCTCTGCAGTCTCGATCTCAGGGGCCACCAATGCATCAACCACGGCCCCTGGACTGGGCACGGGGGCCGGGCATGGCCTGTGCTGGTAGGAGTTGTGCTGGGGGCAGTGGTCCTCTCCATACTCATCGCACTCGCTGCCAAGTGCCACCTCTGCCGCCGCTACCGTGCCAGCTACCGGCATCGCCCTCTGTCCGGAGCAGGGGGTGGGAACCGCCCACAGGTGGGTGAAGATGAGGATGATGACGGCTTCATCGAGGACAATTACATCCAGCCTGGGGCTGGTGAGACGGAGACGACAGGAAGCCGGGACCACTTCTCCCTATGAGCCCTGTCTTTGGACACTTCCCTCCATGCCTGGCAGTTTAAAGACAATGATTCTCAAGTCTCAGGGTCAGAATTCACTAATACCTAAAGCTTGACCGGGAGCCTGTTTTCTGACACTGGTCTCCAAAGTGACAATTCTGTTTCTCATTAACTTCCCATGGCTCCCCGCTGTCCCAGAATACAGCCTGACTGTGCAAACTTGGGAAAAGGCCCCTGTGAGCAGGCCTCTTGATTTCCTTTCTTTGCCCCGCCTTCCAACTTTACCCCCTTCTTGGGCTGTCTTGACACCCCTCATGAACGCAGCCTTGACCAACAAGTCCCAGGATTTCACACATGTCCCAACAGGAGAAGACTGTGCCAAACTTCTTACCAAAATTTTTTTCTTATCAATAAAGTATATGACTTGGTTATAATATATCATGTTTTTCACAGTAATTAATAAATCTATTTTCATTTTGGATTAGCATAAGAAGTCGTTCCTTTTACATTTCTCTGAACCTAAATGCATTGTTCATAGGTGAAAAACACCACCCAGGCCTTCTCGCCTTCAGAATGCCTTCCACAAGCATCTCTCTGGTTACAGTCTGTTTTATTAAAATGGGTCAGAAGTTAAGGGGGCTACTGCCAAGGCTGGCATCCTGAGTTTAATCCCCAGGATCCACATGTGAAAGGAGAGAACTGACACCCGAAGCTGCCATCTGACTTCTTTCTTCCTTTCTTTCTTTCTTTTATTTATTTAGATTTATTTATTCATTTTATGTATGTGATTACATTGCAGTTGTCTTCAGACACACCAGAAGAGGGCATCGGGTCCCATTACAGATGGTTGTGAGCTACCATGTGATTGCTGGGAATTGAACTCAGGACCTCTGGAAGAGCAGTCAGTGCTCTTAACTGATGAGCCATCTCTCTAGCCCCCTCATCTGACTTTTACATGTGTGGCGTGGCTCACTTGTGCTGAGCACAAAATAAGTGTTTTAAAAGCCATAACAATTTGTTAGTAATTGACACGTTCATACTTGTGTATTGTGCATTTTGATCACGTTAACCCCTACCGTACCCTCCCTCGTCCCTCTCCCCTCCCTCTGAAGCCCCTCCTCCTATCACACTACCCCTCCACTTTCAGGTAATCTCAGATTCTCACCCAAACTTGTTTACTGATTCTCAAGAAGCACACTCAACCCTTCCTGCCCAAGGGTTTTGCATTTACAGATTCAGCCAATCTTGGATGGAAAATATTTTGGTTAAGATGCCCACAGAGACCCAAATAATTAAGTTTGGACTTCACCCCACACACGATTATTTTATGCTGAATTCATAAAACTGGAATAACACGAAGGCATTCTAGTAAGAGTTAAAGTGGGGCTGGAGAGATGGCTCAGTGGTTAAGACAACTTATTGCTCTTTCTGAGGATCTGGGTTCAGTTCCCACAGAGTGGCTCACGACCATGTGTAAGTCCAATTCTAGGGGATCCAACACCCTCTTCTAACCTCTTCTAGAACTTCATGCACACACACTGCACAGACGTGCAGGCAAAACACCCATGTGCATAAAATTAAAAGAATTGAAGTACTTCAGAGATGGGAGAATATAGAGGAGGTATATGCAAATACTGTAAACTCTTGCATAAGGTGCTTGTGTATATAGATTTTGGTTTCTGCAAGGGATTCTGGGGTACATGGTTCCAAGGGACAGTGGCATTTGTTGAATGACTGAGGAATGAATTTAAAAAGATGAGAAAGTAGAGGCAAATGTGGAGGATATCATCAAGAATCCCAGTGAAAGCCGGGCGTTGGTGGCGCACGCCTTTAATCTCAGCACTTGGGAGGCAGAGGCAGGTGGATTTCTGAGTTTGAGGCCAGCCTGGTCTACAAAGTGAGATCCAGGACAGCCAGGGCTACACAGAGAAACCCTGTCTCGAAAAACCAAAAAAAAAAAGTTTGAAATAATCTCTATGTCATTAGGTAAGAATGCTAATAAAACAAAGTCTAAAAAAAAAAAAGGATCCCAGTGATGGGACAGCCGGGCAGTGGTAGTGCATACCTTTAATCCTGGCAGAGACAGAGGCAGGAACAGAGGCAGGAACAGAGGCAGGGACAGAGGCAGAGGCAGAGGCAGAGGCAGAGGCAGAGGCAGAGGAGGCAGAGGCGGCAGAGGCAGAGGCAGAGGCAGAGGCAGAGGCAGAGGCAGAGGCAGAGGCAGAGGCAGAGGCAGAGGCAGAGGCAGAGGCAGAGGCAGAGGAGGCAGAAGAGGGAGAGGAGGCAGAGGCAGAGGAGGCAGAAGAGGGAGAGGAGGCAGAGGCAGAGGAGGCAGAAGAGGGTGAGGAGGCAGAGGCAGAGGAGGCAGAAGCAGAGGAGGCAGAGGCAGAAGAGGAAGAGGAGGCAGAGGCAGAGGAGGCAGAAGAGAGAGGAGGCAGAGGAGGCAAAGGTAGAGGAGGCAGAGGCAGAGGCAGAGGCAGAGGCAGGTGGATCTCTGAATTTGAAGCCAGCCTGATCTACAGAATGAGTTCAGGATAGCTGGGACTATGTAGAAAGATCTTGTCTCAAAAACAAACAAACAAAGAAGGAAAAAGAAAAAAGAAGAAAGAAAAGGAAAAAAAATATGGGGCCAGCATGATGGCCCAGAAGGGAAAGTGCTTGCCGTGTAAGGCTGACTGCTGCAGTCTAAGGGAAAGACAGACTCCCTAGAGCTGCCCTCTGCTTTGTGCATACATACAATGACACAATGGGGAGGGAAGGATTCAGCTACAGAGGCCACCTTGAGATGGGAGGGACTTGAGTTAAGTGTCTTTTATTATAAGCAGAAAGGAGTTCGGAGGAAGGACCCTGGCTTTGTATAGAAGCAAAGGGACAGTTAACTTAGGAGGCAGGAAATAGGTTGTCCTATCCTTGTGGCTGGTGACTGGCATTATACCTATAATGCGCTCTGTCATTTAGAGGGACATTGATATGACTCTCCATTCCTAGAACTTCCAAAACCTCAAGTCCAGTTTCAAGCAATCAGGCAAGACACTGGTTTATACTGGCTCATGAATTCACCTCTGATATAATCACCCAGGACTTGGGGATGCAAAAGGGCAGGTCCTGGAGCACACATGAGTTGGGGGTTAGGTGTATCTGTTTGTTTCAGATCATTCCCAGACAAGGAGTCATCCTCACAAGCTAGGCAGCCACCATGCTTGTGTCCACCCAGCGTCAGCCCTTAAAGGAAAAGCCCATAGAGGAGTAAAGGGTTGGGAGAAGAAGCTGATGCAGGGAGGGGCTTGACAAAGATGTCAGATGGGCCACAGTGAGGTGTCTGAGAGTCCCTGGTCAGCGAAGTGAAGTGGAATGAAGCTGGAATGGACAATTCTGGTTAGGGCCTCAAGCCCAGAGACAGAGCTCACACTGAGAGCAGCTCAGCTCAGCTGAGAGCAGCTGAGGCACAGCTCATTTGGTCCCCCTCCCCCCTTTTTTTTCATCTCTCTCCAAAATGCGGGAGGGGGGCGGGAGCCCTTGTAAGCCTGGTGAGATGGTATATCTGGTAAAGGCTCTTACCTCATGCAAGCAGCCATCATGCAACGTGGGTTCAAACCTTGGAGCCCAACTAAAGGCAGAAGGAGAGAATCAATTCCACAAAAAAATGTGTGTGCTGTGGCATGTGTGTTCATCCATGTGTGAGGACTAACAAATACATACATACACACATACATACATATATACATACAATACATACATACATACATACATACATACATGCATACATTTAAAGCCATTGTGGTTGCAGAGCAGAGAGGGGGCCTACGATGTGGGACAGACCCCAGAGACAGGAAGTGGGCAGAGTTACCAGAAATTGCTGAATGGCCTGGGAGCTGCCCTTGTATCTGGCTTGGTGTCTGGGTTCTGTGACAGAAGAACAGATTGTTGAATGACTTTTCCATGTCTGAGGAAGGATTTCCAGAGGGAATACCCAAGACAGAGGGTTTACCTGGGAGTCGTCCAGCCTGGGGTCTTGGGTTTGGAAGTGTCAGCACTGTGGTCATAGGGAATAGTCGTGTATGAACGTGCCAGAGAGGGTAACTGAGAGATGTTGAGGTGGGAGTGGAGGGGAGGGAACACATTGCAGGGGTCGTCTGAAAAGAGCCTGGCCAGGAGATGGGAGGAAAGAGCTAGAGGGGAGGAGTCTGGTTCCTTGGATCTGAGTTACCAGTTGTTCCTGAGTTCAGAGATGATTTGACCCTTGAAAGCTTGGGGAGAGCAGAAGCTTCCACAGCTCAACACCCTGAAGGAGGGCCACTGAAGACCACTGAGCAGGCCTAAGGGACTACGGTACATTCCTGCCTCTGAGGAGGAGCTGCTGCAAACAGGGTTTGACCTGCTCTCTACCCTCAGCCTCCACTGAGGTGGAACAGCCCTGAGTGTAATTCTGAGCCTGAGAGCGGCTCAGATTCCAACATTTCTATGTAGAACCTGGGACCCAGGAGATGGCAAGTGCCTGATTCAAAATTAGCAGTTGCTTGTCCTGCCCACAGCACTCAAAGTTCCATAAGTGGCTTCCTCTCAGAACCTGCTGTTGGATGCCAGGCCTAGTCACAGAACCTTGGACCCTGTCCTTCTAGGACTCATTTGATTCTATGGGGCAACCTGCTCGCAAGTGTTTAACATGCTTGGTTCCAGGCTCGAGGAGGAAACCTGACCTGGGTCTTCGGTTTCAAGGGTCAAGGTGTCGATCCCTGGAGGAGAAGGAAGCCACTAACCCTCTCTCTCATCTGGGCTCTTCTGGCTTCTGGTCCTGGCCCCAGCTTGCCGCTGCCCACTCCTCACCAGTAACCACTACATGCTGTGCCCCAGAGCCCCCAATCCAGACCTGATTTTGGAGGAGAACCTGGCTTCTTGGCTACCTCCAAAGCTATGGCCATGTCTCTTATGCTGTGGGAAGACCCAAGATGAGGATGGAATTGTGAAAGCCACAGACAGGAAGTTTAAGAAATTCCCAGGCTTGGGAGACATCTTGGTTGGTAGACCTTGCTGCACAAACAAGAGAATCTCATGTTTAAGTCTGTATCTCAGAAATAGAAAAAGCTGGGCATGGTGGTGCACGAATGTAAATCCAGCACTGGAGAGGGAGGGCAGAGACACATGGGAATCGCTGTCCAATCACTATCCTACTTGGTGAACATCAGGCTAATAGAGATGCTGTCCCCAAAATTAAGGTGAATGGCTTTTGAAGACACTTGAGATTGACTTCTGGCCCCTACACAAAGGAGCACATATGTGTACCCATGCATTCATGATTATGATACCTCTCTCTCTCTCCTCTCATCCTAGCAGTGATTTGAGAGGACAGGTTAATTCAAAGCCTGGCTCTGACACTGACATGCTGTGTGACCTTGGACACGTTATTGAACCTATCTGTTGCCAATTTCTCAGTAAACTGGATATGGCAATGGTATTTACGTCATTTTGTTGTTGGTGAGACTGAGTTGTAGATGAAACTTAGAGTAGGTCCTAACTATACCCCTAATGATTGGCCCTCCACAATAGTTCTGGATGATGGGCAGTCAGCGTTCATTCAGAGGGAGGAGCTTGCGAAGTCTCCCTTCTCGGTCACTTCTTGCTGGAGATTTGAAAGGTGGCTTCCCAGGACTCAGATCTGGTGAGGACAGTAGAGGATTTGGATTAAAACCTCGGATGCTGTAAAAACAGTCAAACGAACAGCAAGATCAGCATGAATACTGTCCCTTCTCTCAACAGCTCTGCTGTACAGACCCACAGGCTAAGGCTCAAACGTCTTAGCTGTTATTTGCTGGCTTCGCTCAGCAACTGACACCATGGTCATACCTGGAAGTAGCATGGACTCAGACAAGAATCTCTACCTGGGATGGAAATGTGCCTGAGACTATGAAGCTTGACTGTAGTCTCGGCGGGGAGAGAATCAAGTTCCCCTTTGTAACTCACCCACTGCTAATGTTTTGCTCAATGCCGGTTTGGGTTTGGATATTTATTTATTTGCCTGCCTGCTTGCCTGCCTGTCTATCTGTCTGTCTGTCTGTGTCTAGACACTGGGTCTTACTATGTAGCCTTGACTGGCCTGGAATTTGCTATCTAGGTCAAGTGGGCCTTGAACTCACAGAGCTCTGCCTGCCTCTGCTTCCCCTTACCTGCTCCCACCGGTCCCCTTTATCCCCCAGTTTGGACTTTGAAGTCCATCATGTCAATCTCTCCACACTACTTGGGTTTTCCCCGGCTCAAGTGGGCTTTCAAAGCATCTAGGAATCCAGGAGTTTCTTGGTCTTGCCACAGGGGAGGTCTCAGGTTTCCTGGTTTCCACTCTAGAAGCAACCTCCATTCTTGTGCTGCAGAAAGAGAATTCCAACTGGACCAGGTAATAAAGGGAGCCACGAAGAGCCCACTGTTAGCAAGCAAGGAAACAAAACATGTTCTTCAGAAAGGATACAGAGCCGGGCGGTGGTGGCGCACGCCTTTAATCCCAGCACTTGGGAGGCAGAGGCAGGTGGATTTCTGAGTTCGAGGCCAGCCTGGTCTCCAGAGTGAGTTCCAGGACAGCCAGGGCTACACAGTAAAACCCTGTCTCAAAAAACCAAAAAACCAAAAAAAAAAAAAAAAAAAACCCAGAAAGGATACAGAGATGGGCACCCGCATCTCAGATCCCAGCAGGCAATGGGGCTCATATTTCTCTACTTCCTGATGTTCCCTCCCTTGTATTTCCCCAAGGCCTGAAACTTCCAGTAAATGAGTATATTTTTCTCAGAAGCCTATTTTACCCAGATTCCAGTCTGTTCTAAAAAGATGTATAAAATGCAAGAATATATATAGTATGTGCGTGTATATATATATATATATTCAAGTGCCCAAAGTTGAAATGTAGGTGAAAGGAGAGTAGCACTCTGGGCAAGCTCCCTTGGTCACTTGAATCCTGCTTTAGGAACTTCAAGCTGGCCCAGTGGGAGAGCCTGTTGTTCTTTATGTCTTATTTTGGAAGACCAACCATCAGTTCCTCCTAGAGCTAACCTTCTGCCTGACAGTCATACCTCTGACCCTCCTCCAGCTTTCAGGGAGACTAGCCAAGGGTCAGGGCCTTCCTCAGTTTTCTGCTTCAAACCCACACACTTATCTGTGTCCACATTCTTCCTTATCTTTACTGCAGGAGGCATGAGCTCATTCCAGCCACCTTGTGCCCTGAGGCCACCTGCCTTCCTGCTCCAAAACTGACTTCAGTCTTAATCTTCAGGTGATCACTGCTTAATCAACCACATCTCTCCTATCTGGGCCCTCCTTTATGGGCCCTACATTTCCCAGCATCCATTGCATCTTGGACCTTTAATGGAGCAACCCCAATACCTTACATCTAAGTCCTAGTACCTTACATTTGACTATGCATTGATTTCTCAACTGCTTCTCTAGCTCCATTTCTGCCCCTTCCAAATCCACTATGTGCAGACATGGACTCACCTGACACACAGTTCTGACCAGGCCATTTCTCTGTGTAAAATCCTTACCTGGGAAGTGGCTTCCAGAGTAGAGTGTTTGACATGCAAGACTAAATACTAGCGTTTGGACATATGTATTCATACATACATAATGCACACCACACATATATTCATGCTACCAAACCGGAAACAACCTCCATTAGCTTCCTCTTGGCTATAAGGAAGTGGCTTACTAGCCTAGCACCCCCTTTCTAGCCTTCTTTCTCACCTCCCCTCAGCCTCATACACCCTCTCTGCTGCCTCTAAATTGCTAAGGTTCTTTGCTTCCCTCTCTCTGAGCTCCTCTTCCCAGCCTCTCAGAGGCAACTGAGACAGCATTTCTGGGATGTTTAGTTAGCCATTTTGTCTTTTCTTCCTCAGGCTAATCCTTATCTCCCAGGAGGAGCCAAGCAGTCTAACTAACTTTAGCCACAGACCTCCCTGGATTAAAATCTTCATGTTTTTCAGTGTTTTGAGGACAAAGTCTAAATTCCTCCCTAGGCTCTCAAAAGGGAGCAAGAGAGGACGCTCTCACATTCTCTTGCTGTGTGTTTGTGTAGTGGCAGGGGCTGGGTCAGCAGTGGAGACTGAGGTGGGTGGTACATCCAGGCAGATTTTCTCTAAGGACTGTTCACTGCCGGGTACTGGGTCAGTAGGGGGCAGGAGCAGCAAAGGCAGAGGGTGGGCTCCTGGGGAGGATGTTTTGCTGAGAGCAAATGCAGGGCTAAGGAGTAGAGGAATCTGACAGAGGGTGAAAATGGGCAGCAGGGTTTTAACCAAAAGACAATGGAGGTGGAGATAAAGGGGAAAGTGTCTTCAAGAAGGGACAGCGTTTGGAGAGAACAGGGAGGCTAGTGGGCTGCTGTTGGGGATATGTACCAGGCAGAGGTTGAGTGAAATGTTTGCCTCAAGGCAGCAGAAGGCAGTGTGCTGCAGGCCTGCTTTAGTGATGGGAGCAGTAGACGGCTCCATTACCTGACTCAGGTATGGTCGGGTGGGTAGATGCCCGACTTCTACAGCGGTAGGAACAGGTCATGGGGCTACATGCTCTATTCTTTCCCTCATATCCTTCCCTGGGGGCCTGAACCACTGCCACACACTCTAAGCTGTGTGTCCCCTTCCTGTCGTCTAAGTCTCTGTGTTTCTGATTTCCTTTAGTGTCTTAAAAGAAATATTGTCTCAGCCAGAAGGAAAAGAGACCCTTTGCTTACTTAGTCCAGGTGACAGGATGTTCTGTGGCCCTCTTACCTCCCAGGACTTGGTCTAGGGCTGTGTCTCTTGTGAGAATTTCTCAGGGAAAGAGTTAAAGGCCTCAGGAGGAAAGGACTCAGTGTAGTGAGTAACTTTTCTTCCCGGCTAAATGGGGATGGGTTGGGGGATTCTCCCTGTTCCTTGTATATACATTGTTATCTGCCCAAGTTACAATGTTTCAGCCACTCAACAGAAGTACCTGCAGCATACTAGGTCTTTGTTGGAAACAAAAGATACATAGACAACTGAAAACAAAACACACAAGTTGCAGGGATGAGCTTACACCCAACCAAGTCTCCTCAGACACACTAAGACCTGTGGGTTAGAGTCTGCAGCAGAGGGTGTCATGGGCACCAAAAAGGAGTAAGCCATTAATTTAAGGGAAGAGGGTCAGGGAGGACTCCCTGGAGAACGGAGCTCCCCAGAGAACAGGATTCAAAGTCTGAGAAGGATGGGACCACATGACATTAGGAAAAAATTTAAGGTAAAGATTTTAAGGTAGATTTTAATTTTAGTTTTACCATGCTCACTCTGGCTGAAACCTATGTCTGACAGAAACTGGTCTTGAAGACAAAAGAACAAAATCAATATGGAGGCAGCTGTATAATCAGGACCAAGACAAAGAGTGTCCCTTCTAAAGAATAAAGATGTGTATTATCAGGCAAGTATCTGTGGGGGTGCTCAGAGATGATGTCATTGGTCTTGGGAGAGGAGACAGTGAAAGAGCCACCACTGTGTGGGACCTCGCTGAGGCCTCTGACTCAGATGCTGCAGGACTGAAGACGTCTTCAGTCCAGATGAAGGAACTGCTAAGATAGACAGTAGCAATCCCATTTTGAATGAGCGGAGAGACTAAGCTCCATGGAACACCCAAGGTTTCTGTTGTTGTAAGCATTCTGGGGTGTGTGCTGTTTTCCTCTCCTGACTCTGCCCACTTTGCCCTCCTCTCAGTTGGCAGCCCCTTCCCCTTGTCCCCTAGCCCATAGCATCTCTTCAGGAGGCATGTTTGTCCTCTTTGCTGACTTTGCCTCTTCAGAGCCTGCAACTCTGCTGTCTATAGTTGTTACAAGGTTCATCTTTCCCCAGCAGGCCGAAGGATGCTTCTCGGGATGAGAGCACAGGGGACTTAATGGCAGGCTGGGAGTAAATGGTGATTGTGACCTTGCTCTGCCCACTAGAGCTGCCCCTTAGAGGCACAGTCTTGGTTATGGGCATGGGCCTAACAGCTGAGTGTGAATCAGGGTTGTCTCCTTTTATTATGGAGAAGAGTCTAATTGGAGGTCAATCTTAGTGAATAAACTAAGCAGGAACTTTCTCAGCAAGCCTAAACTTTAGTTGTGATACAGGATTTTCTTTCTCACAGTTTCTAGCAAGCATGGTTAGTGTGCTAGTCATCGGCCAGTCCTTGGAGGCATTTAGCTCCTGTAGCTTTATGTAACTTAATATTTCCCAAGCAAGTTTATTAGTAAATCTTTTACAGCACCAATTTTACTACTCCAAGTTTCTCCTGCATCAGCGTCTTTTAGGAGACAGATGTCTCTCCAGTCTCTGATGTCTTCAGATAATCTCCACCTTGTGTAGCAGGAACTGGCCAAAGCAGTGACCTATGTTCTTGTCACCTGGAAGGGAAACACACACCACGGGAAAAGAGAGTCCTTCCAGGACGACTCCAAGCAGGAAGTGACTTACTGCCTCAGAAGGGCTGTCATACCCCTTCAGTTCCCGGAACACAGAAGTGGGCTAACTGGTACAATCCCAGAAGTGGACCAACTGGTACAATGGCCACACAGACTGCAGGCTGTTCTTGTTTCACAGAAGGCAGACTATACATAAGGACGGGGCACACTTCTAAGATATAGTCACCGGTTAAATCTCCCCTTGAACCGCAAGTGAACTTGTGTGAAGGACTGAGTTCCTCACTCTCTCTGGGACCAGAAACTTACTGTCTTTCCAAATCTGTGTAATCCTCTTGACCCTTCCCCCTACTCTCATGAGAAGTGAAACCCCAGGTCTGCTGAAGACACCATGGCTCCATAGCCTGGGATGAGTGGGCTGTGGGGTTGGGGGGTGAGGGTCTCTGAGGTGAGATGCCGTGGTGAAGACAACAACTACAGCCACCCTTTCCCCATAATTTATTTCTTTTTCACTAGAGTCACCTTTTAATTGAACATTTGCCAGGAGCCCAATCATCTTGCCCAAGAGGCATTTAATCCTAAGAATCAATAGTTCTAAGAAACTGAGGCAGGAGCGGCTGAGTCACCTCTTACTGACCCCGGCTGCTAGGTTACAAACTCAAAGGCAGTTCCCCATACAGGTCCATCTCATTTGGAAGCCATTTCTCCCAGCTTTGCCAAGAGTCACTCTCTGAAGAGTGATGTAGTCTTGGATAGGCAACAGTCCCCTCTATGGAGATCCTTGATGATGTCATAGGGCAAGGCTGGAGTTGTAGGGTCTTGGAAATATGGGTCAAATCTTCAAAGGCTCCAGATGAGTATCACCTAGAGACCCCAGAACCAGCATAAGAGTCCATGGATACAAACAGCCCCAAGGAGGTATCACTCACCTTCTCATAGGATGGATATGTGGGCGCACATGAGCTTCTAATTACATATCATGCAATGCCATGGCAGGGGGACACACATGTATGCATGTACCTGTGCATGTCTGCTACAAGTTCTGGGGATACTGAGGCAGGGCATGGGAAGGAGGGCTCCATCTCTGTCAGATGAGGCTAGCAATGCTGGAGGTGGTCTCATGACGCTGGCCAGAAGACAACTGTCCTGAGATGCTGAAGATGCTGCCGTTATCACCGTGGCCATTTCGGGTGGAGAATGCCCCTGTACAGATGGGGGGCAGTGTCCACTCACACCCACTTGGTACAGTAGCAAACCCAGCAGCAAGACTGAGCCCAAGGAAGCCAAGGTAATGCCCACAGACAGCATGGCAGCCAGTGGCCGCGCTGGGGCCGGGCCAGCAGCCAGCCCAGCCAGGGTCAGGCCAGTGACCAGCAGCACAAAGCCACTGAGCAACACTACCACAGCATCGGCCCCTCCACCGCTGCGCAGCAAGGCCACGTGCTGGGCCTGGCGTATGCAGTTCATATCCTGCACTGCAGAGCTCATCAGCTGCTTCACCAGAACCAGCAGGGCCAGCAGGCAGAGCACAGTGCCCACTGCGAGTCTCCATTCGCCGGATCGGCTGCTGGTGGAGGACAGCAGCACCACACCGCCTGCCCCACAGCCAGCCACAAGGACCACGGCCACGGAGAAACAGAGCAAGGAGCGCCGGGGCTGCTGGGACCACCATAGCTCCACCTGCTCTGCCAGCACATCTGGGGGCAGCCCCCTGCCCACTGAGGCTTGCTGGGACATGGCTTGGTCAGGCAGGGTCAGGATAGAGGATCAGTGTCAGGATTCAGAGGGTGTTTATTGTCATCCTGTGTCCCCATCGCCTGGTTGGCAGCTAGAGGCCCAGTCTCCTCTTCTCAGTCTAGGTTATGGTTACTCCACCTGCAGGACAAGATCACATGTTTTTTTTCCCACCTGTCTGGCCCTTATAGCCTCCCTTGGGAGTCTTAGGGAGGAGCCCCAAGAATTTTCCCTAGGGTCCTCAGGACCTGTTCCTGAAAGCTGCAACCCCAGCTGTGCACCTTGGGAAAGCACCTCCCCTGACCCCAACAGAGTTCCCCTCTACCACAGAGTTCCCCCTCCCCTTCAGAGAATCCCCTTGCCCAGCTCCTGACCTCTCTTGCTCAGGCTGTCTTGGTTGCCTGTTCCATCCAGGCTGTTGGAGAAAGCTGGTGGTGCCACAGTGGATGACGGGACAAACCGTCAGAGATAAAGCCTCATTCAGGATCAGACTCACATGGCATCAGCTGTCACTGCTGGGTCCTGGGTGGGGGAAGCTATGGAGAAAGGAGGCTGGTGACTTAACCCTTCTGGAACCAGCACGCTGACCCTGACCTTTCCCTCATAGGGCTGTACCCTTCTTCTCTGTGGTCAGGACCTGACCCCAACACCTTTCTTCCTATAGTCCCACCCTATCTCGGTCAGGCAATAAAAGATGCATGCTCCAAGTCTCTCTTTTCCAGTGGTGCTCTTCCTCCTGGGCCAAAGTCAGCCTCTGATGCAACAGGGCCCAACCCAAATTCCACATCTCACCCTAAACCTGTTCCTCCTGTGTTCCTTTCTCAAGATGCTATTACTACCCTCTCGGCCCACTCCGGGGGCTCCTCAACGCCTTCTGCTGTTGCCAATCCACGGCCCCTGGGTCTGCCTCTTGCCTCCAAACATACTCTGTTTATCCTGTCCTCAGCTCTCATCCAGAACCTGCCTGCTCCCTACTGGTCCATACCCTGCTATACGGCTCCACGTGTTCTCTAAGGCAGCAAAAGGAGGACTCAGGATTTGAACCGCAGCCTAGTCCTTCCCACCGTGGGAATGTGGGGAGGGATCTAATAGTGTTACTCATTTAACCTGTTCCTTACAGGACAGGCAGCATGACTCACACCAGGTAAAAATAAAGCTAGCACTGCCGGCAAGGAACTCAACTTCCTGTAGCAGGAGAGACCGATCCTGTAGGTGTCAGCTGCGAGTCCAGGAGGGGCTTGAGTGGGGCAGGGAAGCCCCAGCTCACCTCTTAGAGGCTTTATCTGAAAATGAGGACAGAGAAGTTTATTCTGAGGAGTGGGAGAAGTCATCTAACATCTTCCTTTCAGACTTCCCATGGGGCAAAAGGGCTCAAAACATACTTTTTTGAGTCAGAGAGACTCGGGATCACACTGGACCACACTACCATGACCGAGTTTTTACTCCAACGAGACAGAGCCGGGGGCGTGGGGGGGACGGGACGGGGACAGCTCTGTTCTTTGCAGAGATTGTCGGACACGCAATGTGGGTGGGGTAGGTGCCCACGCCTCCACGGGTGTGGGGGAGGGGCCGTGGGCGGAGTCTGTCCCAGCATTCCTCAGGACTGTGGCTTGCTAGTCTGAAGGTGCTGGCACTGTCTACTGGGGAACGACCCCAACGTGGGTGGTGGTTCCCGGTAGTAGAACCAGTGTAAAAGGTGGGGGTAGGGCGTGTGGGGACACTCACGGGAAGTCTGGCTGTGCTGAATCCGATTTGAGCAGGCAGGACCCAACAGGTGGGGCGCTCTAGGTCTGTTTCCGGGGAGACGCTTCACCTGCCTAACCTGCACCCAGGTGAGTTGGAAGGAAGGGGATTAACAGGTGCTGTTTCCAGGGCAGGGCCTGAGCCAATTGGCTGACGTGGCCCTGCGCCTTCTGTGGGGCTGAGACATTCCTGGGAAGGGAGTGGCTTCTGCCTGCTGCTGTTAGGTCTGAAACACAATATGCAGATTGGGTCAGCAGGAGGAAAGAATGCTGTCCCTCTGCCCTAGTCTGAGCCTAACCCCCCCCCCCGACCCCCCAGCTCCAACCTCTTTTTACCTTCAGCTCCTCCCCAAAATCTACAACCAAGCATGCATGTGATTACAGTCCAGGCCTGTAATCTTTGCACCCTGAGAGGCTGAGGCAGGAGGCGAGCCAGTAGGAGGTCCCAACTAGCCTGAACCTCCTCATTCCGTCTGATTCTGGACTTTAGTTCTGAATCCCTCTGTACCCTCAGTTCCAGTCTTGACGTCTAGCCCCTCAAAACCCAGCTTTGCCTTAAAGTCAGCCTCAGCCCCAGCGTCCAGCATCAGCGATACCCCAAACCTAGCTCCAGCGCCATCTTAGGCTTTTCCCCCAAATCCTTGAGGCCTCAAGTGAGTGGCACGGTTAGTCTGCCCCATGGGTGGGTAGAGGCTTTTCAGATAGATAGCTGGAGCTCCCAGAGCAAGCGCTAAGTCTCTTGACAAGACAAAGGAAGCCCTTGCCCTTCATCTGGACTGTCCTCCGCCTACCTCAGGCCTTTGTGTCTGCCTGAGTCTGGCCAACTTTAATCATTGAGCTGAAATACCCTGTTTGACCCAGCAGATTCAACCGCATTCATGGCCTATGCTTCCTCCATATTCATCCACAACCCAGATGTGTATCCCCAGCCAGTCCAGTTCAGGGCTATCGACCAGTTTACTAACCACCATGATCTCAGCAGCCAGCACTCGGTAGCCTGTATCCTCTGCCCTAGTCTGAGCCTAACCCCCCAACCCCCAGCTCCAACCTCTTTTTACCTTCAGCCCCTCCCTAAGAGCTACAGCTAAGCATGCATGTGATTACAGTCCATGTACGGTAATCGATAAATGTTTGTTGAGTGGCTGGCTAAATAAAAGTGTGAACTGAGTGTGACTATTTTGACCTTTGAGCATTTGGGATGAAACTGAAAGGACAAGTTGGGCCCAGGCTGTGTGGTCCTGAATGCCTCAGGGATGCATTTGGACAATGCTGGATGTCCACAGGGGCATTCCGAAGTGGAACTGGGATATGGTTCAGGGCTCTGCTTCAAATCAGCAAATCTGGTTCTTAGACACCTAGGGTGACTGGCTGGAGGGTGTGCAGGCTGTCCCACGTCTTCTGTCCTACCCCTTCTGTAAAGTATATGTTACTATGTTCTCTCTCCTTTTGATGTGTATTAAAACAAACAAACAAACAAACAAACAAACCACCACCAACAACAAAAACGCCAAACAACAAAACCTAAACAACAAAATGAAATCCAAGTGATCTTCCCAAGATCAGTTCACAAAATAACTGCTTGGCCTGACTTCCTCTTTGTTTTGTTCTGTGCAGAAGAGTCATATCTCAAAAACAGCGTAGTTTGTCTGTCTGTCTATATGCATGTATGTGTTTCAGCTTAGTTATGCATTTTTTACACTTCTCTCACATATTACATCCAAATTCAACTGCAGTTTCCCCTCCTCTCCTCCTCTCAGAGACCCTCCTCCCTCTCCCCCAGATCTACTCCTCCCTCATTTCTCTTAAAAAAAAAAAAAAAAATAGAGCAGGCCTCCCAGGGATCTCAATCGAACACAGCATAACAAGTTACAATAAGTCTAGCCACAAGTCCTCATATCAAGGCTGGGATGTAGTAACCTAGTAGGAGAAAAAAGGTCCCAAGAGCAGGCAGAAGAGTCAGAGACACCCCATTCCCACTGTTAGGAGTCCCACAAGAGCACTGAGCTTTACAAGTATAACATACATGCAAACATGCAGAGGACCTAGGTCAGACCTAGGCAGGCTCCCTGACTGTCACTTCAGTTTCTGGGAGCCCCTTTTATTTATGTAAGTTAAGCCTCTCTAATAGCCTGTTTCAAAGAACAGGGAAAACTAACACATTAAAATGAATGTGTTTGCTGGGCTGTGGACATAGCCCAGTGGTTGCTCAATTCCCCAGAACTGCAAAAATATATGTAGTTGAATTCTAAAATATATTTTATTCTAGAAGGTATTAATGAGCTCTTTGAAAGTCTTTTCTTATACATACAAACTGTATCTCAGTTCAAATTAGCTACACATTGAGTAGCCAGTAGCCACCTTTGCTGTGGCTGTGACCTTACTGGAGAGTACAGCTCTGGCTAGCTTTCCCCTGAAGACAACTTTAGGGCTGCTTGACTGGTGGAGGGCAGGGGACATTGGATGACATAGTGAGTATTAATCCTGCCACTCTGCAAAGCATTGTACACGTGCCCCCTTTATAAGAAACAAGCCTGGGAGAGCCGAGATCTGGCAGAGCTTGCCAGTCTGGATTCAATCTGAACTTTTCCAATATCCTGATCCTTAGGAAACTTTGGTCTCATGCTAACCTAATGTCCAGCTGCCCTAGACTAAAGCTGATGACGGGAATCCCTGAACACCCCCTTTCTCTTCTCTTTCCCTTTGGAGTCTGTGGAGGAGGAAGCAGAGCCTAAAGCTTCGGTCAGTTTGAATACTGGCTGGGCATGTCAGTGTGGCTCAAAGTGTTGAATCTGTCCCTAAGGCAGAGGCTGTGGGTGGTTCACATGGGCAGAAATGGAAGTTAGGAGGCAGAGGTGGCAGTGGGCATGCAGGAGAAGCTGTAGGTCTGAGGGGGAGTACAACGGGAAACAGATGAGCTCAAGTCCCACCTTCCCCATGCCCAGCCAGAGGCTGAAGTAGGCCTGATACGGTAATACCACTGCCTGCTTGAGTCCCTCCCATAGCCAGCCTGGGTTCTAAATGATCCTTGAGGCCCTCTTTGATGTCATCCCAATGCCTCAAAACCTGTGTGTGCTGGCGGCTCCCTCTGCTTTCCTTCCAGATGATTCCTTCCCTTCAGGAATGAGCTCAAATGTCACCTTTGGCTGTTAAAATCCATTCCCAGAGGAAGGTGTAAGCAAAGCCCTCCTCCTGAGGTCTCTGATTCCACTCCACCAACGTTTACTCTGGGGGAAGCAACGAGTTTATTGGGATCGCCTCCAAGCATAGGCGAGGGGTTAGTTACTTGGATGTGGGTGGTGCCCACCAAAGACTGCACTGGAAAGTCTTTACCCAACAGGGATGATGGTTTTCCCACAGTTTCATAGATCCATCCCCTCTAATAGGTCCCCAGACTTCAGCACAACTGACTCCCCAGTGGAAGTACCATTCAGTAAATAAAAACCAGTCAAAATGAAAACAAAGACCTAATTCGGCAAAGTCCATAGTTTTGGGAAAGTCTCTAAATGTATTAACCTTGCCTTCTGGCTTCTGTAGTTCTGCTTCTGGCCAACTGTTTTTGTTACCTGAAGTGTGTCAACCTAGGACACAGTTTCTGTGTTTAAAAGCTCATCCTGAGAAAGGCTCAGGCCTACACTGCAATCCTGAATACCTAGTGTAGTCGCCAGCCGGATAATAAAGACTTTCTATTGGCTTAAACCCATGTCTGAGCAGTCTTCTCTGGTGGATATCCCACTCATCCCCCTTTAATAGTCTTCCTTGGCCCATATACTGTAGCCTTTCCCCCAAGGGCACACATAATTAGGTCAGAGATGCACACAGCATGTGGTACGGAATGGCTGATACTCAGGTGATGGCCCCAGTGACCCTCTCTGCGTCTCTATGAGAAGTAAGCAAGCAGGAAGACCAGTTGGGTTGATCTTTTGCAAGTAGCTCAGCTGAAGATGGTCATTGTTGGACTCCGAGGATAGTCATGTACATCCCTTCCCAGAAGAGCTTCCTAGATGCTGTCTAAACTCACCATGTCCCCAGCGTTTCCCATCCCCTTACCCTTGCTTCCTTTATTTCTCTGTCCTTCCCCTTTTCACTCCCACATACACATTACTGTGGGTTTCCTTCTCGACCTTTATAAGGAAGGATTTGCTTTGTTTGTTTGCTGCTGTGTAGCCAGCTCCTAGAACAATAGGTGTGCAACTCACCATTGTTGAATGACTGAGTGGAATCGTAGTTTTGGAGTTAGGCTGATGTTGAAGTCCTAGCTCTAGTAATGTGATTTTAGAAAACCTGCTGGGTTTCCATTGCTTTGTTAAATCATCACAACCAAAGGCAGCTTGCAGAGGCAGAGGCTTACTTCACTTACTCCTGTGCATCACAGTCCATCCCTGAAGGAACCTGGGCAGGAGCTGATGCAGAAGCCACGGAAGAGGGCTGCTTACTGGCTTGCTCCCCATGGTTTGCTTAGCCTGCTTGAAGTTAACACTTAGGACCACTAGCCAGGGATGGACCCACCCACAAAGTGCTGGGTCTCCCCAAGTCGTTGATCAAGAAAAGCCCTGTGTAGACTTGCCTTCAGGCCACTCTGGGGAAGGCATTCTCTTAATTGAGGTTCCTCTTGTCAAGTGACTCTAGCTTATGTCATGTTGACAAACACCTCACCAGGACAGGCTTGGTAGATCTGGGTCTCTTCATTTGTAAAATGCGGTTAACACGGCTTAGTAAGTGGTTATGAGGGGAATGAAATGGTAGAATCCACTTATTCAGCAAAAAAATATTTTCCCCCTTCTGTGAACCAGGTATTGTCAGGGGACACAGGAATGATCTAAGGAGCTAATGTTCCTGTCATCTGGGTGGAAGACACACAGCACAGGGTAGCCACAGAACATGGGTAGATCCATGGCTCGTGTGGTGACTGACCATCCTTCTAGGTACACATTTGTGGGGGACATAGGTCCCACTTATGGTTCTCATCCTCTCTCCAGGTAAGAGCTCTAGGGTTATATGTTGCGACCCATCGCTATGACTACAGGCGATTGAACAGAAGGAAGCTCCTGATTCAAGCTAGGCCCCAAAGTCTCCCTTTGAGCAATTTAAGACTGGGAGAGGTGGCTCAGTGGTTAAGAGTACCCGCTGCTCTTGCAGAGGACCCATGTGCGATTCTCCAGACACATGTCATGCAGCTCTGTTGCTAAAATTCCTCCCTGAGGGAGAAGTAATGTCTACCTCTCTCCTAAGGTCCCATGACAAGCTGAGGTACAAATTCCACCATTGTTCACTCTGGGAAACCAATGAGTTTATTAGGCTGCCTTGTAGAGCAATGGAGGTCATGGGTGGGAATGTGGGTGGCTTTAAAGCAGTCACACTGGACGGTCTGCACACAGAATACACGACAACTCCCCCATGGATGCATAGATGGAATTGTTCTCTCTAGTCCTTCGACCTAGATACGCTAAATCCCACCTACTCACCCCCCCCAAGTCCACTTAATTAGGCCAGAATTGTATACACCTGGTTGGGAAGTTCCGCTGGTGAGGGCCCTATCATCCTCTGGCCCCACAGGGAAGATTAATAGTCAACAAGCCTAGCTGTGGTGATTTTTTTTTTTTCAAGTGGGCACAGCTGAACTCATGAAGATAGTAGTAATTTACCTCAGCAGATAGTCCTATAGAGAAGGCTCGAAAACACCTTCAACCTCAGTTCCAGAGGATCTGATGCCCTCTTCTGGACTCTGTGGGCACCTGCACTCACCCATGTGCATGCATTTGGGAGAGTAAGGGTATGTGCACACACAAGCACATAGCAGGCAAACTTTAAAAACCAAAACCAAATCCAAGATTGGGCTGGAGACTTCATTTCTGTTTGGGGCCTCTGAGGAACTGTGTTAAAGTGTCCCTCTGTCAATTGAAATCTGATGGGGTTCTGCACAGAGGGTCCCTAACAAGAGAGGGGGATGGGTTCCAGCTGTGTCCCAGGCCCTGGATCAGTTCCTTCTTGAGGTTTGGGTACTTCTCAGCCAAAAGAAAGCCCGTGAGACACCAGTGGAGCCAGAAAACAAATTCCTCTCTCTTTGCTTAAGTTGTCTGGAGTCATAGCCAAAGAAGGGCACCGTAGCCTTGTGCTAGAACTCATAGTTCCAATTTTAGGTTACATTAATATACTAGTGTGTGTGTGCCCAGAGCATTCTAGCCCTCTTCTATCATGTGACTCCTACTAGATGAGCAATAAATACAGTTCTGGTAAACCTACCAACCTCAGCAGGTAATCAGTAACGCTGGTCCCGTTTCCTGCCTGGCACATGACAAGGTTATATCCTTATGGGTATGCCTCCAGTGTGGCTCCACTCAGGAGAATCTGCCTGCATTTCAGACATAAACAAAAGGTAACTGCTCTCTTGAATCTTTGATGGTCTTGGGGAGCTCAGGGAGGATGAACTCGTTTCTGATCCTGAGATGACACTTGTCTTTCTGGATCCAGAGCAGTAATTGTAATGAGGTGCTACCTTGTTATATAAAATGGCTGTAATGATCATACCCAGGATTGCCTGTGCCTCTCAAATACCTCTTGGGAACAGCTGGTTGATACACAATAGTCAGTCATGCTTTGTGGAAATAATGGAGGAAGGCAGACATTGATGCTGAGACTGGGACTGTGGAGTCTTTCTTGTTAAGAAGGCAGAGAAGGCACATCTGAGATCTGAGCAGTTTACACTGTCTGGCCTAAACTGATGCTGACATTCTAGAACAATGGGAGGTGGGCACGCACATTGGATATTAGAGGCATAGAGAAAGAGAAAGCTCCTGAAGCCTCTCACACTAGGATGACAAGCTTCTCCCCAGGCCACTAGCTGTCATACTCATTGAGTCCCCAGAGCTCAATGGTAGACAACAACCAGAAGAGCAAGCACTGAGTTCATGTGCCAACGGTGACTGGCTCGGCTTCTACAGCTGCTGTGGGGGATGGGGGGCGGGGATGGCTACTAGATTCAATCTGTCAGTGAAGGGTCAGCCAGCCGAAGAGACCTCAAGGACAAGGTGATTGTCATGCCTTCTACCTCCCATGAAGTCATCATAGTCAGAGAGGAGGGAGGTCTGAGATATAGCAGCCAGAGAACCAGGATCACCCAGCAGGTATAGGAGCATGGAAGGCAGGATATGGAGAGCTAAACAAGATTGAGCCTCTAGCCTCAGATGCTGAAGCTATGTTCCTCTCTCTGCAGCTGAGAAAACAAGTCACTGGCTCAGGCACTAGCTGGGGGTGGGGGTAGGGTAGGAGTCTTTCTTAGTTTCAGCTACTTCTTCTGTCTTCTCTTTATCTGCTGGACAGCAGCCACATAGTCATAAGATGGTTCATTTGGGGCATTTTCCACTGTCCCCCTCCCTCTTGTTTAGATTCTCTGGGAGTCACATTCTTTTATACCCTCCAACCCCCCTGGCCCATGGTGTTTGTACAGGCCCCTCTCCAGGACAGTGCATGGAAACACAGGCTTTGGAAGCCACTGGGCAGCAGAGTCACAGTCAAGGCCCCACCTATGTGACTGTGTGCCAGTGACTTCCAAGCCATCTTGTAGGAGGAAAGGTGATGTCTTGATCAAGCACATTCCCTAGTGATGTGCGTGTCATTTGAATGACAACCTCAGTGAATTTGCCTCTGCTCCTCGGAGCTCCATTTTCCCCTGCACATCTCTCTTTTCCAAGCTGTGCTTCTTCTCCCTGGGATTGGCTAACTCCCACCAGTCCTGAAGTCAGAAGAGTTCATTTCTCTCCCTTCACTCAGCCATCTTCCTGGGCTAAGCCAGCAGTGGGCAAGGGACAGGATGGCTGTAGTACTGGTATGAAGGAGAGGAACTGGCTTTGGTGATAGGGTATGGGCTGAGTAAGGAAGTGATCAGTAGAGACAGAGCCCCCGTGGACACCCTTCACCCCCCAGAGTCCTTTCCAATCTTTGCCGTGTACCTTCCATTTCAGAAATAGGACAGCAGAGTTTCTGGTCTCGCTGTGAAAACACCCAGGGACAGTGGCTGCAGTGTGTTGGCAAAGCAGTCTAAGTGAAACTGAGGAGCCATAGGGGGACCACTGGGGCCAGGAAGGACTTGGGCTTTAAGTACCTGTATAGATATCTGTTCTCTGCAAGAGAAGTCAAGGACATTTGCGTTATACTCCTTTGCTCATTATGGCATAAAGGAGTCTCTTTCTTGGTGTGTACATGTGGTTAGGCTTCAGGGATAAGACCCAGATGCATCCCTGGAGAGAAAAGTATAAAGTGTCCCCAGAAATGGAGGAACCAGGCAAGGTCACAAAAACATGAATATGAAGACAAGAGGAAGGACAGGAAGTCCCTCATTATGTTTCATAAGGAAGAAGAAATTGGAGGAGACCTTGTTTGGTCCTGACTTGGCTAGGAGAGACGAGAGCCAGGAGGGAAGCAACAGGTAAGCTACTTAAGATGTGAGCAGGTAGCCCTGTCCTCATCCCAAACCCATAAGCAGGAAGCTGGCCCTGGGTCCTGCCAATCTCTGCAGTACAGGCTGCCCAGTTCCCACACAGGAACAGACAACAGTGGCTTTGGAGACCCCACAGCCCCAGTCCTCAGGCACTCCCTCCTCCTAGCTTTCCTGTGTGCCCCCACCCTAAGCAGAAGCTGGACAAGGTCGGTCGTGAGCAAACACCTTTATTCTGACCCTGCCCCCAGCTTTCCAGGATGAAAGAAGTTGGTGGGACTCGGTTAGGAGTCTGGCTCGGTGGCAGACACCTGGTGCCTCCCGTGCTTCTGGCTGTGACTGGAAATAGCTCACCAGAGGTCACTTGGTGTGTACTTCAAAATCCACATCCGAGTCAATGAGGGAAGGAAGTCGAACTCCAGCAATGGTGTGGAAGCCTGGGACCTGCTCCTGCTCCTGGATCTGGTCTCTGAGGCGGCGGATTTCCAGGCGTTGCATCTCGATGATTCTCCCGGTTTCCTCCTGTTCGTTCAGCCTCATAGTAGAACTGGTGCCGACTGCGTCCTTGGTGAGCACTGTAAGGGACAAAGCAGGATCACTGTAGCCTGCTTACTGAACTGCTGAAGTCCCCACCCCCTCCAAACATCCTCGGAGCATCAACAGAGGGAGAGATAAACAGGCCACTTCACTGTCACTCCAAGTGGTAAGTAAGCCTACCTAGTGCCTCCCTGAGGTCACTTGTAACTCCTCAGGGTACAATGCTGGAGTCCCAGCTACCAGTCCTCTGGTAAAGATGATGCTTCTGGATCCAGACTCCTCTCCTCTCTCTGTGTGGCATCTGTTAATGCTTCCTGAACCTCTGATCTTGCCATCTTCCCTGACTTGGGGTTTGCCACCATCCTGGGCATCCAGTCTGTGGCTCTTGTCAGACCTGGGCCTCAAGGGGCTGGGTCCCAGCAGTAATATTGGCTTCCATGCCATGCCACCTACCCCTTTCTTCAGTACCTAGAGGTCCCTCCGCTGTCCATGTCCCATTCTAGCACTCCAGCCTGACTACAGACTCTTTCACTGTACTCAGTAATCAAGACATGACTGCTTCTTCCTGCAATTCCCTCCTATCCGTGAGGTGGGCTCTAAATTCACAGTCTTCTCTGGCCACTTATATCCATGTGAGTCTTTTTCCCCCCTTTCATTTTCTTGGCACCCCCTCGGCCCCACTTTCTAATTGATTTGCTCTTCCATTTCATCCTGCTCAGCCTGCACCTGAGACAGCCCACCTCTTCAGCGTCTCCTCATGTGTCTGGCCTGCTGTGTGCTCCTAAGAAAAGTAGCAGGTAAGAGCCAGTGCTCCTCCTCCAGTCGACTGTTTAGGCTGCTGGCTATTTAGGCTGTTGCACAACCCACAAACTGTCCCACCCCACAGCAGCACACCTGAACTCTGACCTCCATTCCCTCTCCGTCAGTCTTAATAAATGGTACCGCCTGTTTCTCCTTCCTATAGCCAACCCTTTCTCGTGGCTCTAAAGGAAACACTAGAAAAGAATAGATGTTGGAGACAAAGGGAGAAACCGTTTCTACAAGGAAACAGTCAGCAGTGGCCAGTGGTCAGCCTTGCCTTGACCTTTAATTGGTGTGACAGGGCCAGTATTTAAAGACCAATTGATTTATCTTGCCCTTCTTCCTCTTTCTGCCTTTACTTCTAGAAGTCCTTTTCTGCAGTCCCATGCTCATCATCTTAGTGCTCCCCACCCCCAAGGAGCAACCCTTTATCCTCCCAAAACTCATTGTTTCTGGAAACTACTGCCCTGGATTTCTTGACGTCTTCTGGTTCCTCCCTCTAGCCTTCACATGCAGATACTTAGACAGTCACCATCTGGCATCCCTGGGGATGAGGTGCCTGTGACCACAATCCTGGAGGCACTTGGAGTCAGCCTGAGAGATGCAGCACAGAGCTGCTCTTCCTGGCTACCACAGGCCTGGCCACAGTGGCCTATTCTCTCCACAGAATCTCTCTATGTGTTCTAAGAATCTTGCAAACTGTAACTTTCTTTTCAGATTTATGTATTTTATGTATATGAGCATAGGCACCAGATCCCATTACAGATGGATGCCACCCACTATGTGGTTGTTGGGAATTGAACTCAGGACCCCTGGAAGAGCAGTCAGTGCTCTTAACCACTGAGCCACCTCTCCAGCCCCGACTGGTCTCTCCATTCTTACAGCAAATTGCCTGATTCTCATACTGTTGGTGAGTCTTACAGGGGCTGCACTCTTTGGTGTATAAACCTGGCCTCTTCTACAGCTGTGGGAAGTGGGTTCTCGCCATGAAGTTCCATCTACTCTTGCCCCTCTGCTCACATCCTCACTCTCTTCTTCTCCTTTTCTGCTCAGAACCTGTCACCTTCCAGACCTGGTCAGTGTCTCTCTCTGCACACTGCTCACAGGCTTCTTTCAATAGACAGGTGGCGCATATTGCTTAAACAATGAAGTTATTATCATCATCACTATTGTAATTTGCAGTGTTGGGGTCTGAACCCAGCAGCCTCATGCATAAGGTAGAGAGAGATTCAGCAACGAGCCAAATCTGATGGAAAATAAGGAAGTGTCCCGGGACACAGCGACTCACTCCCACCTCCTTTCTATACGTTGTGTCACATCTATGTTCCCTCTATTGGTTTGGGAGATTTCTCTTTCTTTTTCCTCTGCCTTCCTTTCTATCATCCCTTTAGACTCTAAAAAGTTTAATATGCTTATATAACATAAAGAAGGCAAAGAAGGAGGCTGAGTTAGAAGCTCCAGAACACACATGAAGCACAATGGGAAATATATATATATATATATATATTATATATATATGTGTGTGTGTGTGTGTGTGTGTGTGTGTGTGTGTATAAATCATGTATATAATATATATGTGTGTATACACATGTAATATATTATACTTGTATATAATGTACAACACATGTATATATGCATATATTATATGTGTATATATATATATTATTTATTTTATGTGTGTGATCTCAGAACTCCTACAGGGAGATGGGAGTTGAGACACGAGAGTCCCTGAAAAGCTTGTGTACAGCTAGCCTGACTCTCCTGTCTACATGCACTCTGTGCTGCATGTTCACCTGCATTTACACACACACACACACACACACACACACACACACACACACACGCGCGCGCACACACACACACACACACACACACAGTGGTTCTCCTGTTGTGAAACAATCAGAGACACAGGGTGGTTTGGTTCTTGATGCTTCTGCCCAGTATTTCAGTTCTTCTGAATTGCTGTTTGGATCCACAGTTCAGTCTCTGTCTTCTGTGTGCTACGCCATCCCCAGCCCTTCTGTGCCCACATCTGCCTCTTTGATTTACTGTTTCTCCTTGCTGGCACACTTACCTCTGGGATCATTTTCTACCTGTTGTACAATCCTTAAAAATTATTTTTAAGAAGGTTTGTTGGAGGGCAAAGTTCAATTTTTGTCCATGTTGTTTCTTTTAGCTCCATTTTAAAGAGGTTGTTTCCCTGGTGATCTGTGTCTGAGGATAGCCACCAAGCTTCAGCACTCTGAAGGGACTGTGTCACCAGCGTTGGCTCTCACTGTTGTCACTGAGGAGTCACATGACACCTGCCATTATTCTCCTGTGTATGAGCCCTTGATCTCCCCGACTTCCCGTAACTTCTTGTCTTCCATGTTCTGTGGTTGTATGATAATTAACACATGCTGTTAATTATCCTTTTAGAAACCGTTAGGATTCCTGGACCTGATAGTCAGCATCTTTCATCTATTCTGAAAACTCTCAGTTACTCCTTGTGGTGGCCTCCTCCTTCCTCAGAGTCCATTCAGACAGCTGCAGGCTTACTCCTCGCCATCCTGGCTATGTTTTGTCTGGGCTGAAACCCGGCCACCACTGTCTTCATGCTTTAGTTCACAGAGTCTGCCTTCAGATCTGTGTATCTTCCATAGGGCTCCATTAGTTCACTGAGATTCTAATTATAATAATTACAGTTCTCACTTCTACTAGTTTAATTATTTGTGGTTTTTAAATATAAGTTGTCTGTAAAATTTTAGAAGACTTTTGCTTTTAAAAAAAAATTCAAGAGCTAGAGAGATGGCTCAGCAGTTAAGCAGTTAAGTTAAGCTCTTCTAGAGGATCTGGGTTTAGTTCCCAGCACCCCAAGGCAGCTCACAGCTATCTTGTAACTCCAGGATTCAACACCCTCACACAGACATGCATGAAAGCAAAATATCAATGCACATAAACAAAAATAAATAATTAAAAAAAATCAAGCTGGGAGGTGGTAGCTATGGTGGCAGCCAAGTTTTTAATCCTAGCACTTAGGAGGCAGAGGCAGAGGGGCAGAGGGGCAGAGAGAGGGACAGAGGGGCAGAGGGGCAAGAGAGAGGGGCAGAGAGAGGGGCAGAGGGGCAGAGGGGCAGAGAGAGGGGCAGAGAGGCAGAGAGGCAGAGAGGCAGAGAGGCAGGCAGAGAGAGAGGCAGAGAGAGAGGCAGAGAGAGAGGCAGAGGCAGGTAGATTGCTGAGCTCACAAGCAGCCTAGTCTATGGAGTGAGTTCCTGGAGAGCCAGCTACACATGAAAACTGTCTGGAAAGGCTAACAGTATGGCAGCAGCAGCAGTAGTAGTAGTAATAAGATAAAAATAAAAATTCAAATTCCTCTTTTTATTCCTTAAACATATACAGCATCAAATCTTTATTATATTTTACTCATCCGTTCCTTTATGTGTGTCACATGTGTGTATATGTTGAGTCCTTGTATAGCTTCAGTGACTCCATCTGCTTGGGGTAGCAAGGAATTGCAAGAAAGGACAGACAGAGAAAGAAAAGCTAGGACTGGGGGGACTGGCTCTCTGATGGAGAAGCCGCAGCAACCCCAGCAGCTCAGTGTGGTTATTATATGGTTGAACAGAGAGGCCAGATTATTACACATAGCTCAACAAGGAGGAGGTCTCTGTAGGGAGCAGTCTTCAGGTCATAAATATTTGGGTGGGGGTGGAGGAGAAGAAACTACGGTGGGCATCTTTTTTTGTGCATGCTGTCAACATTTGCACTTGGACCAGGAGGGAAGATGTTGGCATTTCCTGTGGGGCTAAGGCTCTGAGGTGCTGTCAACACAGACATGGCTCTTGACACAGTTCATGTCAAAGCACATATTGCTCAGCACTTTCTCCATTTCCTGTGTGCATGTGAACACGTGTACACACGTTCGTGTGTGAACACGTGTGCATGTGTGTGTGCATGTGCATGCCTGTGTTCATGCTGAGTGTGTGTGTGTGTGTATTCCCATGTATGCCACCACACACATAGAGGTCCTTCTACCATGCGGGCCCTGAAGATCCAGTCCTTTTACCACCTTGTGGATCCACTGTCTCATTTGAACAGTCTGACTTCTCATAGTCTGTTGGTTTTATCCTACAGCTTGACACTTTGAGGGTTTAACATGTGTTGGGTCTTTTCCTATGCTTTTTATTTTTCAGTTTAGGATTTAGTTCCCTGGGCCTCTGCGGTGGGGAACATTCTCCCACCCATTTCCCAGCGTTCCAACTATCTCTTATCTCCTTCGGTGCTCTCTCTGTTCTCACAGATTATTTATGCCATTTTAGTTGGCATTTTATAGCCAGCCTTGGTTGTAAGTTCTAGTGATGTGGTTTTGGTAATTGGAAAACAAGCGGGTCTATCTGCTGGATCTGTTAATTGTCTTGCAAATTTGAAAACAATATAAATGTTGTTAAAACTAAAGTAGTAGTTAGGGAATGACAAGCTCTCTTCTTCAAAGAATTCTTAAACACCAGCCAAATGGGCCAGGTCCCTAAGCAACTTGAAGAATGTGTAGTTTGCACTGACTTGTCTTGGGAAGGGGGCAGGCATACATTTCAGAATCCGAGGTCAGACTTCAGTTGTGCACAACAGAGGTCGACGACTGGCATGCCTTACAGTGAGTATCCCTTGAGTAAAGCTGTAGTGGATGATGGATATGATTGGTTTGTTTTCAAACAGCTTGTGCTTGTGTGTGTGTGTGTGTGTGTGTGTGTGAGTGTATGTGTGGTTGTGTTGGATGTGTGTTGGGGGGAGCAGATATTGAAGAGTCAAAAGAGGCAGGGATTGATGCTTCCTGAAGTTAGGAAATGGATTTGTGCAAATTCACCTGATTTTGCTTTCAACTTTGTTTGTTTGTTTTTCAAGACAGGGTTTCTCTGTGTAGCCCTGGCTGTCCTGGAACTCACTCTGTAGACCAGGCTGGCCTCGAACTCAGAAATCTGCCTGCCTCTGCCTCCCAAGTGCTGGGACTAAAGGTGTGTGCCACCACTGCCCGGCTCTGCTCTCAACTTTTTATGTCTGGAAATTTCCATATCAATAATATAAAGAACCTTGTGTACGTGTACGTACGTGTGTGTGTGTGTGTGTGTTCTCAACTAAGAACTTTTCAAAATGCTGTAGTATTTTCTCCCTGCTTCCCTCTTCTCCTCTCCTCCTCTTTTATCCTTTTTCCTCCGCTCCCCCCTTCCTTGGTGTGTGCACAGGTGCACATGGAGAGGCCACAGGAGGCCATCCCATGTCTTCCTCTCACTCTCCACCTCTTATTCCCTTGAGAAAAGATTCTCACTGAACCCAGAGATGGTTGTTTTTAGCCAGGCTGGTAACCAGCAAGCCCCTGGGATCTTCTTGTTGTCTTTTCTCCACTTAACCTGCACTGGGGTTATACTTCTGTTTTTACCCCACCAAACGCTGAGATTACAGGTGTGTGCCATTATACCCAGTGACACTTGTGGCAGGCTTTCTTTTCTCCCTCACCCCTTTCTTCTGCCCCCCTCTCTTTTATGAGGCAGGGTCTCATTATGTAGCCCCAACTTTCCTGGAACTCACTATATAGAACAGATTTGGCCTCAAACTCACAGAGGTCCGCCTGCCTCTGCCTCCTGAGTGCTAGAATTAAAGGTGTGTGCCACCATTCCAGGTTTGTAATATTTTAAGAGAAGTTTTGCAGTTGTTGACAGGCATATCTGAGCTTTACCCTTGCCTGACCCTTGCCGATCCAAAAGAAGGTGGCCTCATCTCTGAGAAATCCGCAGCTCATGCTTTAGGATAGACACTGTGTTCTCGTATCCATGTTGAGGACTGACGATGGTGACTTTGGGTACCACTCTGGTCCTAACTGTCATACTAACCGTAATCTGACACAAATGTATACATGTGTCTATACATGATGCTCAACAACAGAGATGCATGTGGTCCAGGAACTGAGAGTCACTAGGTGATCTCATCATTGTGTGACCACCAGACAGTTCAGGACAAGGCACCAGGATCATATGTGGAGCTCACTATAGATTTCATATAGCACAGGGCTCTACACAGATTGCAAAAGTAGCCCAGAGAATTCCCTTGGCGTCCAGAATCCCAAGGCATGGCTCTGGGATGCTCTAGCGCATCGAGTCTTTGTTCCGGAATAGCAATCAACAGAAGACAGGGTGTGCTAGCTTCGCTGGCTTACCCTTCATAGAGATGCCTTATGTTCTTGGTTTGTTCTGATTGTCAGGTATGAAAGATGACAGAGTATTTATTGCCACAGAAGCCTGTGGAGACTGGAGGTGTTGGTCAACATTCCTTTCTTAGAGAACTGTGTGATATGTTTCTCATGGAATCTAGTGACAGGACAAAGTTTATTCTCCTGAGAAAAAGCAAACAAGCCAAACCCCTTTCTTTCTGCCATGCAATGACAATTGTGTAAACTAGCTCCTTTGCGAGACACGGTCTCTCACGCTGTAGCCCAGGCCTTGAGCTCATGGTAATGCTCCTGCCTCATCTTCCAAGTGTGGGGATTCACTATCGTACTTCTCTTTTTCCCATTTTGCCTTGGCTAACAGATGTTCAGAGGCGTTTAATGTGTCATCAGAGTCACCATCTTAGTGAACATTTCTTATGTAATTTTCCCCTCCCTTTAAATAGTTTCTCATCATTTTTCCTTCATTTTAATTGTACACAATTCTAAAATGTAGGTGAGGGGGGTGGGATTGAGACTTAAAAATGGAACATGGTTTTTAAATTCATGAAGCCTGGTTTGAATATTCACAAGTCACTGCAGAATACTAATGTGTGTGATTTCAGGGCACTGCCCTAGACCTCCTGGGAATGTTACATAATATACAGCGCGCACTTTTCTAAAACCTGCAATGAGTTCTGAATGCAGCTAACACTGAGGATTTCAGCCAGGAGCCTAGGGCAGTCAGTGAGAGCGCATGTGGGCAGGCCCTCAGATCCTCTGAAGAGCTGGTGCATGCCTTGGAGAGACTGAAGCTCCATGGGTGGATGTGACCTTGTATTGAAAGAAGCCAAAGGGAGACCTGCTCATGGCTGTCACTAAGTCTCGGTCTTGGTGCCCAACCCCCAGTAGCATTACCTGACTCTGGAACTTCTTGTGGCCGGGTTTTCTTGGATACTTTCAGGGCTGATTCAAGGTCAAAGATTTGGGAGCGGGTTAACTTCAGCTCTCTTCGGAGCTCATTAATCTCTTTGATCAGAGAGACATTTTCCTTTAAAGAAGAAGGGAGGACAGTGAGTGTGACACGCAGGTGCTCTGTGGGTGCAGGGTGAGCCCTCCTGGGCTTAAGAACCCAGAGGCCGGGACCTAGGTTAGCCCTCTGGATCCTGCACCCAGCAGTAGCCTCTGTCCTGCTCATTGCAGAACCTTTCAAGGTACCAGCTAACTTGATTTCAGGTGAACTTGGCACCTTTCCTACCCATCTGTGCTCTTTCAAACATCCATAACGATGCTTTCCTGGGTACTTTGAATATGCTTTAATGCACACAAGCACGGCAGCCCTTAGAGAGGCTATTACTACCATTTGGTGACGGTTCTGGAAATTGAACCTCAGGCCTTATGAATGCTAAGCATTGCTCTACCACTGAACTAGGCCCCCTGACCCTATAACCATAGTTTTACAGAGAAGGAAACTGAGGCATCAGAGAGGTTATGTAAGTAGCCTGAGCCACACAGCAAGTAGCAGAGCCAGGATATTAACCTCAACAACACTTTTAAGCACTGTGCTACTCTTTCCTCATACCTCCATTGATTTGGTTAAACTAAAGGACATCTATTAGGTCCTTAGATGCAACAACAAATTCTTGCCCTTAGCATCATGCTATTTAGTGAACAACACAGACAAGCAAGCAGCTATTTAACATCTGCTATATCCACCTATTTTATGTTTGCCTAATATCCATCTATTTAATAGGTCTTTACTAGGTACCCGTGCTGGCTAGTTTTATGTTAACTTGACACAAGCTAGAGTCCTCTGAAGGGATGGAACCTCAGTTGAGAAAATGCCTCCATAAGATCTGGTTGTAGGGTTGTGCCATCCCTGGATGGTGGTCTTAAGTCTATGAGAAAAAGGGCTGAACAAGTCAGGAGGAGCAGGTCAGTAAGCAGTAACCTCCATGGCCTGTCTCCAGGTTCCTTCCCTGTTTGAGTTTCTGTCCTGACATCCTTTGATAATGAACAGTGATATGGGATGTAAGCCAAATAAACCCTTTCTTCCCCACCTTGCTCTTGGGTCCTGGGTTATATAGAAAGATAGACAGAGGGAGTGGGCTGACTCTGATTCCTTTGCCTGCTCTTGGGACCCTTTTCCTCCTACTGGGTTGCCTCGTCCAGCCTTGACATGAGGGTTTGTGCCTGGTTTTATTGTGACTTGTTAGGCCACGTTTGGTGGATATCCCTGGAAGGCCTGCTCTTTTCTGAAGGGAAATGAGGAGGAGCAGATCTGGGGGAGAAGGGAGGTGGTGGGGAGGGGCTGGGAGGAGAGGAGGGAGGGGAAACTGCAGTCAGGATGTAATATATGAGAGAAGAGTTTAAAAAGAATGAAAGTGAGATCTGGTCCCTGCTCTAGAGGACTTTACAGTTCAGTTGGGGTAGGAACATATTTGTGTTGCTCTGGCTTGCCCATGTGATGGTCAAAGGCACATAGAAAGACAATCTTGTCTGAATGACAGACAGATTCTTAGAAGTTGACCCCAGGGCTGAGGCTTAAAGGACTTAGCAAAGAAGAGAGAAAAGAATGTTCTAGGCATGGAACAGCAGGACAAGGGGACAGAAGTATGGCATGGCTGATATAGGGTGTGTGTGTGTGGGGGGGGTGAGTTTCTTTTTTTTCTAATTTCCTGCACCTCAAATCTCTGTTTCACTTCACACTTAGCACTCAGGTCCTCAGATATCACCAAGGAGGAGTCTCTATCCCTGTAGGTATGGAGTGACTGGCCTCTTCATTCTCAGAGTCATAGCCTCAGGATGCAGCCTGTTTTACACATGCCTGCAAATAAATCAACTCAGCATAGTTAAATGGAGCTGCTGACTCAGCAGTTCTGGTGCAGGTTCGAGACTATTACTTCTTTGTACGCTCAAGTGTGTGTATGTGTGTGTTGTGTGTGTGTTGTGCAGTATGTGCATGTCTATGTGGGCATGGAGGCCAGAGGGGAGCATCAGGTGTCCTGCTGAGACACATTCTCTCACTGGACCTAGAGCTAGGCTATCCTCCTGCCTCTTCTGCCCACAGCACTGAGGTTACAGCACACACACACAGTCACAGCAGCGTTGCATGTGGGTGCAGGGGATCTGAACTGAGGTCTGCACACTTGTGCAACAAGCGCTTCACCTGCTGAGCCGTTTCCCCAGCCCAAGTCTCTGCTTTTCTAAGTGGCAGTGCCTGTCTCCAGGCTCTGTCTGTGTAGGCTGGTGCTGTTGTAGGACCACACTGGAGAATGCTGGGTGGGGGTGTTGGGCCAGAGCTTGGGCGGCAAGTCCTCCTCTGCTGTGAGGAAGCACCTGTGGAGCCCTTGGGAGAGCAGGGACTGCTAGAGGCAGAGATCCCTCAGAGCTTCTTATCTTGGCGCAGACCTAGACCTTTAGAGTTTCAGCATACCACTAGGTTTCAACACTCCTCACTTTAAGGGTCCCCCCCCCGTGTTGGAAGCCGTGCCCAGTGCTCACTGCCAGTCCTCATTCTCCAGGCCAGGCTCCAGGACTGGTTTTCTGAGTTTTCTCCATCTAATGCTTTACTTTTTTTTCTTGTTTTTTAAAAGCCAACCCAGGTCCTGGCAACAGGTCACTCACATTTCCTTTCCAGATGCTGTCTAGTAAAATTCCCTGCCAGTCTCCCCTGGATATTTTCCATGCTGGCTTTATATCATAATGTGATTGCTTCAATACATTTTTTTTAATTATTATTAAACACTAAGACCTAGGGCATTGCTCTGCCTGTGAGGTGTGCTCAGTAAATATTTGTGGGCTGGATAAGCAGGTGAAGAACATGGTGGGCACAGAGACAGAGGAGAGGGTCTTTCGAGAGCCACAAAGGACTCCTGGGCATGCTCACGGGCCTGGGGGCTTGCTGGGCTGGGGGCACTTTCTTTACTTCTCTTTGGTGGCTTTGTTTAACTTCACTTCTGCCATGTTCAATAAAGGAAGTGGAAGGCCACTGGGACAGAGACCAGAGGCTGTGGGTCCCAGTCCCTCTGTGGCCCTTTCCTGTCCTCTCAGGTTCCTCTCCTAGGCACTTCCAACCACTGTGTCAATGAGCCCTCTCAGTTCCGTGTCTGAGCCAGGTCTCCCACTGTGATGTGTCTCAGCTGTCTGGCAGCCCCTTCTACTAGTGGAGTGACTCCAGGCAGAGTCCTAGGTTCTCCCCACCCCTTGCCAGCCACAACCCTGTGACTGGGACTTCAGGCTCCTGGTACCCTTTGGTGTGAATGCCTGCCTCTGACCCCACAGCCAGTGTTTTGACACCACCATGATGGGCCCCTGGAATATGGCCCCATTTTCCCCTTTATTATTTTATTTTAGAAGCATGTGTGTTTTAACTGTATACATCTGTGCACCATGCGCATGCTCAGGCCGTGGAAGCCGAACAGGACATTAGATCCTCTGGAACTAGAGTTACAGATAGTCGTGAGCTGTGGGTGACAGGAATCAAACCCAAGTCCTTTGGAAGAGTAGCAAATGCTCTTAACCACTGAAGCATCTCTCCAGCCCCGCAGGGTGCCATCTTAGTGGAGTGTGGCTGAGACCAGAAATCAATGCCCACTCCCCTGCATCTGCTTGTTTGTCCCTTCATTGACCCTTGACCCCCAATGTCATGGTTCCTGATAGCTATCTATGAACTGGTCTTTGTGCTAAAGATGGAAGTCTCGCTTGGCTGTAGTACCTGATGTCATTTGAGTCAGAAGCATGAACCTGAGTCAGTGAGAGGCAGGGATGACGGAAGGTGGAGACCATCTCAGCCATGAGCCCCAAGGGAGCAAACCCAACAAAAGGCACTAATACTGTGATGATAAAAAGAATGCTAAGAGTAACAGGAACCGTGAGGCTCAGCAGCCTCCACGGCGCTCAGTCTGCAAGCATCACCTTGTCTTTTCCTCCAGCAGCCTCACGGGGAAGGTATTCTCAGATTCCTGTGGCTATGAGGACATCGAGAAAGTGGCTAATGGAGGTTTGAGTGTGGCTATCTCCGCCTCCAGAGTGGTGTCCTGTTTCTACATGTCTACTACCTTCTACATTTCCCTCTTATGTCAGTCTTATTCCAGTGGCTCAGACAGAAGGATAGCCAAAGATACCCCAAGAAAGATACAATGAGTTTCCGAAAAATGTTTTCTAGGGTGGCATATGTTCTGAGGAACCCAAGGGTCATAGTGATGTCAACTGCATGTAACTGTGTAAAATAAATAAATAAATAAATAAATAAATAAATAAATAAATAAATAAAATGGTGAGCTCGGCAAGCTTGCTAAGCTTCTTTCCTGCTGGTATCCTGGCAGAGAGGGGCTATAATGCTTCCAACTGTCCAGACCTACCTATCTCAGCTACTGCGCACAGGGAAGATCTGATCAGTTCCAAGTTTGGAAAATCCCAGAGCAGTCTGTAGACACTAAGGTGTTTATGTGGAGGCTTTGAAACAAGGTAACCAGGGCCGCCTTAGGCCTTTGGAACAGAGAAATGAAGACTTGGCTGAACTTTCTGATAGTGATGTCAGAGAAGGGAAGGGAATGCCCATAGCTCCCCCTACCGGCTGCTCTGAGTTAAAGTCTTTCCTGGGAGTTGTTAGCAGGATCATCCACCTGCACAGATAAGCCAGCAGCCTGTCATTCTCCCTCCTTTTCCCCAATGTATCATCTCTACTCTGAAATGCCTTTGGCATCGCCACATTCCTCTCCCCAAGCTCTTTTTTGACCCCTAACCTGATGGGTTTTCCTGTCTCACGGGCTTCTTTCCTCACCAGACTGAATTCTCTGCTAATGGGGTCCATCGTTATGAGACAAAGACAACCGTATCCGAGAAGCACTCTGGTCTACATTCAGAATGAACCACAGTTCTTGGCAACGTGACCCAAGGCTAAGAGCCGTTCGTTCCTGTGGGCTCTAGCTGCCTTGGATGCTCTGTAATTCGCTGAGGTCTGTGGACTCAGGAGCCTCCACTCTCAACCCCACCCCAGTCTCTGCTTTTTCTCAAGCTCTTGCCTCTGCCCAGAAGCAGGGCCCTTCTCCCAGCTGGCCCTCAGCCACCTGCCACCCACCCTGGGGCCAGACTCCAATGGCCCTCACTCCTTTGAGACCTTGAGGACCATGTTTCCTCTGTGGGCCCAATGCCACTGGATAAACATAATGGTCCATGTTCGTCAGGAGCTCTCTGAGGGTGGGAATACTTTTCCATCTTGGCATCCTCCGTGGCTGAGACACAGCTCGTTGTGTAAGAGGACCTTGGAAAATGTGTAGGGAAAGGATAAAGTGTGTGTTCTAGGTGTTTGTACTGCACAGAAACTATGATTTCCATATTTGTATACGCATGCCCGGGGAATGGTGTGGGGAGGCCCCGAATACCTATCTGGATATACAAATGAGATGGTGGCCCCATTCTCCTTCCTCAGTTATTTTCCAGTGAGTTGCTCAGCCACCATGCCTGCCCCGGCTTTCCTTAGCTGGTATAGGATAAAGCACTGGAGCCTGGTAGCCACACAGGAGGCTCCTAACCACCGTGCACTAAGGCACCCAGGGCTCCTAGCCACACCTGGGTGTGTGCATCTGGAATCAGTAGTGTCCTCTTTCCGGTGCAGGCCACAGGCCTCCCTGGCCCATGAATGATGGACTTTTAGAGTCATTTATTTCCACAGTGGCTCTTGACTGATTTCTTTGCTGGGTAAAGGAAAAGAAATGGCAGTTTTGAGCCCTAATTCTGTACCAGGCCAGTGGCTGCTGTTTGTCTTGGCCAAGCATTGGAGCAGCCACTGGGGTCGGTGTCATTTGCCCTGCGTTACAGATAAACAGAGCAGTTTCTGGAGGCCCAGAGTCTCCTGGCCAAAGAGCAGTGAAGCGCTGTTGCCTTGGTCTACATGGATTCTGTGTCTGCTCATTTCTCACACCCTGGGTGAGAGCACAGCTCCTAGTTAGGCTTTGCATGCATAGGCCCTGCAGCCTCCTGTGACTCTGCCCTGCTCCTCTTGCTAACCTCAAGATCAAAGAAAACAGTCTTGGCACCCAGAACAGTAGTTCTTTAAAAAAGAACATTCTTTTTAAATGTCTTCTGGGCTGGCCATGTGGCTCAGTGATAGAATGTTTACCTGGTGTGCGTTGAAGCCCTGGATTCAATCTCTAGCTCTTGGGAAAAGAAGACCTTTCTAACTTTTTGCAATCCAGTCTTATCCAGAGCCCTAATATAATCAGCAAGAAGTCTCTGTGTATGCATGTGCCAGTGCTGGTGGGACCCAGAGTCCTGCCCCAGGCTCCCTTCTTGTCTCCAGATGTTGTCTGAGTCACTTTTCTAGATCCACAGAAGTCACAACACACAGGTTTCCTTCCTCCCTCCTTCCTCCCTCCCTCCCCCTCCCTCCCTCCCTCCTCCCTCCTTCCTCCCTTCCTTCTTTTCAAGACAGTTTATTTACTTTTCTTTTTGAACTAGCTCTGTAGAACAGACTGGCCTCAAATTTAGAGATCCACCTGCCTCTGCCTCCAGAGTGCTGGGATTAAAGGCGTGGCTACCATGCCTGGCTAACACACAGGTTTTAATGCTTTTAAAGACAGAAGACTCTCTGGGATTCACCTCACAAGAGCATTAGTTGAATCTATTCCGATGCCTGCTCCTACCCAGCATTCTCCAGGGAATGGGGGAGGGGAAGAAAGTTGGCGGCTGCTCTAGTACCTACAGCAAGCCTCTGGTCTCCTGCCCTAGTACCCTACAGCAAGTCTCTGGTCTCCTGCCCTAGTACCCTACAGCAAGTCTCTGGTCTCCTCATCTTTCTTTCCTGGAACTGACTTTTGCTTTAGGCTTCTGCTGGGTGTGAAGAGAGGGACCAGCCCCGGAGGACCTCAGGCCTATGTGCAGCGGTCCCCCACTTGGCAGTAAGACAAGGTGAAAAATACAGCTGTTACCCTGGTCTCACTGCCTAGCTTCCTGTGCTCAAAGCCCATGTTTCAGGCAGGCTCTTAGCAAGGCTGTGTGAGGTGCTGGTACCAAAGGACCTACCAATCACATCTGTGCCTCTTTGCCAGGTCTCTGAATACTTTTATGGTCCAGAATAGAAATGATTTGAATGGGTAGTGGGAAGGGGTGCTGATTTTACAATGAGGAGAGACCAGTTGTGCCTTGGTGTGACCTGGATTGCTGTGTGCTCTGCCCAAATTGATTATATTGGTTTCATCCAAACTGCACCCTGTTCCCATCCCAGTATTTCAATTAGGATGTTAAAGAAATGTAACCATAAAAGTATGTGCCCAGTGCGATTCTGATGTTCTCTTCTGATAAAAATTCTTATCAATTGCCTCAGATGATACTGACACCCAAATGGAAATCTGGCAGTCTCAGTAAAGTGCCTGGGTGGGGGCGGCAGGAATGGGGCCAGGCTCACTGAACTGTCTGCTGAAGGATCTTGGGACCTGGGTGTGGAGAGCTCTTAAGTACTATCGCCACAAGACTGTGGGCGTGGTTCAATCTGGACCAAGAGATAAGGGTGAGACCTGAGGCACCAGAAAGGAAGACGAGGCAAGTGGAGACTGGCCAAAGGGAGTGGAAAGAATAAAAGGCAGCAAAGCTGGGTGGTGGAAGGGAGTTGGAAACAGAGGAGAGAAGGGAGCAAAGGAGTCAGGAGAACTGCGACCTGGATGCATCATGGGTAATGGAGAAGAACGAGGCAGGTCGCTAGCTTGTTCAGGGATAAGGATGGGATGGCAAAAGGAATAGGGCTACCAGTGGGCATGACGATGCCTAGGTGGGCTCTTTGGTGGGCCCCAGGTGACAGCCAGGATGAGCTCCTGGAGATCAGAGAGGAGGAGTCGTGAGAAAGCTGTGGGTCCCAGGATGTGTGGGGAGCCTAGTGCACGGAGTGGTCTCAGGTCGCAAAGGGATGCCTCCCCGCATCCGGTACCTGCATGATGCGGACATAGTCGGTGCGATGCAACTCGCCCTCCTTGATCACTTTCCTCTTGAATGTGGCAAGGTTTCTCTCCAGGTGTTCCCGCTGGCGGGCATACTCTTGTTGCAGGTCTGAGTTCAACCCTGCAATCTCCACCTGGCGCATCGTATGGGGAGATGCTAAGCCAAGGAGGGGAGATGTGAAGCCCAGCACAGGGCCGTGTGGGAGGGCCAGGGCGGGGCTCTCAGAGCTCACCATGTCTGCCCGCTGCACTACTTCTCAAAGAGACCACGGATCTTCTCCTTCAGCAGCCGGGGGTCCTGGATGTACGCCACGCAGTTGTGGAGGTCTGTCTTGAACCGTCGGACCAGTGCTTCCAGGTCCCTTTCCTGTAATCAGACATTTACTCCTGGGACAGCATGGCGTGCTCCGTGTGGAGGAGCAGGGGCTTCAGTCAGAGGCTAATGAAGGGGTCCAGAGTGACCTCATCTGGAATTGGCACCTGACTGTAGGGGCCTACCCCGGGCACAGAAACCTAGATGGGCAGCCAGTCCAAAGGTAGCAGTTCTGAAATGCTTGTGCACCTGCCTGGACTGGGTACCCCGACTGAACAGCTCCCAAGAAGAAGGGCTTGAGACCACACATGTGGCATCCCTATTGCTCTGGATTCCTTTAAGGGCCTCAGGCTTAGACGATGAAAGGGAACTCACGTGGCTACACTTTCCGTTAGCGCCAAAAAAATACATCATTCTGTCTCACAGATCCTTACCCAGGGCTGCCCCGTGCCCCTTAGGACCTCAGTACTGATTATTTCCCGGACAGTCAGGAGCACTGCTGTGGATGGATGAGAACCCGCACACACTGCTGTAGCCTGGACTCTCTCCATCGTCAGCCATGCTTTCTGACAGCTACCTTCCCTTACCCAAGATGGTGTCTCCTTTCTCTCTTATAGCCCTTTACTTCTCTCTCTCTCTCTCTCTCTCTGTCTCTCTACTCTCTCTCTCTCTCTCTCTCTCTCTCTGTTTATATACACTGATATTAAAATCTCTCCCCATATATACTTTTCTCTCTCTACATATTTTGTGCAAAGGTTCAAATCACTTATCAGCCCTTTCAGCAAAGAGCAGGGCCACACCCTCTTCTCATGTGTGGCTCTGCAGCTTTGGCAGTGTACACTGCCAGTGTTTGATGTGGACAGTGGAAAAGTTCACTCTAGTTTGAAAAACCTCTCAGTGGCCTGTGGAAAGAGTGCACAGCTGCATCCTAGCCCAGAGCCAGAGGACCAGGTTTTCCCAGGCTGGTTCAGAGTAAGAACTAGTTAAGGGTACTCCGGTGGGCTTTCCCTTCCCTCTCATTTCTCTGCCTGGATTGTTCTTATTTACAAAACAAAAAGTCTGGGACGGGCCAGGTGTGGTAGCACACACACGTGTAATCAACAGCACTTCGGAGGCAGAGACAGGATTGAGATTCTTGGGCTACACTGTCAGTTTCAGGCCAGCCTTTGCTACAGAGGGAGGTACTGTCTGAAAACATGTAGGGAGCCAGAGAGACAGCTCAGTGTGTAAGAGTGCTCGTTGAGCAAGCATGAGGATCTGGGTTTACATTCCAGCATCCAGATAAAAGCTGGGTGGGTGTGGCCGCACACACCTAAAACCCTAGCACTGGGAGGTGGAGATGGGAGTCACTGGGGTCCCTGGCCAGCCAGTGTGGCTGAAGAAAATGACAGCTCAAGGCTGAGTGACAGACTCTGTCTCAGGAGAATGAGGTGGAGAGTGATGGAGCAGACACCTGACTTCCTCCTCTGACCTCTGCACATGGGCATTGATGTACACACACACACACACAACCACACACACACCACCACATGCAGCACTCACACGGTATGAGTATGAGCACTGCACAGTACTGAGTGGATGGTCTCTAAGGTTCTCCTAACATCAGCAATTTTGGGGTGGTCAAAGCTTTTACCCACTAAGTACAGATGACCTTTTATATCATGTTCTTCTCCAGGTCAAACAAACCCAAGGCTAAGGGCGTTCCTTCCTATAAAACCAGCATTCTGCCCCTCTCCTCCCTACACCCAAGTTGTTTTAAGTCTCAGATGAATTTGAGCATGTAAATTTGTGCAAGCCTGGAACCAGACAGGCCTGTGGGCAAGAGCGTGAGTTAAAATGGGAAGTGTTTCTTAGCAATGGCTGGCTCTGTCTCGAGGAGCCAGCTGCCCGTTGCAGGCAGGTGCCAGATCCTGAGTCCATGCACTGCCAGACTCTGAAATCCTCGCACCTTCTGCTGCTCTTTGCGCATCTCCTGATCTGTGGCTCTCAGTTTCTGCAACAGCTCCGTGATGTTCAGCTCCAGTTGCGTGTTCTGTTTGTGGAAACGCTCAGCTCAGCTTCCATCTACAGAGAACCAGGGATGGAGGCATGAACAGGGAAGTCAGGAGCAAAAGCTGCAAACTCCTGACAACTACAGTATGTTGTGTGGGAATGAGACCTCTCTCCTTGCTGTCTTACAAGCACTGCTCTTGATGGATAGCCCACTCACTCGGAGTCCTGCGCCCGTCTGTGGCCAAGTTTCCTTCTTAGTTGCCTGCCCTTCCCTTAATGGTGCAGATTCCTCCTTTCTTGCATTCTTTCTAATTCAGTTGCTCCAAATCCTGAATTCTCAACTCCGCTCAACTCAGGTCTCTCCAAAGAAATACCTCTCTCACCCAATGAAGCAGAAGGAAGCCAGCGGTAGAAGGAAGCCAACGACAGGAGCTGGACAACCACGCGGCCTGGATAAAACTGCAAGTTATAAGGGATCTCATAGCCGGGGATTAGAGTAGTGTAGTGATAAATCTGCCCAATCCAGGCGTGCAATTTATATCATAATTATTGAGTTGTGTTTTCCTTTTACTGGCCTCCTTAGGGTAGGAGATTTAACCATGGCAAATCTGGGGGTTAAATAATTCCCTCTACTACAACCCAATTAGGGAGGGTGTATGCGTGGAGCCTGACCCTCGGGTTCATAATTGTTCTAAACAGAAAGTTGAGGCTTGTTTCTAAAGTAGAGAGTTTTGAGGGACCAGAGTGGCACGTGGGCATCTTCAATCCAGGGCATAAAACAGAGAGAAGCTGGAGACAGACAGTCTGATCATTTAAGGGTCAAAAGAGTACAACCAAGGGCCATCCCCTATTTAAAGGGATGTCAGGAGACACCAGCGAGCATCTGAAAGCCTTTTTCTCCCTTGCTAAATCTGTCTCACCCAGGGCATATCTGGTTCACAGCCTGGCTGTGGAGAAACCCAGTTCCCACTCAAAGCATCAGGTGATGTTTGACGGACACCCCAAATCTGATGGGCACTAGTACTTCTGGTGGTTCTATGGGGGCTCACTGGCTGCTTCTAGGGGATGGGACACTTCATTGTTTGGTGTGTTGGGTGGAGGTAGGTGAAGGCACACCTCCCAATTCTATCATCACATTTTAAGGTCCCTGTCTACCTCCAGTAGGTCCAAGATGGTGAAAGAAGCTGCTCTCATGTTCTGAACACAGAGAAATGCCTCTATATTAATAGAGGCATTTTACTAGATTGAAGAGCCCTCTGAGTGATGCCTGGCATCTGGATGGACTCCATGAACATCTGATGAAGGAAGAGCAGGCATATGTGCTGGGCAGGAGTGGGGAGACTGAGGGCTGGGAGGGAATTGGGAACTGCCTCCTCCGGAAGAGGCGTAGCAAGATAAACAGAACTGCAGAGACTTCCCTCCTACAGGGAACACACAAGAATGGGGCTTTGCAGCAGTAAAACCAGAATGGACACTGTCGGGGTTGGGAAGGTGGTTCAGTGGTTAAGAGGACTTTCTGATATGGCAGAGGACCCGGTTCTGTTCCCAACACCCACATGATGGTTCACAACCCTCTATAACTCCAATTCTGGGGGATCTGATGCTCCTTTCTGGCCTCTGTGGGAGCCAGGCACACATATGGTAAACACATACACATGTAAGCAAAACAGTCTTTCATAAAACATATACAACTAAATACTTTTTTTTCTTTAAGCAGTGAGCACTGTAGGAAGCCTAGGAACACAGAACGGACATAAAGGTAGTTTCTGCATCCTAGAACCCTCTGGTGTTAAAGGGTGAGAAAACTGAGTCAGAAGCTGATATAAAATGGATTAAAATCGTCTTCTGTGGTAGAGGCAGAAGGTGCCCTGTGTACACAAGGGACTTGAGTACGGGGCCTGTCCTGGGAAGGGCACTTGGGCTGAAAGTATAGGGAAAGTATTGGGTGACAAAGTAGAAAAGAGAACAGCAGATGGAGACAGCCTGCTTACTGAGGAGGTGGGTGGGTAGCCAGGTGCATTTCTGTGGGCTGGCATTGGTCTAAACAACTGTAAGATGGCACAGCACTGGAGGCAAGCTGAGGGGTCCACCACACTGAAGAAGATCACCAGGAGCAGCAGCAGCGACTGGCATCTCAGAGGTGGGCATACATAGAGGTTCTATCAGAAGAGAGAAAGCCAGGAGACTAGCTTCTGCAGGGAAGAAAGATGGTGTCCTATGACAGGGAAGTGGCAGTTGGAAGAGACAAAGGATGCTCCTAATATTCAGGGTCCCTGAGGTCATGTCTGAGTGGCACAGCCGACCTCTTACCAGTCCTGAGCCAGAAGAGACAGACTGGGTTAGCATGGAAGTGGCTGTATTCTTTGCCCTTGCTCTTTCCTTCGCAGGCAGTGCCTCACATTACTTCAAAGATATAAATATAAGCTGTAAAATAGTAAAGTGTGAGCGTCTGGCTGGAAAGCCAGTAGAACGAGCCCAGAATGTGGGAACAAACATCTCTCGCCCAACATGGACATCTCATCCACTTTTCTGTGTTATTCATCATGATAATTCTCAGTGGGGAGGGGTAGGAGGGTGGAAGAAGCCATTTGTCCCTCAGTGGACATTTGGCAGTGTCTGGAGAGGTTTTGGATCCTAACAACCTAGGCAAGAGGTACTTCTAGCATCAAATGGGGAGACAGAGGTTGGTGCTAAAGCCCTCGACAGCTCACAGGACAACCCCTCCCATCCCCACAGCAGAGAATCAGCCACTCCAGAACACAGACAGTGCTGAGAAACCCTGCCCTAGAGGAACAAATAACTGAATTGAAAGGAAAACCACAAGGGCCCTGGAAGAAGCATATATGAAGTGGAACATCTCAGTCAAGGCTGGCTTTGTGTTCATTCACTGAGATCTCTGTACACAAGCCTAGAGCTTGAGCCCGCCTTCCTATAGGAGAAACGTCATAGAGACAAGCAGTGGGTATTTCTGAATGTGTCACTAACGCCAAGAGGAAAGGCTCACGGTCAGAGGTTCCTGCGAAGAACCTGGTCTGGATAAGAGCCCTGAGTCACTAGAATAAGGGGTGGGCATAGAGTGTGTGTGTGTGTGTGTGGTGTGCGCTGCTGTGCGTGAGCGCGCAGCGCGCGATGTGCTTAAGGGTTAGCTAGGAAGGTCCCTGCCCTAGTCCCCCAAACAAGAAATTCCCTGCTTAGAATCAAGGTTATGTTCAGCCTCCATCACTGCCAGGGCAGTGAATGATCCCACAGGTGTGTTGATAGGCAGATCTTAAAGCAGAGCCCTCATAAATGCCTGTATAAAAGAGGCCTGGAGGAGCCTGCCACAACCCCTTCATTCTTCCCTTGGTGTGAGGACACACAGAAGTCACTATGATACAGATTCCCCTCCAACCCCCCAAACTTTCTGATGCCCTTGATCCTAGACTTTCAGCCTCTAGGACGCTGAGAAAGATTTTTGTTTGAAAGTTCCCAGGCTGAGATAGTTTGCTACTGAAAGGTCAAAGATAGCTGCCATTCCTTGGCCCTGAGGTCACCAGCACATGGCAGGAGGTCCCAAGAAGGCAGCTCTGTGGTCAGCTAGGGGCACAGAGAACACCGTGCTGATGCCATGCGGAAAATCAATACCGTCCCCTCTAGATCCCATCCCCAGGCTGATCGCTGCTTGATTTCTTTACCTCTTGCAGCAAAGGCATTGCAGAGTATACCAGCACCACCATAGTCGGTGGGCATCTAGACAGACAAAGATGCTGGCAACTGACATACTAGCTCAGCACCAACATCCTGAGAAATGGAAGGAGAGTGGGGTCCTGCTCTGTACATGGGGTCAGGCAAAGTGTCTTTGAAGAGATGACATTTAAGCTGAGACAGGGACGATGAAAAGCTGGTCCCAAGGACAAGTCTTCCAGCCAGGAGGGACCCTACCACAGAGATCCTAAAATGGGAGAAGCCTGGCTTTTCTGAGCTGTCAGCAAGCTGGTGCTGGAGGACGTGAGGAAGGCATGAGATGAGGCTGTAGAGAGAAGAGACTCGCAGAGCCTTTGGGTTTTATTCTAGTGGGATGGACACCACTGAGGAGTTCATTCTATGTGGAGGCCAGGCTGTGGCCTGAGTCACGTCCAGACAAGAGATGGAGAGTGGGGTGGTGAGATGGCTTGCCAGGCTAGCCCTGAGGACTTGAGTTCTGACTTGGGAAACCATATGGTGGATGAGAGAACTGACTCTTGTCAGATGTCTTGGGCCCTCCACCTGAGGTGCTGTGGCAGGTGCACCCCACCTCCTCAGTCAGTGTTTCTTTAAAAGAAGCTATGGTGGAGGCTTATGGAGGGCAAGAGATAGCATTGGCTTAAAGTCTGACTGGCTTGGTGTTGGTGATGCTTTCAGACCTGAGAGTTAAGTCAAGGGTAGAGTTAGGAAAGACTTTTAAACCTGCATTTGACTGAGAAACAAACGATAGAAGGGAAGGGGAAAAAATCTGGTGGAAATTATCAACAATTCAATTTTAGGTCATCGTGGCCCCCAAGTCCTAGGTGCCTTGTACCCAGTGGGAGCCTGACAGGTAAACAGAATGCCACTAAAATGTGCAGGAGCCTGGAGCTAAAAGGCACACATCTGGACTGCTGGATTCTAGAAATCCTTATTATCCAGTCAGCCTAATTTCTAATCTCTTTCCTTTGTCCTGTCTGTTCCCCAGAACATATTCTTAACTCTTGGGCTTAAGAGCCATTGAAAACTTCTGATTCCCTGTCAGAAGTCCAAACACTGGACCCTAGCCTGGGCCTCCAGAGAGAGAGGAGTGCTCGGTGCTTGGAGGCAAGAGTACCTTTTGGCTGAGTACATACTGGCCCCTGGTGGCCAAATCTTCAATAGCTGCGTCTCCCATTTGTTACTGCAATAAGACTACCCCCACACAGCCATACCAGTAAGCTAAATCCCCATCTAACTTGCTTTGGGGAGCTGGAAGCCTTGGCTGCCTTGGCTGTGGGAATCATTCTCTCTCATTTCCCCCCGGGCCAGTGAACGACAGGGTTAGAGCAGACAGAGGTCCTGAAGGGCAGGGAGTGTAAACCACAGCCCTCCCTCACCTCCTGGATCTGCTCCTTCATCACTTTGATCTCGTTCTCCCTCGGTTCTATCTGCTTCTTCAGCTCCTTTATTTTGTAGTCAAGGACAAACTTGAATTTCTCTAGCTCTTGGTTCTTCTTCTTCAGATCATAGATTCGCTTCTTCCTGGAAGTGAGAGGAAGAGGAGAGAGAGAGAGAGAGAGAGAGAGAGAGAGAGAGAGAGAGAGAGATGGCTGATGTCACAAGGCCCCCAGCACATGGGAGCCCTCTAGGTTTGAAGACACACAGCCATGAGGCTGCAGATGGGCGAGGCCACAGACTGCTGGCTGCGCAGCCCAGCCCTGTAGAGGCTGCGTGAGGCACGGACTACTCTGCGGGAACTCACTCCCTTCTGTGTAGGTTGTGAAGGACAATGTCCTTCATCCCACACTGAAGTTCTTCTGCTTCATGGCCTTGGTACATCTCTGTCAGCAAACTGAATCAGTTCTCTTTGCCTATATCTCATTGGATTCGTGACTCGCTGGAAACCCAAAGAAAGAAGTGGGTGGGATGCTGTGCGGCTGCCAAGGCTAGGTCAAACAGACAGGCAGCTCCCTGCCTGGCTCTCCTGGGACAATTCCTGTGGTGTAGGCTAGCTGCACTGTAAGGGGTTTGCACACACTGAGCCCTCTTGGAGAGAGAGCACACTTAGGGCTCTGTGGCTGAAAGACTCAGATGAGCCCAGCCTCCTTACCATCCCTGTCTTAGGGATGGAGCTCAGAGTGTAGGAGACACAGCCACTGTGGGTGTTCATCTTTCTAGCCTCTAGTACATCCAGTCTCTCCCAGATGAGTTTCCCTGAATCGGGGCCAGAGGCCAGCCCTCTTGTTGGACCTTGTGCCATTCCTGACCCTAAGAGGAAAGCACACAGCTGTTTGTTTGGACCACCGAGTTTTCTGGTAATCTGATGGAAGTGGAGTAGGGACTATGTGACATTTTCCTGTCACAACTCTGAGAATTGACACAGTCCTCCACCCTTAAGGCAAAACCACTGACTTGCAGGGCAGACACACAAGTAAATGCAATCCCAGAGTGTGATGTGTGATGCAGGGAGGTGGGGTGGGACACGGGTATCGTGGTGGTTTGTACTGCCGCAGCAGGAGAGTAACCCGTTTCAGTGTGATGCACTGGTTCTCAGGGAAGTTAGAAATGAGGCTGGAGAAGGAGGGGAGGGACATAAGGCCTTTGCCTCTTGGGACAGAGAGTTCAGAGGTCATTCTGGAGGCTAGAGTTTGCTGATCTCTGCTGTGGGCCACGGGAGGCTACTGGAGGATTTGCAGTGATAGAATAACTGTGCTGGCTAGTTTTATGTCAACTTGACAGGAGCTAACATCATCTGAGAGGAAGGAACTTCAATGAAGAAAAAGCCCCCATAAGGTGAGGCTGTAGGCAAGCATGTAGAGCATGTTCTTAATTTGTGACTGATGAGGTCCGGCCCTGTTGTAGATAGCCCCAGGCTTGTATTTTGATCCTAGTTCCCCCCCCCCCCCCACTGAGAGGGGCTCCAGAGGAGGATTGAATCAATGCTGTGGATAGCCTCAGCCTTGTATTTTGTTCCTAGTTCCACCCTTCTGGGAGGGGCTGCAGAGGATGATTGAATCTGTACACAGAGGAATCTTGTAAACCTTCTGTCCAATTAAAACCTATAAAATAAAGACTAGAGCCAGAGATTGGGCAGTAGAAGGGGAGGCGGAGAAAAAGGCTTAGGGGAGGAGAGAGTGAGAGGAATTCGATATAAAAGGCAGAGCAGGGCAGAAGAGAGGGGGTCGCCAAGAGGAGCAGAAAGAAACAGACGTAGAGCAGGGGAAGTCGAGCAGAAGGAAGCGCCGCGCGAGCTGACAACCACGGAGCTGGACAACCACACGGCGGATAAAACGCAAGTTATAAGGGCAACCATAGCTGGGGATTAGAGTAGTGTAGTGGTAAATCTGCCCAATCCAGGCGTGCTATTTATATCATAATTATTGAGTTGTGTCTTTCCTTTACTGGTCTCCATAGGGTAGGAGATCTTACTGCAGCAAATTTGGGACTTAAATAATTTCTACTACACGGCCCACTGTGGGTGGGGCCATCCCCAGGCTGGCGGTCCTGGTTCTATAAGAAAGCAAGCTGAGCAAGCCATGAGGAGCAAGCCAGTCGGCAGCACTTCTCTGTGGCCTCTGCTTCAGCTCCTGCCTCCAGGTTCCTGCTCTGTTTGAGTTCCTGACCGTTTTCCTTCAGTGATGAAGTACAGTGTGGAAGTATAAGCCAAATAAACTGTTTCCTCCCTGACTTGCTTTGGTCATGAGGTCTCCTCACAGAGGACAATGACCTAAGTACACTTGCTGCTGCGGACCAGGGCTGGGAAGGGGGGAGGCTGGTAAATTAAGAGGGGGTTACAATTCTCTGCATTAGGAATGCTTGGTTTTTTTTCTTGTCGTTTCCTCTTTGAGAATCTGAAGAGACCCTGCTCCGTCTCCAAAGCCCAGATCATATACAAGACTTCCTGTGCAGAAACACCATGCAGTCAGAGGCTCACAAAAATCCTTACAACCCCTCATTTCCAAGGAAACAATAGGACAGCTTTGAGAAATTGCTTAATGCACAATGCCTGGTCAGCAGAGGGGCCTGTGCCAGGACCTACTTATGTAATGCCAACGCCCATGTGTAGCCACAGGAGAATTCTTCGTGATGAATGGATGCAGGTGTGGATGAAGATGTGGGATGGAGTCTGGGTTTGCTCAGGAGGATAGCAACTCCTGGATGTTGAGGTGGTGTGCCCATAGAAAACACGTGTCTGTCAGCTGAGGCTTCTGCACAAAGCCATTCCATCTCCCTGGGCTACCCAGTAGTTACAGGACCAATGCTATGGGAGTCCCCTTCTGACCAGCAATACCATGTGGGCAGTGTGGCAGATGAATTACCCTCAGCCCAAAAAGTGGGCCATCCTAGGATGCCCGGCTCACTGGACAGCAGGGATCTGGGAGCCAGCTCATCTAGGTTCTTATCTGAAGTCTGTCCTCTACAAACTATGAGACATTGGGCAGTAAACTCAGCCTCCTGGAACTTGGCCTCATGAGACACAACCCTGGGTTCTTGGTGGAACTGAATGTGGCATGTTGGCACTCGTGAGCTTCATGCCAAACACACAGTGGGCGCTTAGGAGACTGTTCTTTGTCCACCAAGTCCAGTAAATGATCTCGGAGAAGCCAGAACCCTTTTAGCTCTGGGTCCCTGGGAAGTGGCTGGGAAGGGCAGTGAGTAGCTCTCACCTTGTCTTGAATGGTCTCATCCCTCTCCTGGATCTCTCTCTTGAGTCCTTGGATGTCTTTCTCCAGGGACTTGATGACCCCCTGCAGCTTCATCTGCTCCGTCTTGAGGAGCTCGATGTCATTGGTACGCTCTTCGATCTCCTTCTGCAGGCTGCTGAACTGAGGGGGCAGACAGCAACAGTGAGGACCCCTGGGGCCCCTGAGCGAGCAGATCCCCACCTCCCCACCTCCCCACCTCAACTGCCAGTGCAGCTGACCCGCCTCTGGGAGTGAAGAGACCCCATCATTCAACATCCATGGGCTTTGGGGAGGAGATTTTGTTATCACCATACTTGAAAATTTCATACTGGCATACAATGTGCTGCAGCCATACCCACCCCTCTACTACCCTCTCCTACCTCTGTCCCAGTTCTGACACACACCTCCCTTCTTCACAACTGCTTTTCCTCTTACTGTAAGGAGACAAGCTCTTTTTATGTAGCCAGACTGGCCTTGAACTCACGATCGTCCTGCCTTAGGTCCTAAGTCCCAGGATTACAGGGATAGGCTATCATGGCTTATATTATTTGTTCCAGAGAATGGGATTTTCAAGAATTTGGAATAGCTCAGTATTTTTCCAGGTCAGGTGAGTAATGGACTATGCACTGTAATAATATCCAGGTCTGTTGAAGGTTCCCACCTTCCTAATGCTGTGACCCTTTAATACAGTTCCTCATATTGTGGTGACCCTCAACTATGAAATTATTTTGTTGCTACTTTATAACTGTAATTTTTCTACTGTTAGAAATTTTAATGTAAATACCGATATGCAGATATGCAGATATCTGATATGTGACCCTTAACCTGTGGGTCAGAACCATACTCTATTTACTGCAGGAGAGAAAAGTCTGTCTATAAGATGCTTTAGAGACCCGCTATCTAGATGGACCATGGTTCTTCTGAGACCATACTGACCTTGGAGTTGGTCAAGGTCACAGAGATGAGCCACTGTAGCCACGTCCAAGGAGGGAGAGCCTGGTTATCTTGGGAGTCACCAAACAGGGCGATTTCTAACAGGAAGCTTTGATTCCTAATGGGCTTGCTTTGAACTTAGCTTCTCTGTGGCTAACCATTTTAGAGGAAATGAAACAGTTCTATGGGGATCTGTGGATGCGGGTGCTTCCTCTCTCAGTATCAGACAACTAAACAGCTGCCTCATCTTGCAGTCAGAACATCTTATGCTTCCCACCCACTCTTCTGAGGAGAGGTCTTTGAGTGGGAATGTCCATCTCTAGGCTGAGACTACCTATCTCATCCTTACACCATGATCATTTCCAGCAAATCCTACTTGTCCAGAAAGGAAAGCTCAGAGCATCATTTTGTGCACGGGAAGCCCGTGAGAAGGAAAGGGTCAGGAATGGTGTTACACTCCTGTAATCCTAGGACCTGGGAGAATGAGGCAGGAGGATCATGAGTTTGAGGACAGAATGGGTGTTGCAGTGAGATCTAGGTCAGCCTGGGATACATGGTAAGTTCCAATCTCATGCTTCCCCAAAGAGGATGGGAAGCCAAAGGTGTAGTCCTTTCTGAGGGTCCTGGAGGTGGGACCTCTATGTGGTCACATAGGGCTGACTTTCCACTTGCCCCTTGCCCCCAGCCTCCGGGATGCTTCCAGGGCCCTCCCCTAGGTCACCGGATAGCAGCTTCCACCTTCTTCCTCATGATTCCTGTTTCTCCTTGAGCCGAAGGTTGGACTCCTTTTCATCCCGAAGCTTTCTCTCATACTTGGTTTTGATGTCTTGGATCTCTCTGTCCTCATCTTCTTCAATCTGCTTCTTGGTTTCCTCGAATTCCCGAAGCTGCTGTCGGACATCTTCCTGTGCCTGGCTCAGAGTGGGAAAGGGAGAGAGAATGTGTGCTGAGGGAAAGGGCTATGAGGCTGCTGTGCTGAGGCCAGGGATCACAAGCACACAGAAGTCTTTCCCATGAAAGGGAAGATAAGTCAAATCACAGAAATGGAAGCCAAGGCCCTGTCCTGTCTCCTGTCTATCTAGGTCAGGCCTCGGGGTCTTCCTTCCACCTTCTCTTCCTCTTACCAACAACCCGCCATGTTCTGTTTTATCTCTGTTCTTCTGGGACAGGGTTTCTCTGTGTGGCTTTGGCTGTCCAGGAACTCTGTAGACCAGGCTGATCTCAAACTCTGAGATCCGCCTGCATTTGCCTCCCAGGTCTGGGATTAAAGGCGTGTGCCACCACCTGGCCCAGACAAATCTTTAGAGTGCTCGGCTCACTGTAATTATATTTATGAAATTATTTGGTTATCTCTTCCCTGAGATGAGAGTGCCCTGAGGGTAGAAACCTTGTCTCCTGTGCCCATACTCCAGGGCACAGTGCCTACTGCACACAGTAGCTGGGGGGGGGGCAAGTGGCTGACCAACTGAGAAGCTCTAACTACCCCACCCCAAGCCGATCCATGCTGCCCTTTCGCACAGACAGGAAGGTGGAGTGTGACCCCCTGGCATCACCTCTTCTAGAAGGCCCGTTTTCTCCTGGAGTTTGGCCTCGTAGAACTCTGTCAGTTCCTCCAGTGCTTGGCTCTTCGTCTCATCGTTATCCCGGAGCTGCTTCTCGTACTCCTCCTGCATCCTCTGAGACTTGAGCTGCAGCTCCTGGTACTTCTCATATTCAAGGAGCAGCTTCTGGTTGTTACAACATTCTGGGGAAAGGCAGGGCGTCCCGGCGGCGTATGGGCAGGCAGCGGCAGCCTCCAGAGCCAAGGTTCAAGGCTGGTCTAACTCAAATGACTGCCTCTGTTTCTATCTTGCCAAGTGGCTAAGCTCCCTGCTCCCAACTCTGGACAGAGAGGAATCACTTTTATGAAGGTGCTGGTAGGAGGCATTTGAGGGTTCAGGGCCTGGGAAATGTCCAGAGTATGCAATACAGATTTTATATCCCCACTTTATAGATGATCAAACTGAGGCTTGGTAAGGCCAGAGGATACCCTAGATGACACAGCAAGGATGGGCTGAGACTGGGACTCAGCAGTCTGTTAGGCTCCAAACCTGAATCTTCCACTGGGTTGTAAGAGGTGGTGTGTGGGGCTGGAAAGATGGCTCAGTGGGTAAGGGCACTGACAGTTCTCCCAGAGGTTCTGAGTTCAATTCCCAGCAACCACATGGTGGTTCACAACCATCTGTAATGGGATCCAGTGCCCTCTTCTGATCTGGTGTGTCTGAGGACAGTGGCAGTGTACTCATGCACACAAAATAAATAAAATCTTAAAAAAGAAAAAAAGAGGTGCGATGTGTGTATTTTGAGGAATGGGCAAATACACAGGAAGGAAAACCAGGGTGACTTCCAATAAAGTAGTGTATTCATAGACAGAGTCATATTCCCTGACTTCCGCTGTGTCAGATGGTTATCCCTAAGCTGCCTATGCCAACCTTGGCTCACTGCCCTTAGCCACGTGGCTCCCCCTTGTGGACTCACCCAGGTCTTGCAGCTCCCGGGACTGTTTGTCCATGAGCTCTTCTAAGCGTTCTCGGTGATTGATGTCCTGCTTTTCTTTCTCTGTTTTTAAAACCTGAAACAGAGAGTCACTGTTTCTCACTTCCACACATTTGCCAAGGCACCAATAGGACAAGAGCTACTTTTACCGACAACAGTGTCATTCATAAACTTTTCTCAAGCTCTTACTTTGCACCAGACACTGTTCTGTGGAGCTATGACCACATGGCTACCTTTTATCCACTTTGTATTTCACTTTGAAAGTTCTATGCTTTTGTTCTTTATGCACACGTGGTAAAATAGATTGTCAGCAAAGAGTTTGGGTTTGGACATGGATCAAGTAGATTCTGAGGAGAAAAACAAGATCAGGGATTCATTCCAATCGTCTACTGCTGATGGCTCAGTGTGGTGGTGGACACCTTTAATCCCACCGCTCAGGAGAAAGAGGCAGGTGGATCTCTGTGAGTTCAAGGCCAGCCTGGTCTATGCTATGAGTTCCAGGCCAGCCAGAGCTACACAGAGAAATCCTCTCTCAAAAACTAAATCAAACCAACCATCCAACCAAACAAATCCAGCAAAAGCCCAAACTGGATGCTCCGGCACACGGCTGTCTTCAGTATGTTTGTTCATATGTAAGTATTTAATTGAGACAACCAGCTCCTGGCAGGCTGAGGGTGCCACCGTGGGGCCTGGCTTGGTGTTTAGCTTACAAACAGCACCAAACTAACACTTGATGCCTGGCTGAATGAATTATAAGTAAATACATGAATAAGTCTAACAGCCAAGAGCTTTTCAACCAAACAGACCCATGAAGATAAGTTACCAGTACAAACACCCATTGAGCCAAAAGATGTGGATAAGTGGCCAGGCAGTTTTGTATAGCATAAAGATGGGCTTATAAATCCCTGGGCTGAGCCTAACTACACACTGTAAGACAGGTTTTATTTCGGACAGTCTAGAAATCAGCAACTGCTAGTCCCTTCTCTAGCATTCTTGTTATTTCATCTCTCAGAAGTGAGTTTTTCCTGGTTACAAAAATAAATACTTGTCACTGTAGACAATCTGGAAATTACAAAAGTATATGAGGAACAAAAGATAGGTTATCTGTAACAGCGGTATAATAATAATCGGTACCGCTTCTCCACGTACCTGTTTTACCTGGCAATACCTGTCACTACCGAAAGCCTTATATTCTGTCTGACCTGCTCAGTCCCCTGACACACACATCTCCCCCAGCAGTCGGGCTTAACAACTTAACAGTATGCCTTAGACCATGCAGCTGCCCCCGTGCTCAGCAACATGGAAGCTGCTTATGCTGAGGTTGCGTGTTCAGGCTCCCGAAACACACCTGGTTCTTCGTCTTTAAGGACTCCATCTCCTGAATGAACTTATCCGTCAGCTCCTTGATCTTCTCCGAGTAGTTCATGTCCTTCAGCCGAAGCTGATACTCGTTCTCCATTTTCAGTTCTTCTACACGTGTCTTCAGCTCCAGCATAATCTGGGCCTTTGGGAGAAGGATGTGGAATTAGGGGCGTTCACAGTAGTGGGAGTTGGGATATGTGAACCTGTGATCTTGACCTGGGACCCATTGCTCTGACACTTCAAATGCACTACCAGCTAGAATGTGTCACCATTTCCCCCACAAGATGTACAGGTGACATGAGGACACAGAGAGTGTCTTCCTTTATCTTTCCAATATGTGCTCAGTGGCCCTACTATGTGCCAGTAGCTCTCATGTCTCCCTCAAATTGGCATAAACGTTCCCTGTCTGGTGAGGCCTACTGGGACCCTCTATTTAATCTGACTACTTTCCCCTTCTTGTTCTGGGCATGGAACCCTTGCCTGCTCCTTCTTAACCCATCTTAGGCTCTAGTTTTAAAAATTATTTCTTCAGATACCAGCACTTGGTAGCTGTTAAATGATTTGCTTTTTTTTTTTTTTTTTTTTTTAAATTCTGTTGTCTTTTTCTTTCGTTAGAATTTAAGCTTCCCACAGATAATATATTTGCTGGTTTTGCTCTCCACCATAGCAGGTACATAGCTAAAACATAGTAGGTACTCAAAAGACAATTCCTTTCTCTGAGTTTGGTACTGGGAATAAAATCCGGGGCCTCACACCTCTAGAGTTCTATACTAGGCCACACACCAACCACAGAAGATAACTTGTCCCCATGAAATGTATAGCCCATTGAGGCAGCCAAATAAACATATAAATTGCAACTAAGTGTCCAGTGCCATGGGTCACTGTCTGCTCTCATGTCCTTTATTCCTGTGCTTATGTCATTGCCATTACTTTTATGAAGGTCCTACTTGTGCTTGGCTCCAAAGTCTAGTGTGTCTTTCCCATTACTACCACAGTTTTCTGAAAGCCCCGTCATATGAGCTACCCTCATTTCCTGAAGAGTGGGAAAGGACTCAAGTGATTTCTTCTTGCTCACCTTGATTACATTCCACACACCCCTACCTTGTCTTTGCTGGTCTGTTTCCCATACCTCTGCGTCAACAGGAGTGTGTTAACATTTGTTTCTGTACTCCTAACTGGCACCTGGTATGGACTGAGAGGAGGGATGCCCACTGGGGGTCCCGTGTGGTTTGGCGCCAGTTAGAAGCAGAGGTAGAGGGGCGTAAGCTTGGAAACCACTGAAGTGTTACAGGACGCACATGCAGTGTATGGTAGCTGGTGGCGAGGCTGGCTTTGGTGGGATGTGGACTTCCTGATCATGATGGACAGCAGAGCAGGTTAGAGGTGAGGTGGTTAGCTGGGAGATGACTACAGAGTTCAGGTGAGAGGTGGGAGGGGCTGGAGGTGAGATGGGGGAGGGGAGCACAGAGGAATGGAGAGAGTGTAGCAAGAGATTCTGGAAGATGAGCCCAACTGGCTCTGTGGTGATGAGAGGCTTTGGAGGACTCCCTGGGTGACTGGCTGTACCTGGGTTGGAATTGATCTGTTTGGCTTCACTGCGCTGTCTGCAGAGCCTCTTGCAGACGAAACAGCATCATCAGTACTGCTAGGTGTTCTGCAGGTGTGGCCCCACAGCCTGTGCTGGACCAGGGAGATATTTATTGTTGCGAGTGGTCCAGTTTTTTATGTGGGACATTCAGGTGCTTGTTCACTGGCCTTCTGTTTTCTGCTGCTGCGTTGCTGCAGAGTATCTTTCCATGGTAGGAATCTTGTCACGATACTTCCTGACATAAGGTCTATCTGCCTGAGCTCCATCCTAACCTTTTCCAGTCTAAGACAGCCCTCTGTGGTCTCGGATTTTCTCCAGCTTTCTTCTCTGCAACAGATTCTACTTATAGCTGCTAGGCCTATCTTCCTGGAGGTTCACCCGTTTGCTCCTCCACACACTGCTGGTTAGATATGGAAGGCCTTTTGTTCTGGTAGTGTTATGCAGGGCTTGCATCTCTGATACAACCTGGCCTGGGGTGGGCTCCTTCCCCTGTGTTCCACGGCAGTGATCTCTTGTAATACCACTTCAGCTTGCTTCTCTGTTTTCTTTTCCCTGGCTTTCCTCCCAGGCTTCAGGCACAGAGGGGCTCTCTGTGTCTTTCAACTCTGAAGCTCCAGCGTTGGTGGCCTGTCAGGTAGACAGCAGGCACTTCTGTTGCCAGCACATGGACTTGTACATCCAAATGACTGAGTGAGTGAGTAAGTCCCTGGCTGAGAGATAGTTACATGGATTATCAGAGAATAAAAAGACAGGGAGTTGGAATTGGGGAGAATGTGGAGTGTCACTCAAGGGACGTAGAGAGAGGAGGCCAAGAGGGAGCTGGGGAGAGGTTTGGAGAGAATCAACCTGATGGATGTGGGAGATGAGGGAAGTGGGACACACACACACATACACCACACCACATAAACACAATACACACAAACACAATACACACACACACTACACACACACTACATACACACACACTACACACACACTATACACACCACACAAACAGAATACACACACACACACACACCACACAAACACAATACACACATACACTACACACACACACACACACACACACACACACACATTACACACACACACATTACACACACACTACACATACACTATATTCCACTGTGGTGGCAGCAGTGCTGTCAGGTCTGGCTGTGGTCAGGGGTCAGGGGTCAGCCAGGACACTGTCATACCTTGAGCTTATCCTTGCATCACCTATTTAGTTTCTCTACCCTATGGGAAGAACAAGAAGAAAACAGAGAAGAGCGAGCAGACATGTTTGCCACAGGGAGGCTAGGTCCTCCTTCCTCCTCCTCCTTTGCCTTTTGTAGAGAAAGTTCCAGTCTCTGTGGAAGGGCTGTCTAAGGAACACCAGGGCCCTCTGTCCTGCTGTGCCTTTGCAGTGCTGTTCCGGCAGTTTTATTGTTTCTCTCCTCCCATGACTGTGAGCTTCCTGATCACAGCTCGAGTCAAGTCTGACTTTTCCACACATTCGCACTGGGAGCCTAGCCGACTGCAGGCAGCTGGCTCAGCTACTCAGTTTCTCTTCCCAAGTGACCGAGTAGCTCTGGGACTCTCTGAGAGCCAGACATTCAGCTTCAATCATGAGCTGTGCCCGAGGCTATGCACTCAGATTTCAGCAAAACCTTTTCTGTGTTGAACTTGCTGTATGAACAGGAGAGAAGTTCTCTTGGAATAGTGACCAAGAGCCATCTCCAGATTCAATCTAGAATCTAATGATGGTTCAAGATTTACCAGCACAGTGGGTTTGGATCCAGCACTAAAACTCTTTAAGGTTGATCAATAACTCTTGAGTCATGGGGTGAGCAATGGTATCTTTTCCACAGAGGCATTCGGAGGCTTCAACGAGAGATAATATGTCCCTGGTACTGTGGCTGCTGCATGGCAACACTCATTTCCTTCTTTCCTTCTTTCTTATTCTGAGACAAGGTCTTGCTCTAGCCCATGCTGTCCTCAAACTCATGGTCCCCCTGTCTTAGCCACCTATGTGCTGGGATTACAGATGTGAGCTACTTACAAATGTGAGTTCTGATGTCAGGTGTGTGTGTGTGTGTGTGTGTGTGTGTGTGTGTAAATGTGGAGTCCAGAGGTTGATGCTGGGTATCTTCATCAGTTGCTCTAGAGTTTGTTTTCTGTGACAAGGTATCTTGTTGGACCTATGGCTCATCAGCTCAGTCAGGTTGTCTTGCCAATGAGCTCCAGGGTCGTCTGGTCTCTTCTACCCCTAGCACTGGGGTTATATACACAGACCTTTGCACCTAGCTGGTTGCTGGGGATCCAATCTCAGGTCTTCACGCTTGCCTGACTGAGCCATCTCCTTCTCATTCCCCCACCCCACCCCACCCAGGTCACGTATTTTAAAAGGAAGGTTCATTTGTACTGGAAATCATTATGCCTCACAGATATGACCTGGGCATGTAGCTTGCCAGTTTAATCTTATGAATTCATACTGCTTATCTTTAAAGTCCCTAGCCCTGGTTTCTGCTCTTACACTGTAGGAAAGTGGGATCACAGGATGATCATGGGGTAGAGAGACAGGCAGTATGAGGGTGGAGGTGGTCAGGAGGCAGCAAGCAGGATGGCTCGCTGGCATGAATGGAATTGTGAAGGGAGCTGTGATAGTCTGTACCAGGGATGGGGATGGCCAGACTTTCAGAGGACCTTCCTGAGCCCTCTGAATGTAGTCTGCTAAGGAATGCCGTGTTCCTCCTCATTATCCCCAGTCCTTACCTTCTCTTCCATGTCTGTCTTAGTCACGAGCACCTCTTCAGCGAAGCCCACCTCCCTCTCTCGTTTGATTCCCCGACCATCCTTATCAAAGACCTTCCAGGTGAACAGGCAGCCATCTTCAGCAGCCGTCAGCAGGAACTGGTCATCAAAGGTGAGAAGTATCTGTGGAGGCAAGGAGCACGGAGAAGAAGCTTTCTGGGGCCGTGAATGGCCAGGGCGGAGCTGGCTACCAGACAGGTCTCTGTCCTTGCAACCCTGCACACTTCACGGTGTCCATGGCTTGTGTGCTCTCTACCAGGGCACTCAGACAGAAGTGCCCTGGTGCAACAACTGACTTCCTTGTTTGAGTACAAGGGAGTCACTGTTTGGGGAGAGAAAATCTCCCGCTCATTCAAAAGCAAAGTACGGAAGTGTGATGCTCCTCTGGCATTGACCACATATTCAGGGATGATTTCCTGGTGCCACCATGGGTAGACAGGAGAATTAGTTGAGCCTGTGTCCTTCTTCATCTTGCCTCTGCAGGTCCCTTCTTCAGTGTGGTTCTCACTATGCTAATGGAATAAAAATAGTCCTGGGGAACCATGGATCTATTGTTGTGATTTCATGATGCTTTTGTCTCTTCCCACCTGGAATTTGTCCCCTATCGCTACGATAGGCCCTAATTGAGTCCAGGAGCAGAGTGGATCTTGACATTGCCTCAGTGAATTTGATTTTAATGATCTTGTTTTCTGGGCTTTGGGTTTCTGGCACTGCTACTGCCTGCAAGAGTCTTTGAAGGCTGAGCTGGATTACTGACTCCCTGGGGCTGATCTACATTTTTTTTTTCCTATTTTCATCCTTTATTTGGAAAGCAGGGCAACATTAAGATTTAGATTTTTAAATGAATTAACATGGTAATAAAAGTACTGAATTTGGAGAGTAAGTGGTTTTTCCAGTTTGGGGGTAGGAGGTGCAAGATCATCTCCAAAGGAGAAGAGAACACAAACTCACTGAGCCACCAAAGGGCTTGGCTTCCACTCACTGAGGGCAAGCAGTGCAGTCCAGGCTAACCATCCATGATCTTTGTCACAGCAAACCAGAGCCTCCAACTGTTCAAAGTAATTGTAGGTACAAGAGAGACAGCAACTCCAGACTGACATATTAATTGATCTGGATGACTATGAGGTGTCCCCCACTCCTGAGGTGGCAAAACTCTTCAGAGTGACTGTTGGAGCGGGAAACTTTCAAAATAAATTCATCAGTATCCTGAATGAGATAGCGTGGATCCACATTTAAATAAGGAGACAGGGGGTTCATACCAGTCAGCAGGACGCCGGCCAAATCAGCGTTTGAGTAACCGCTTCTCCCTCTGGTGGATTCCAGCTAGCCTGCTGGTAGATTCCATCTAGCCTGCTGGTGGATTCCAGCTAGCCCGCTGGTGGGTTTGTTGCCACTTCCTCCGCCACCTTCCATGAGGTTGCAGCAAATGGCGGCAGTGGGCTTCCCACCACTACCTTAGGCTGGGGTCGTGTTCTCGTGGCTGTGGCCCCAACAGCAACAGTGGGAAGACTTTTGTTGCTACTGCCACCTTCACACGCTACATTTTTTTTAAAACTACCATTTTCCTGCTGTGTTTGTCAACTCCTAAGACTGAGGGCTAGCTTGTCTCAGACATAGCCACCCAGCAAGGAAGGTTGGAGGTCAACAAGAGGGGAGCTATGTCAACCTTCATCTAGATTCTGCAAGAGCAGCAGCAATGCCCTCTGCCGCTGAGCCATCTCTGGGGCCCCTGAGAAGCATCCATTTGAGGGACACTCAATCATATAGAATAATTCTTACAATAATGTTAAATTTTAAAAAAGCAGGATGCAAAAGAGTGACCATATAGTATGATGCTTAATTTAGACATGTAATATATATGAGGGAGGATGGGGTCAGTGTCTAAATGGTGTTTCTGCTGTGAAGGCCTGACTTCTAACATAAATATACACTGCTTCTATAATTAAAAACCATCTAACTACAAAACTGAGTAGATGTGGAGGGAAGATAGGACTATCTTGTGGCACTTTACTTTCAACCCAGTGTGCAGGCTCCGTACAGAAATGTGTCATAATAAAAAAATCCTTTTCTAATGAGTACAGTTACCAACAGGTAATTGTGATGGATTGATTGAATGAGAATGGTCCATAGGCTCAGAGATTTGAACACTTTGTCTCCTGTTGGTGGAACAGTTTGGGGAGGATTAGGAGTGTGGTTTTGCTGGAGGAGGTGTGGCCACTGGGAGCTGGTTTTGAGGAAGGCTCATGCAATTCCCAGTGTTCGCTCCCTGCCTTGTGGTTGTGGATCAATGTGTGAGTCTCAGCTGTTCCTTCACTCTGCAGTCACGGACTCTGACCCTCTAAAACCGTTAGTCAAATTAAACACTTTTGTTTATGAGTTGCCTTGGCTGTGGTATTTTATCATAGCAGTAGAAAAGTAACTAAGACAGTCAGCCAACATAGAATTCAAGACATAATTAAAATTTTTTTCATGTCATCCCATTTCAAATAAAGGAGACATACATTTTCTCAGGGTCTGTTTTTCAGGGCCTGTGTAACACCTCCCCACCCACATGAATAACTTCTGCTTTTCCGTGGGCTCTGACTTACTGGAATCTGTTTTTCGTGCTAGGGAGTGCTTTTTCACTTACTTCTTGTTATAGCAAAATACAAACACTGTAAAATTTACTGTTTTCACCATTTCTTGGTATACAGTTTGTGATTGACACATCTGTGGAGCTCTGATGCCATCACCTTTATCTGTCCTTACTTCTTTGTCCTTCAAATCAAAGACTGTACAAATTGGACAACAACTCCCCTTCTTCACCCCATCCCAGAGGAGAATAGGATGACCACTGTTCTATCTTCTATCATTTTTGACTAGTCTTAAGGATCTTCTTTTAAAGATGTGAATTAAGGTTCTATTGGTCAGTTTGGGTGAGTCACAGGTGGACACGATCTTAATTCGCTGCTCCACACACTCAAATCCTTGACAGTGGACAATGGTGGGGCATGGAAAGGACCCAAAGGCCTCAGAAGTGGGCAAAGCTTTGGGACCAGGACTAATGCCCAGGAGTAAATCCACATTGGAAAAGTTGCCACCAAGCAGTGGGGTCCTGCAGATGCCAGATCCCTGCCCACTGTGGCTCTAGGCTGGGAAGCCAACCACCATAACTTATAAACTCCATGGCTCATAAAAACTGAAAAAGCCCTGGAAAGGACCACAAAGTCCACCTCACAGCGGGACTCTAAACTTTGAGCCCATTTTCACTACTGTTAAGCATCTGGTGAGGTCAGAGGGCACTGTGTTGCCTGTTTGAGGTTGGCTTGTTTTATTGAGTACAGTGTTCTTAAAACCCATTCATGTTGTAGCACAGTGCAGAGCTCCCTTTCCTTTCAAGACTATTACTCCACTGTATGAAGTGTGTCTGAAACCCGCCTCCTTATCCATCCATCTGCCCCTGGACACAGGCTGCTTTCTTAAGTTAACGCTTTCCTCCATTATGACTTGAACTGTTTAGCCATTAGACATAGACATTACTTCAAAAGAAGAGGGAATAGGACTATTTGCAAAAGCATGCCTATGTTATTATTCCTAGGGGTAGTCTTTATACTCAGATTCTCAGGGGAGGTTGTGTGGTGGCTTGAATAGGTTTGGCCCACATAGACTCATGTGTTTGAATGTTTGGCCCATAGGGACTGGCACCATTAGGAGGTGTGGCCTTGTTGAAGGAGTGTGTCACTGTGGAGGCAGGCTTTGGGGTCACATATATGATCAAACTCCATCCAGTGTGGAATCCAGTCTCCTCTTGACTGCCTTCAGATCAAGTTGTAGAACTCTCAGCTCTCCAGCACCATGCTTGCCATGCTTCCCCTAATGATGATAATGATTAAACCTCTGAACCTGTAAGCCAGCTCTCAGTCAATGTTTGCCTTTATAAGAGTTGTCTTGAGCCGGGCATGGTGGCGCATGCCTTTAATCCCAGCACTTGGGAGGCAGAGGCAGGCGGATTTCTGAGTTCGAGGCAAGCCTGGTCTACAGAATGAGTTCCAGGATATCCAGGGCTACACAGAGAAACCCTGTCTCTAAAAAACCAAAAAACCAAAAAAAAAAAAAAAAAAAAAAAAAAAGAGTTGTCTTGGTCATGGTGTCTCTTCACAGCGATGGAAACTCTAACTAAGACAGAATGGGTCTAGTCTCTTGGGGTGTGACTTCTCTTTGTCTGGGAGTGGTGGGCATCTGAGGGTCATTAGTAGGTATATCTCACTGCAGCTGGGAAATCTGATGGTGACCTAACTGGGACATCTACAGCACCCATCCAAGGGCCCATTATTGGGTGTAATTTTGTGACAAATGATCATTAGGTGTGACTCTGGTTACTTCCTAGGATAAATTCTCAGTAATTTCATTGTGGGCATGACTAGCCAGCAGGTGCCCAGAGACTGGGTGACAGACAAATAAACAGAGAGAAGGAATGAGGAGCAGGCAGCACTGAAAAGTTGCTGGGTAGGCAGGCTTGTGAGGAAAGAGACTGGGCTGGGACCTTGTGGGGAGGCACCTCTCACCTTCGTGACGGGGCCAGCATGAGCCTGGTACTCATTGAATTCTTTCTGCAAAGGCAGTGGGTACTTCATGGCACGGATAGTCCCCACGGAAGTGCCCACAAATATCATGCGCCCGGAATGTGAGATGGTGATGGCCGTGTAGACGACGTCAAACGCTGGTATCTCTCGAAGGATCTGGAACACAGACAGGTCTGTGCAGTGGGAGGGGCTGACCTGTGTCTCCAGTGTCCCGGTGGGTGTCACCTTTGTGGTAGAATTCTATTCATTTTTTTCTATTCCTTAGAGTATTTGTTATAGTAGTCAGCATGTGAAAGGCCCAAGCTAAATATATGTTGGTTCTTCTTCTTCTTCTCCTCCTCTTCATCCTCCTTTCTCTTCCTCTTCCCCCTCCCCCTTTCCCTCTCCTACTCATCATCACTGTGGTACCAGGAATGAAACTCAGGCCTCACACATGCTATGCAGGCTCTCCCATCACTGAGCCCTCTTCCGAGTTTCTAATATTTATTTATTTATTTATTTATTTATTTATTTTTGAGACACTGTGTAGCTTTAGATAGTCTAGAACTTTCTAAGTAGACCAGGCTTGCCTCACAGAGACCCACCTGCCTCTGGCTCCCAAGTGCTGGGATTAAGGGTGTGTGCAACCATGCCCATCTGGAGCTCCCAAATCTTACTTGGTGTGTGTGTGTGTGTGTGTGTGTGTGTGTGTGTGTGATACACTAGTGTGAATAGATGGAGGCCAGCAGGACATCAGGCACGCTATTCTATCAATCCCTGTCTTATTCCTTTGAGACAGGGTCTCTTCACAGATCCTGGAGCTATACAGATGGCCAGCAAGGCCCCATGATCCTTTTCTCTCTGTCCTGCCCCCATCTGCCCAGCTCTGGGGTTACAGGTATAGGTGGCCACACCTAGGTGCTCAGATCACAACTCAAGTCCTCATGCTTGCACAATGAGTGCTCCCCCAGCCCCCAGTGTCCCTTCAGCTCTAGTTTCTTGACCTGTTGTGGGTGTTAGGAACAATATGAATGGAATGGCCAGCAATCCTCCAATGGCACTATATGCAAACACTGTCTGTAGTGGTTTGAATAAAAATGGCCTCTGATAGGCCCATAGGGAATGGCATTGTTAGGAGGTGTAACCTTGTTACAGTAGGTGTGGCTTTGTTGGAGGAGGCGATGGGCTTTGAGGTCTCAGAAGCTCAAGCCTGACTAGTGGCTCACTATCTTGTTTTTTCTGCTGCCTGTGGATCCAGATGTAGAACTCTCAGCTGCCTCTCCAGCACCATGTCAGCTTGCACGCTGCTGTGCTTCCCGCCATGATGATAATGAACTAAACCTCTGACGTGTAAGCCTGCCCCAGTTAAATATTTTCTTTTATGAGTTGCCTTGGTCATGGTGTCTCTTCACAGCAATAAAACCATAACTAAGTCACTGTCTTATATCCTTTATCTATTGTAACTCACCTGCTCATGCCAAAACCCCTGAGGAAGTTACAGTTACATTTAACAGACAGTAGAAGAGGAATCACTGAGGCAGGAAGTAACTTGCCCGGCTCCTAGGTGTGGTCAGTGGTGGCATCTGACTGTTCTGCTGTGCACACACCCCAGGGTGCCAACAAGATGATTGTAAATTTATGCAGGAAATGTTTATTAGTGTCTAACCTATGCACCAGGAAATTCATCTGCCCCTCTCCTCACTAACCTAGCCACACTTTGGTAAGGTTTGTGTGTGGGGAGTGGAGTCAGCCAGTCACCACCTAGTGGGGATGTCAGGGAGCCATGAGCCTCCTCCCAGACCTAAGGTGCCAGTCCATGACAGAAGCTGAGAAAAACCCAAGAAGCCAGAGATCGGCTGTCCCTGGGCTGAAGGAGCATCAGTCACATCTGTAAGAAGGGTCCTCACTGAGTTCTGCTCTCTGCCCTTATGTCCAGGAGTCAAATGTGGTAATATAAAAATCTGTAGGTTAGAGGTTTTGAAAGAACACAGTGGCAAGCCTGGGAGATGGATGGCAGGCACTTTATCTCAGCTGAGTGCAGAACCAGGGTTAAGAGTATGGTTTAATTAAAAATTACATTTTAATTAAAATTTTGTATATGCATGAGCAAAATGGTGTGTGCGTGTGTATGTGTGTGTCTGTATACCGGAGGACAACCTGTGGTAACTGGCTCTCTCCTTCTACCATGTGGAACCCCAGGGTCTACCTCAAGTCAGGCTTGGTGGCATTCGTCTTTAATGGTGGAGCCATCTTGGTGGCCCAAGGCTGGTTTAGAGATGTTGCTGATCTCCATGTGTGTTTGTGTGTGTTTGTGTGTGTGTCTGTGTGTTTGGGGTGGGTTGGGAAATCAAGGGGCCCCACATTTTGATCCATTCAAGGGGATCAAAGAGTGGTGAACTGACATGACCCAATAGAGAATGTAGCAGGTGCTGTCCCATGAAGGAGGGCCCTCTCCCACCATGCTTCCCAGCAGAAGCCCAGGAGCCTGCAGAGCAGCCAGAGTGAGGGAGGGTGGACTCACCAAAGAATCTGCAATCTCCTTGAGAGTCTGGTCGGATCCGACAGCGAAGATAACTTTGGCATCAGGGGAGATAGTGACAGAGTTGTAGCTACAGGACTTGAGCACACACTCTGTCTCCCTCTTCCCTGTGGACAGATTCCATTCGTACACAGCACCATCCGTTCCAGCAGAAATCAGTTTGCTGTCATCTAAGTTCCACACAAGTGATCGAATCTGCAAGGGATGCAGGCACACCTAGTGAGAAGAGTACACACACACACACACACGCACACGCACACGCACACGCACACGCACACGCACACGCACACGCACACCAGTTTGGGGAGGAGACAAACCCAGGGGCTGTAACACACGTCTGTTCCTGGTAGAGGCCTGTCTGTAAGCATAAAACATGGCTTCCTGGCCACATTAACATTCTGTTTTCTGAGATGTCTGTAAAATACTGTCCTCCTATTTCCATTTCTGATTCATATCACCTCTAATTTCAGTCAAACCACAGATTCATCCCATGCTTTCCCTTCCCTCTGTACTTGTAGACCTGGGTCCTAATTATCTTTAACATTTGCTTTCCTGCTCTTTCTATAAGTAGCCTATCTCCTGACCCAATGGCTCCTGTTGGTGACAATGACTATCCCCTCTCAAATCAATGTCACACTTCAGTTGTTTAATGCTATTACAGGAAAGCCTAGTGACCTCATTTCCAATATTACTCCTAAATGCATATATTGCTTTGATACTGGATCTGAACACTCTTTGGATTCTGTGCCTCCCCAGTCATGTTGTCAGCAGTAGTTTTATGAATTGCCATTTGTTCCATCTTTCTTGTGTTATTGCACTGATCAGGACCCAGCGAAAGGCTACCAAGGAAACCACAGTGTAAAACACATAGAAGATCTACAGGGTTCTACGCACTGGGGGCCCTGTAAACTGTCAGTTCACTGTGTGTCGCCTGATACCTATGCTCCATCCCCACAAACTCTGTACCTCTGACATGCCCTGTGATCTATCTGTGGGGTTTGCATTCTCATATGTAATGGTTATGGCTACCAGCTTTGTCTGCATGTGTAACTCCTGATCACTTCCCCAGGACCTAGCCTTTGCAAGCATCCCAGCCTAAATTAAGCCTACATCTTCAGCAGACTGCAAGCTTTTCTTTCACTCAATCAGTTGCAATTTGCCTTTGCAGGCATTTGGTGGACCCCATGGCTAGCACAGTGCATGTCTCGGTGCCCCTTGGCCACAGGCCACTGACTTACCTTCCCTGTGTGGCCTTTCAAATTATTGATGTTCTCCAGGTTCGTGGTGGTGAAGATGTGAATCACATTTCCATTGACTGCAGCAAACAGGTGACCACCATTGCTAAAGGCACACTATAGGGAGGGAGGGGCAAGCAAGAAGTGAGCAGCTGAGTGGAGGCCACTTTCCCAGGAGAGTTCAGGCAGGAGTCTGGGAGGGATTGGGAAGGGCTGTTTCCAGACACCAATAATAAAGAAAAGCTTGGCCTGATGCCAAGATGTCACAGAACCTCGTGGTGTCTGCAGAAGCTCTGATTCAGGCTGGGCAGGTGATGCGTTACGTCACTTGCTTCTTCAAGCCATGTGGGGGTAATCCGATGGGCCACAACTGCACCTCACTGTTGACCCGGTTTTCCCAGCTCCTCACAATCTCCTCTGTTACCTTCCTGGCTGGGACTCTCATCTTGGTATTGCTTTTTTTCTTTAATCTTTATAAGATTCCCAGATGGAATCCCACAAAGCCCTAGGTCCAGTGAAATGGTTTTGCGGGGTGTAGAAAAGCATGGACAGGGGCTGGAGTGATGGCTCAGTGGTTAGAGCACTGGTTGCTCTTGCAGAGGACCTGGGATCAATTCCCAGCAACCACATGGCAACTCATAACCACCTGTAATTCCAGCTCCAGGGGACCTGACACCCTCACACAGACACAAATATAGGCAAAACACCAATGCACATAAGGTAAAAATAAATGATTTCTTTTAAAAAAGAGAAGAATGAATAAGTAAAGTAAATAAAATCACGGACAGAACCATGCACTTCGTGAGTCTGGTGACAGATGCTCGGACTGCTGTTTTAAATCACGAGGGCCCCACAAGACAGACTTAGGTCCCACAGTCTTTACCTCTTTGCATCCTCTGACAGAATATTCTTTGAAAGGACGGATGTCATCAATGAGCAGGTTCATAAGGCGCAGTTTGTCAGCAAACCCCACCACAATGTAGTGTCCAGAGGGGTGAAGGCTGACTGTGTAGGCCTCTTCTTGGTATTCCTTATATAACTCCAATGTGCTGTGAGAAAAGCCAGCTACTGAGTTATGAGCTGAATCCCCCAGCCCCCTTCAGTCCCCCATTTTATTTCCTTTTGTGTTTCTGAGTTATTTTATTGTGTGTGATTACTGTTTTCTGGATTCTGATTAAAGATAACGGTCAGCACTGAGTACAGTTGAAACGCTGGCTAGTGATGAACGCACAGCCTTGCTGAGAGCCCAAGCATCCCAACGACCCTCTCTACAAACAGTGTCTCCCAGCAGCCCCTTGTATACATAAGAGTAAAGAGGAATAAAGGCCCAGTCTGCATTTGGAGATCCTAATGGAAGCTGTACCAGAAGACTATAACTGGAGGGGAGCTAAAGGTAGCTGGGGCAGTGATGTGGAAAAGAGCCAAAGGTCTAGAGAGATCCCTGCAGCAGGGAGAACTGGGGAAAAGGAAGGCTCAGGAGGGCTGGAGAGACAAAGATATTAACAGAAGGTGAGCTATTATGGGGTGCTCACCTCTATGTTTCTATAGTCTAGCACAGTGTCTGGCGTGTAGCAAGCATTTAATAAACCAGAAAGTAATTTTCTAGTCCATGCAAGACTGAGAGGCTGCTGACTAATCTGGTTTTTAGCAAAAGGCTTTTCCAGCTGAAAGCATCTAGGTCGTTGGATTGCAAACCTCTCTAATTAAAACACTTTGCATAAACAGACTTAACCGACCGACTTTCTGAACACACGATAGCAGTGGAGCCTTTCTCTCCTTACTTTGATTCGTAATTCCAGATGCGGACAGAGCGATCCAGAGAACAGGTGGCAATGAGGGGTTTCCGAATGCAGGTAGCTAGACCAGTGATGAATGCTGAGTGCAGTGGGTACAGCAGGTACTCGAAGTGGGCAGCCTCTCCCTGGAGAAACCACACAGAATGAGATCCAGCAGGGTGAGCAAAAGGCCGACTGTGGCCTTCAGCAGGCATTAGTACCTGGGGCCCTTTATTAGCCTGTGCATACAGAACTCATGCTACGGCAGAGTGTTTCAATGTTACACATGGTTTTCCTGAAGCAGTGTACTGGTGAGGCATGGAACCTATAGGAGAACCTACTACAGCCCATTTTTTCCCCTAAGTCAGTATAACCTTTAACTGTATTCTAAGTAGTTATCCTTATACACACAGGTAAGTGCAGCTCTCACCACTGTCAAAGAAGCTTCTTTTGGCAGACACTGGAGAACATTGCAGAAATCTGCAATAGTCAAAGTGCAGAGAACAGCTGACCATGGTGTTCCCACCCTCAGCTTATACATCTACAATACAACTCCCACACCAGGGGCCGGAGAGACTGTAAGAGCCAGAGGACCAGGATGTGTGACAGGAAGAGGGATGCAGGCGACAGATCTGGGAGAAAAATGGAGAAACTGGGAGGTGAATATGATCAAGTTTTGTTGTATAAAATCTTTAATAATAACTAAATATTATATACTATATTATAGTCTACCTACCTACCTACCTATCTATGTTATTTTAGGGGCTGGAGAAGTGGCTCAGTGGTTACAATCACCGGCTGTTCTCCCAGAGGACCCAGGTTTGTGTCCAAGCACCCACATGGTATCTTACAATGGTCTGTAACTTCAATTCCAGGGACTCTGATGCTCTCTTCTGGTCTCCTACAGTACCAGGCATGCATACACGGTATACAGACACACATGCAGGCAAAACTTAGCCATACATAAAAACAAATAAATAATAATTAAATAAAACTTTAAAATTGTATTATTTTAATGGCAACACAAGGCTGTCATCCTGGGCTTTAAGCAATCCTCATCTGTGGGAACATTTATGTGGCTTCTAACTTTGTTATTTGAGAATAACACTACAGACTGAATGTCCTTCCACACAAGTCTTTGTTTATCTCTCATTACTTCCTTAGGATTAGTTTCTGGATGTGTAATTCTGGGTAAATGCTATAAATGTCTTTTTAGTGTCTTAATAAACAATGCCAAATTTCTGTCCATAGAGACTGTTCAAATTATGAGAGAACCATTAGCACATGAGCAGTGGGTGGGTGGTCTTTTGGTGTTACAAATGTCTATCATCTGAGGCATTTTATTTAGTGACAGAGGAGAGTGACAGTTGGGAAGCGGAAAGAGGTAAACACATGCTAGGCTTGTTCCAAAGCCAAGACAAAGGATGAGATGAGAATTCCTATATTTATGTCCACCCTCCCTTCTGCCTTCCTGTCTAAGACAGAGACACCTCACAGCTGTTATTCCTTTGCCCTCAATATGTTTGGCAACAGTGTTTCTACTAGCTCATACTTACTAGCTTTTAAACATCCTCTCACCTCCCCCTCCAAGGGAATCAAGTCTTTTCCAGTAGGCCTAGTAGTTGTGGAGTGTCAGGAAGCCAGTCCAGCAAGCTCCCCGGTCCCTCTCAGAATCCATGGTCAGGAACCTCTATGGCCTGCTGATGTCCTGGAATGCATTTACTTTTTGAATCTCCGTGATACCTATCTCGTACTATGTATTTTCTTTTTTTCACACCTCACAGTCTGGATGTGAAATGTCTCCCATAGGATCATGTGTTTGAACACTAGATTCCAACTAGTGACACTTTCTTGCAACTGTGTAGACCTTTTGGAATGTGAAGCCTTCCTAGTGGAAGTTAGGTAGGGGTGCTACTGCCCTGCCTTACTTCTTGTTTCCTGATCCACAGAGATGTGAGCAGGCAGCCTTGTCTCTGGCTGACACAGCCTAAGCTCTTTCTGACATCAAGCCTTCTCCTCCACAATAAGCCATACTGTCCAACTGTGAACCCAAACAACTCCTTTCTTGCCTAATTTGCTTTCTGTCAGTTATGTGGTCTCACTGGCAAGCAACTAATATACAGATGCCAGCCCAATTACACCAATAGTAGCACTAAATGAGACTGAGCAGTGAGCAGGACCCAGGCTAGAAGTGCACTCAGTGGCTAAGCACGTGTGAAGATCTGGGTCCAATCCCTACCCACTTCAGACCTAAACAGACATAAAAGTCCCCATCTCGAGCTTTGTATGGGAAGTGTATTTTAGAATGAAAGCTCAAACATATTGAAAAGTTCAAGGTCATTCTTAGCTATTAGGGCTGCATGAGTCCCTGTCTCAATAGCAATAATCAACCCCCCCCCCCAGTATGACTTAAAAGTATATGTTAAAATCCCTGACTGTGATTGTAGGTGGCCCATTGTCTTCGCTTTATATATTTGAATCCATGCTGCTAGGGGGCACAGGTCTGAAACATCTCTTATCCAAGTGTGCAGCGAACAGTGTGAGTTTTGTTAAGTTGCCTGGAGTGTTTTATGGTAGTCTCCTTTGCAATTTCAAAACAAGCCAAAAAAGCAACCACAGAGATTTTTATATCTCCACCTTTGGGATGTGAACAGGGATGGTAGTAAATTCAGTTCCCCACACAACTCATAGTGGGATGCAGGATTGGAATTTGATAGGTGACATCAAGGTGGCACTCCCCCCGCCCCACGACTGCTTCCTCAGGCTCAGCTTTTCTGTTTGCTTGTATGAATAGGGTGCACAAACTGTACCAAGCTGTGCATGAACTTCTATCCCGTGGTAAGCAGCCCTTGGATGGGCATCCCAGCGTGGACTGGAAGGGGGCTGATGCCCTTGGAGGAGGCTCACCTTGCTGATCTCTGTCAGGGACATGGTGATGGAGTAGAGCTGGTTCTTACTGGTGCTGGCGACCAGGGTTTCTTCTGATGGGCTGAAGCACAGGCACAGAACATCCTGTTTGTCTGACTGACTTGGGTCATTGCTTTGTTGGTCGATAGGGATCTGCCCAAGGCACAAAACAGCCATCAGTCATTCTCAGTCAGGGTCCCACACTGTCAGTGTGTCCATGGCTACAGGGGCTTCAGGGGTACTCTTAGCTCACAGACTCCTGATCACATCTTTCTTGTGTCTGGAGAAGGGAGGGCTGGTTTGCCTCTGTTTCTGTTGGTTTTAAAGAGCGTGTTCATTTTGCAGCAAGTAGCATCTGAAGAGTTAGATGACCACACATGTGGGAATGAGTGGGCCAGGCATCCTAGTACAAGCATATTCATGGAAACCCAGCATGGAAGCCCAGTGCATGGGATCTCTTGGCAACCAGCACACCTGTGTGTACTTCAGGGCATTGGAGGGAGGTGGTGGCTCCTCTACAAATGGGAAAAAGGGTTATTGCCACCAGCAGGCTTGGAGAGGAGCTACTGTTCCCAGTGAGACATAAGAAAATTAAATTTCCTTTCTCCTTCTATAAGCTTCTGTTAGTGACCAAAGATGTTGATGGGCCAGCCTGCATGCACCATTTCTGCATCCTTGCCGTCTGCTTAGGCCTTGGTTTCTTAGAGTAGTGGTTCTTAACCTATGGCTTTCTCCCTGCTTCCCCCTCAAGGGGGCTCCATATCAGATATTTACATTATGGTTCACAACATTAGCAGATTTACAGCTATGAAGTAGCAAAGAAATAATTTATGGCTGGGTGGGGGGGGGTCACCACAACATGAGGAACTGTATTAAAAAGGGTCGCAGCATTAGGAAGGTTGAGAACCACTTTTTAGAGTCTGGCTCCACCTGTGTCATTGCCTGACAAATGCTCAGAAAGATGGGGGATCTGCTCGTCCCCAAAGCCAGAGCCTCCACCCAGTCATATCTCCTTGGTATTTTTATACTCGGTGAGTCCCTGGGGCCTGGGACACTGGGTTCTTGTGCAAGGATCCCTATGCTTGGTGTCATGTCTGTGTACATAGACCGACCCTTCTTCACATGGCCAACAAGCAAGCCTACCAGCAAGCTTTCCCTGAGCATCCTGGGATAAGGAGACAGCTCCAAAATGTATCAGTAGCCCTTGGGAGCCCCATCTTGTCACACTCATCACACTATGCAAAGCAAGATGGGAGCTGTGGGCCAAGGAGCCTGTCCACGCTGTTCCACAGATATGCCCCAGTGTGTACACATGGGCCTGGAGTGCAGCAGGCACGCAGTGAATCGATGGATGCAGTCAGTGAATCAATGGATGAAGTAAAGGATAGGTCCCTGTTCTAACACAGTCAGTGTCTGCAGAGAAGAGGGTCACAGCTGACTCCATTGTCTCAGCCACCAAGCACAGGATCCGTCCCCGTAGTAAATGCACAACACATGTGTGTTGAATGAGGAAGTAAATGAAGACAGACCCCTCAGCCTTCTTTATTCTCCTTCCCATTTCCTCCTCCTCCTTTCCCTCCTTCTCCCCTTCCTTTTTTTTCTTTGTATAGTTGGAGGTCTGTATATGTACATGTTCATGTATGTGTGCGCACCAATGTGTTCATATGTATGACAGACAGAGGTTGACCCTGGGTCCTCCTCTATTGCTCTCTACTGTGGTTTTTGAGGTAGAGTCTTTCACTGAACCCAGAGCTCACTGACTGGCTAGACTGTCTGGCCAACCTCCTCTCAGGCTTCAACTGTCTCTGGTCTCCTCCCTCAGTTCAGGGTTAACGATGCACACCCCTGTACCTGCCTTTTGTATGCTGGGGATCTGAACTCAGGTCCTCCTTCTCAAATAGAGCTTGGTCTACTGAGCCATCTCTCCAGGCCCCAACTTTTTTCTCTATATTTTTAATCTCTTAGTGATTCTCCCCTAACATAGGGGTTTCAGTGAAAGCAGTGGTAGTGCCTACAGTTGTAACTGATAGATATCTGAGACAGTGGGAGCAGGGTGCCGGGAACTAGACAGCAGTCAGGACATGGTAAACACTGATTTTCCTGCCAGTGTCCAAGTCCACACTCTTAGCTGCTTTTCTTAACTCTGGTTTCTGACCAAATACCACCTTCCTTGGAGAGAGAGTCCCCTGGTGGCTCTGGAGCAGAACCCCTCTGGCCTCTGGATCTCTTCTGGCTGTACATTCTCTGTGATGATTCTCCTCTGTCACCCTTTCATTATTGCCTCTCTTGTTTGGTGAGTCCTGAGCTGTGGCTCTTTACGTGTTGACTTCCCCACTGTGTGTGTCCAGCCCCCAACGCCGAGCCTGCCGGCTCAGTCAACATTTGATACACACCTGTTAAATAAATAAACAAGCCAACAGACAAGGGCAAAGTAAGCTCCCTCCCGCCGAGTCTGGCTGTGCCTTCTTCCCCACTCTTTGCTCTTCTTCCTGGCCTCTTTCTCAGGTGCCCCACTCCACAGCCCGGCATCGTTTCTGGGTGCTCTTTGAGAATACTTCTCCCACCTTTACCTAGAATTAGTCTCCCCAAAGACATCCTCTCTCCCCCTAGCCCCTGACACCCACTGCTCTGATCTTAGGCTATGTGGCCATTGCCATTCTTTGGTCACTGAGTGCTGAGCGGTTTGTGAGGGGATCTACAAAGTCTCCAGTCTCATCTCTTCCAACTTCACCTCTCCTGGGGGATTATCAAGTTATGTTACAAACAGAGAGACATAGTGTTGGCAGGCACAACAGCTCATCTCAGCCAGTGCCACAGAGTCACATCCGACACTATGTATCCTAGGGAGATCAATTTTTCTTAAACATAACTCCTTTCCACCCCAAATCCTTGTGGACCACCTAAGTATGTTGCAGACCAGCATTTGTTGCACTGGTCACAGTGTCCCTCTTGTCCTGTCAAGTGTCATGAGGCCCTTCTGTACTGGGCAGCAGTGTTTGTTCTAAGCACACCATTGCCTCCCCTGGGCTGCCATGGTGCCTCTGCTTAAGCTGCTGTCTCCACCTGGAGTTCCTGGTTTATCCCGTCCTGTCAAGTATCATTCATTTTCTTTAATCCCTCAAGAATAGCATTAGACACCAAGGAGTCTCCTGAATTCTTTTCCAAGCTGCTGTCTTCTATCTGTTCCCAGGGCTGGGATAGTCTGAGACTTTCTCTGGGACCCTGATGTATGGAGAAATAACTTGTTCCTTGTCTAAAACCAGGTGCATGCTGGTCAAGGCCAGTAACGGCTGGGGCCAGGGTCTTGGGAAACTGCATTTTTCTGAGTCCTGAGAACTTGATCTTTTCCCCTTGAAGGGCTGTGGTTTATCAGTCCCAAGGCCACTGAGCGCTTGGTCTGTGATGCGCTTGAGACATCCTGTGTTCCCTTTGTGCAACATTGCTTGATTAGCTTCCTGCTGGCTCCTCCCCATTGTATGATAGTTTTCTGTTGACTCTGTCCCCTTTCCCCCTGTAAACTGTATGTATGATGCTGTATTTCTTAACAAACTTGCTTACACGAGCCATCAGTGTAAGACCTCTTCATCCCAAACGTTCCTGTCCTCTTTCTCATCTCCTGGTCCTCCCCACTCAGGTTCCTGTCACTGAAGAACAACCTGCTGGTCCAGATCATTTCTGTATTATTTATTCCATAAATGTGTATGCTAGGAAGCTTGGTTACTACCATGGGTATAATAATGGAAGGGATATGGGGCACCAGGTTCAGGGAGAGAGTGTACTTGACCCCATTTCCCCACAGGACTCAAGTCCAGATTGTGCTACATTGAAATCCCAATCCAGTTCACAGGCTTCTAAACCTCTGAGGGCCAGGTTCTCTGCCTCTGTTTCTGCCCAGTCTTTCCTGGTGAAATGCTCTGTCAGAGCTATGCAGAACGACACCCTAAGGACTCCATTTGCTTTCCCCTTCCTGCTCCCCTTACCCGGATTTCCCTGCTTTCCCGGTAAAAGTCCTTCTCCTCCACTTTCTCAAACAGCAGCACTCTTCCCGGTCCCGCAGAGCAGGCAAAACCCTTTGAATAGGCTGCAATGGCAAACACCTGGGGCATGGCCTGTTGTTGGGTGTAAGTGGTTGTCGTGATCTGTTCAATGGAGGAGACCGGGGAGCTGGGTGGTGGAAACTCGATCAGGCTGGAAAAGGAAAGAAAACATAATATTTTAGGAGACAGTTTAAAGGAGAAGAAATAAGTTCTGGAGGAAAGAGAGAGGGGAGAGAGAGACACAGAGAGAGAGAGACAGAGAGAAGGAGAGAGAGAGAGAGAAGGAGAGAGAGAGAGAAAGAAAGAGAGGAGAGAGAGACAGGCGCAAAATGAATTCCAGTACATGAGAAGTTGAGGCAGGTAGATCACTGTGAGTCCAAGGCCAGCCTGGTCTAGTTAATGAGTCCCAGCACAGTAGGCCAGACACATAATGAGACCCTGTCTGCTCTGGGGTGGGCTGGGGGATGTCTTTGGCTGAGAGCAACTTGACCCACTGATCTCCTTTCCTGTAGCCAAATGCTGCGTGAAACTCTACTGGGAGCACAGTGGGAATGCTTGCTAGACCCAGGGTGGTGATTCTTATTTTGTTTAGAAATAAGTTGTTCAGAAGACGAAGTTTACTAGGATCACACAACCCTAGCTGAGCTGGTATTTGAACCCAGGTTTCTCTTTCCGTTCAGTCACTTAATACAATAAATACTTATACTTGTTCATAAATTTTGATTTAGAATTATAATGGCTCTTTGAAATGACAATAAATGAGATCAGCGGGAAGCTTCAAGTCTTGAGCTCATGTCCTAGGGAGTATTAAGGGACAACTAGGCATGCCACAAAGAACTGACCACAGGTGTCACAGGCTTTCTGAGGACAGGGACTGTCTTAGGTGATCAGAGACTGAGTGCTCTTAGCCAGGCCCTCCAGGGCAAACAGGAATTGTGTGTGTCTGGGTGATGGGACAGGGGATGGATAGAGGGCACTGCACCTGGCTGAACCCACTAGCAAGGAAATGCACTGGTCATGAGAGGTGCCCAGAGGTGAGAGCCGATGTTCCTTGTCAGGAGAGGAGAGAGGCAGGGCTGCTTGTCCTGAGCTAAGGGGCCTTTGTGCTGGAGTCCTGGACCCACTAAAATACTGTGCATATAAAAGATGTAGACATGTGTCTTCATCAAATGCTATTATAAAATTCCAAGGTATGGTGGCATATAAAGGATAATCTGAACTATCTAATGTAAGCAGTAACTAGGAATGAGGGAAACAATTCTATCGAGAATTCCTTAGGAAGCCCTTACACAAGTCATAAAATAAGGAGGCTGGCATGGGGAGGGGATTGTGGGTAAACAGAAGTTATGGATGAGAAAGAATCCACAGGGTGTCAGGTGGCAGGGAGCTTGGGCTCTGAGCTCAGAGAGAAGGGAAATGGGATTCTAGTCCCATCACAGAGCAGTACTGAGATCCTGGGCAAGTGACTTAACTCCTTTGGGCCTTGGTCCCCTAGTATGTAAAGTTGGCATGATACTGATACGCTCTGTGAAGGATAGGACTTAGATGAGTATGTCAACAGGATATGACACGTCCCACAGCACATTCTGCTGTGGCCACTCCTGTGGCACTGTGGATGAAACCAAACACTCCTCCCTGAATGTCCTCCCCGCCCCTTATCACACAGCCTTCTGTCAGGCCTACTGAGCCCATTTTCTTGCCCCTCTTAGTTCACTGTTGCCTCCCATTGAACTGCCCCTGCCTGAGGGTCTGCATTCCTAGTACATCATGGCAAGGGCCTTGTACACTATAAGGGCTCTGAAGGCATTTACTTCTTGACATTGGTAAATTACGCAGCCATCTATAGAAAACATGCTTTTGAAAAAGAAAATCTACCATTTTGATAGATTAATCTGCCATAGTGAACTGTGTGTAAAAATGAGATTAGGCATAAGAATAAAAAGACTTGTATGTGGGCTATGGTTGGAATTGTTAAGGTTTGTGCTTGGATGCAGATGGACGCTAGAAATGAAGGAAGAAATCAGCACAGTTGGTTTTCAAGGTGCAGTGGTGGTGAGTGGCTTAAAAAAAGATTTGTTTGCTTTTACAGCTTGCATGTACTTAAGTGCACTACAAGGGTATGTAGTGCTCTTAGAGGCCAGAAGAGGGCACTACATCTCCTGGAATGGTTGTGCGGCATCGTGTGGGTGCTGGGAACCAAACCTGTATCCTCTGCAAGAGCAGTAAGTGCTCTTACCTGCTGCACAGCCTCTCCAGCCTCAGGAGAAGCCCATTACATAACTTTGGCAGTACAATGCAGGTGCGCACTCGCCCAGCAGAGGGCCGTTACCTCTCTGACTCGTGGATGATGTCCAGGCTCCTGGAGCTAGTAGGCTCCTTGACCACTATGCTTGTCTCCCAGCGCTGATCTCCAGATTCAAAGAGGAGGAGTCTGCCAGTGTCAGTGCCAACGATGATCTTGTCATCAGACACCCAGGCGTGGGCTAGGCAGTTTGGGGATTCTCCCCTCTGGAAATTGGTTTGCTTTAGGGTTCCTTCAGCAAAACGGAGAAGTTTAAATACCCCACTTCCGGTGATACACACTTGAGTATTATCCTGGGGATTGATGCTAACCTGCAAAATGTAAGGAGATAAAAACAAAAAACAAAAAACAAACAAAAAAGAGAATATGCTGAATCTTGATGCAAGTATTCCCTGCTTGACTATTTAATACTCATTTTACACAGCTTGTACATATCACAAACCCATGACATTTTATACTATATTTGATAAAGATACACGTTTAGGTCTATAGGATGGACTCAACAATTTTTTTTTTTTGTGTGTGTGTGTGTAGCCTAGGTTGGCTTTAAATAGTTACTCCTCCTGCCTCAACTTCCCGTGTGCTGTGATTACAGGCATGCACCAACGTGTCTCCTCATGAGCAGAGCTATACTCTGTTCCAGCGTGATGGAATGAGGTTTGGCTAGAAACAGAGACATGGGGTTGAGCCAGTGTATGGAGGCCTGTCTATGGGGAAGAAACCACACAGCAGGAGGAATTATGTGGTCTCCCACCAGAGCCCTTATCCCAACACACACTAACTGCAATTAACCTGCTGTCTGCACCAGATAGACAGCAGCATGAGGGCATATTGCTGCCCTTTGTGTCTCCAGGGCTGGGTTCATAGTGGGCACCTAGGAAATGCTCACTGGATCTACTGCAGAGGTGTTCTCTGCTCTGAGAGGGGGTCATGGGAAGCTATGGCCTGGATGACACAGCCTTCTAGTGCTCCTTGCCTTTGTGATTTGTCTATCAACACTCATGTCTGTATTGAGAATGGATGTGTATGCTGGTGATGTTTGGGCTCGCACATCAACCTTTGGAGGAAGACCGGTATGATGAATGCTTGAGGCTCTAATGAGCTGGTGTCTCTGAACATGGAATGAACTGACTTCCTGAAGGTTTGGACATGAGTCTAGGATGCTGGACAGGGGTTGGGGTTCCCTGCCTACACAGCCAACCAGTTTCCTAAAGGGTCTTCGTTTTGCTCTTCAACCACAATAGAAAATTCTGTTCTCCACACTACTAACTCCAGTGGCACTTTCCTACACATCTGCCTTTTTGACTGGGCATGCTGGCATCCACCTCGAATCCCAGCACTTGGGAGGCAGAGGCAGGCAAAACTGTGAGTTCTTGGATAGCCTAAGCTATATGGTCATAACCTGTTACAAAACCAAAAATAATGCCCCTCCTGAACAAAATAAAAACCCAAGCCTGCCACTTTATAAGCCATTCCTGAAGTCGTCTTACTGCCCAGGAGTCTACTGCAAAGGGGCCAGAACCAAGGAGAGTAAGTTTTAGTCAGCACCACTGGGTCTAACCTGTGCCTGGAAAGTAGCTCTGGGCCAGAGGAAAAAAGACAGATGACAAAGTTGGGCGCCAGCTGGTTCTGCCTCTTTGCCACTTCTGCAGCCTTAGATGTGTTACTTAGCCTCTTAGGGGCTCAGGACTCCCACCTCTAAGATGGGATAGTAACCACACATTCCTGGTATGATTATCCTGAAGCTCAACTTAAAAAAAAATGCATGGGAGAAGTAAGCACTGTGGCACAAGGCAAGTGCTAAGTAGAAGTCAGCACCCACTGCTTTACAATGGGCAAGGCACTCATGCTAGGAGGTACCTGGTAGATGGGGTTGTTCTGAACATCAGCTTTAATAACGGCCATGACTTTCTGCTTTTCCCATAGCCAATAGACGAGGTTTGACTCTGGAGGCGACGTCTGTGTCAGCAGGTATTTAGAGTCTGGAGAAAAAGCCATGCTGGTAAACTTTTGAACTTGGAAATCAAAATTATTCAGGATTTTGCGCTTCCGGCAAGGGATGGATGACAGCTCATAAATAGTGATGATGGGTTTGTCTTGCACAGTCTCGGAGATAGCGAGGTATCGCCGATTGGGACTGATGGACAAGGCCAGCATGCCCTGACTCTTGTCTGAGCCTGCAAAAGGAGGTAAAAATGGGGACTAAGGACAGACAATGCTTCCATCAAGGTCCAAACAGGCTTAGCAAGGGGCACCATTGACAGAGGAGAAAGGTGTACAAGTATACAAAGAGCTGTCCTTGGCCACCCCTTAGTTTGACTGTATGTGGGTAATTGCAAAACTGGGGATGGGCAGCTCACTAGGTTGAGCTGGGATGCTGAGGAAACTTCCCTGCATCAGGACCAGAGAGGATGGAGGAAGCTGCATGTGGCAGGAAGAGCTTATGAGGTGCATGGACATAACAGAAGATGCAGTATGGTAGGAGAATTCCAAGGAGACAGATTGCTGGAGCATTGTGTGGGGTTCAGGTGTGACCAGGGAAGGGCCAACAAGGGCCGAATCGCATGGGCTTTAGTGTCTTAAGAATCCAGCACTCAGTATTCTCCTGTTGAGGCTGGATGCTAACTACTCAGCTCCTCAGTCTGGCAGTTAGACAGATGCAGAAGTCTTTGTGATGAAGCTTCGTGCTTCCTTGATCACTGGAGACACATGCAGGCTATCCTCCCTTTTCCTAGAGCTTAGAGACAACACCTGGACATGCAGCCAGCATCCTGCTGCCTTGTAGTCACAAGCATGAAATGAAAGCTGTCAGGTGAAGCCATGAGAGGGCCACAGCAGGCACAGCATGTAGGCCCAGGCACTCAGCTGACATGGGTCTCTCCCTTCATTAAATATGATAAAAATAGGGACGGTGACTTTTCCACAGGACCTGTGTTGGTTCCCAGCACCCACATCGTGTGGCTCACCAGCACCTATTAACTCCAGCTCTGGGGGATTCAAAGCCTCTGGCCTCCACAGGCACCCACAAACACGTGCACAAGAGGCATGTGCACATACACATACATAATTATAAATAAGAAAAAATAAACAATAACAATAGGGCTGACACGATGGCTTGGTGGGCAAGAGTGTTTGCTGCCAAGGCTGATGATCTAAATTTGATCCTCAGGACTCACACGGTAGAAGGAACAAATTCCCATGAGCTGTCTTCTGACCTTCACATGCATGCCATGACATGCAGGTACAAGCTCGTGTGCACACACACACACATGCACATGCACACACACACAGAATAAATAAATGTAATAGGAATGAATATATACATATTGAACATACATACAGTCACATATCAGATGCTTGCACTAACATAGAGAGGAACAGAATCCAGGTTGGATTCATGACCATATAATCATTACTGATGTATTCATTTTCTTCTGATATTAATATAAAGTACAACCTTTTCACATAGGCCTTGGGCACTGAACATAGGACAAGTCATCATGGATGTGGGTCCCACACAGGGAGGTTGAGTGAGACAGGGGATGACACACTACAAGGTCGTATGGGAGTCCATGATGGGCTCCATGCTGCTGCTTTCTAGCAAGCTAAGGAGGGATGACTATGTTGTTCTGCAGCACATCAGCCAGGCACACTGGACTCCTGCAGGAAGGCTGGAGGGACAGCTGAGCCAGAGAAGATCAAGGCTCTGGGTTGGCGAGAGCTTTGCACAAGGGTTTAGGTTGTAGCTGGGAAGCTCCTGGGAACTTTCCTGAAGGGTTGGGAAAATCTCCCTGGAGCTGTGTGCAAATCCCTGGAGGCAGGGGATTTAACTGGTCTGCAGGTGATGCACAAAGCAGGTGATATGTGAAGGCAGCAGGAATAGTGGACATGTAAATGAGAGGTGACAAGGGAAACACTAAGAGGTAGAATCTGCAGAATTCAATGATTGACTTGGGGGAAGGCATGAATGACACTGAGGCTTCTGGGTCTAGTCCCTCAGAGAGCAGATACCAGCATAGGCTGGACAAGTTACCAGAGTTAGCTTTTGCTAAAATGGTCCCCCTGAGCCACTGGACTTTGTGTGTATTTGTTTCTAGTTTTTAATGATTTGACCAATTTACATTTAAATCTTCAATCTATCTTGGCTCCACGATGATAAAGGATAATTAGTGAGACTCTAGAGTCTGAAGAGATGGCTCTGAGGTTTAGAGTGTTCTGCTCTTCCAGAGGGTCCAGGCTTGATTCCCAGTATCTGAGTTGGGAGGCTCAAACTGCCTACAACCTCAGCTCCAGGGAATCTGATGTACTCTTTGGCCTCTGTGGGCACCTGCACTCACACACAGGCACACATACATACACATTTTTTTAAAAAAAGAAAAGAAGCAAGACTCTACGTGGCTTTCCAAGCCCACACTGACTCCTCATGCTACTTCTACGATATATTAAAATTACATATTTGTACACAGATTTACTGGGCTTCTGGGCTATTTACGCTTGAGCTTCATTGCTTTTGTAATAATGTCTTTAACACAGGTTTGAGTCTCCAGCAAGGAAAACCAGAGGGAAGAGGAAATAATAAATTTGGAATTTGAATGAACACTGTGAACTCCATAGTGTGAGAATCTGGGGTAAAGGGATGTAGACGTTGAATAAGATTCTGAGGCCAAGGTTTGGGCTGACATAAGGATGCAAGGGACAGTGAGAAGTTATAGCTGGGATTATGTGGGATCATGGTGGTGCCTGCAGGTGGCGGGGGAGGAGTGCTGGGGGGGGGAGAGCGCTCTCTGCCAGGCTGTGCCGTGGGAAATGTTTGCGCTACTCACTGATATAACGCTACAAAGATACATTGATACAATGATAAAATACATTGATACAATGATACACAACACTATAATGATACATTGACACAATGATAAAAATACACTGATACAAGCCTGTGTGCTGAAAAGCATGCTTTGTCTCAGCTACAGCCCAGAGCATATGAAGGGCAGGGGCCATGGCTTTCTTGCCCATTCAGTCACTTGTTCACTTACCAGGGACTGGCTACCTAGCAGGTACTTAGTTTATCCATGCCCAGTGTAAGAGCAGGCACATTGAGAATTGTGTCCTTAAGTGAATTGGGTGAATAATGTAGTAGGGACTAAAGCAAGATGTCTACAGCATCCCTAGGCAACACAGTCCTCTGGGACCATGGTTGTAATCTCAGTCACTAATGATATTTCTATGCAGCCCGTGATTGGGATTTTTAACTGATTCTAGTTTGTCAGACACTTACATTGCTTTCAGTCCAGTTAATTCGGTTATCCTTGAAATAGCTTCGTCTCTCCCACAAGAGGATGCACCTCTCCCTACCACTAATCTTTTTGGCCCCTCTTCTGCTAGTTCTTCCTCAGCTCCTTAACCCTAAATGGAGGAAGGTCCCGGAGATAACAGACGCCTTGCCAGCACAAGAGCTTTCCATTTCATCCCTCTGATCAGATTCCTTTTTCTGAGCCTAGGAATCCAAACTGCCCCTTTCCATTCCATCTAGATGCTTCCATGTCTCTAGCAGACATATCTCCTCCCTCAGCCTTTTCTGCCTTGGTCAACAGCAGTTTTGTCACTCTGGATGCTCAAGTACAACAACTGTGCTTTCTATCTGTTTATGAGGAAACTGGGCACCATCTACCTCCAAAACAGTCCCAGACTGGTCTTACCATCCCCAAGGTCTGATCCCACCCTGCCTTACATGCCCCATCATCTTGATAACATCAGTACCTAATTAACAGGGCTCTTTGTTAACCCTTGTTCTCCTTAAGTCTGTCCCCTCGGCACTCTGTTGGGTACCCGGGGTGAACTCAGAAAGGTCAGCTGCATTTGGCTGCTCTGATGGGCATCCATGGCTTCTTGTCACAGGCTTGTGTAGTGTTGTGCCTGCCATTGCCTTGCCTTGGCTCTTGCTCCCTGTTTCCCCACTCCCTCCACCCCAACTGTGCCTGACTTCTTTGAGATTCTTCTATCACACTCATCACCCTCCTGGGATGTCATCCTTTTTACCCATCCCTCTCCTTTGTGAGCATGGCCGGCTCCTCGACTACCAGGACTCATCACCAAAAGTCAGTGAACCAATTCCAGCACCCCACCCACCATCTCACAGCTCACACTCCCTCAAAGTTCTTCATGCTCTCCATTTCCTTTTTATTAGCATCCACATTACACTTGTTGCTTTCCCTGAGTGTAACAGAGGCACCATAAAGACAGGTGTGCACGTGTGACATGTGTGTATCTGTGCGTTAAGAAGTGCCGAAGACATTTTTGTTAAATAAACAAATGTCTGAGCTCATTATTACTTGGTGACCACAGCAAGCTGGACATCAGCTCCATTTCACAGATAAGGACATAGGAGCTTATAAAAGGAAAGCTAGGCCGGTTCATGACATTTATACTTTTAGTTTCTCTCTCTCTCTCTCTCTCTCTCTCTCTCTCTCTCTCTCCTCCCTCCTCCTCCCTCCCTCCCTCCTCCTTCCTTCCTTCCTTCCTTCCGTCCATCCTTCCTTTCATTTGTTTTGGTTTTCCAAGACAGGGTTTCTCAGTGTCCTGGAACTCCCTCTGTAGATCAGGCTGGTCTTGAACTCACAGAGATCCTGCCTGCCTCCTGAGTGCTGGGATTAAAGGTGTGTGCTACTACTGCCTGGCAGACCTATTTACTTTTCATTTCACTAGTAATGGTCTGAGCTCTGCCCACCATGGAACCTGCTTTAGTCCTGCATGTTAGAGTAATCCTTTCCTGGCTGTAGATCTTACCAGGAGATAAAATTCAGGACACATGGAATTCTGAATTGCCTTTCCTAGATTATGTCCCAGATGTCCCAGTGCCTGGAATGCTGTGCCCAGCTGATCCTGAGCTTACTGGCTGCACCAGCTCCAGTTTTGTCCTTGCTTGTCTCTGCCCTTGGCCTGGGCTTGAAGGATGCTCAAAGGGTGACTGCTTCCAGGATGTTGGAGGAGACCCTGAACGTGTGCCTGGGACTACTCTTACATGTAGATGAGGCTCTTGGTGATACAGGATGAAGACCTCTGGATACAGGGCTGAAGTGAGGGTTCCGTGGTTAAGAGCATTTGTTACTTTTCTAGGGGAACTGAATTCAATTCTCAGCACCCATATGGAGGCTCAACCATTTATAACTCCAGTTCACAGAATCTTACACCTTCTGCTGGCCTCCACAGGCACTGCACAGGTAGTGCACAGACACAAATGCAGGCAAAACACCCATACACAGAAAAAATTGATCAAGTAATCAAGCAATAAATCGAATAATTTCTCGATACACTAAGCAGTAGGTAGCTATAGCTGAAAACACAATCAGTGAAAAAATTATCTGGAAACTAGAAGATGATAGAGAGACTAGGAGGTGGAAAATCCAGATAAGTCTTTCTCTCTCTCTCTCTCTCTCTCTCTCTCTCTCTCTCTCTCTCTTTCTCAAAGTTTCAGTTAAAATGTTCTACAGTTCCAAAGGGAACTAAAAAAATGGGAAAGATAGGGCATCTGAAGAGTCAACTATTAAAGTTCTCTAGAATCATCCCAAGACACTCAAGATATTAGAGATCCCTTAGGTGAATGAGAGATGAGAGCACACACACACACACACACACACACACACACACACACGAAGAGGACAGCACACATATATGTGCGGGTACACACATAGAGTCAGAGAAGACATTACAAATATCCAGGGGAAAGATTGTGAAGAAATATGATCCCAGTTGCTAATTCCATAACTCCTATAACAAAGCAGAGCCCAAAAGACAGTGGAATAAAACATGTATCCAAAAAAGTTTATACACAGTCAGACTATCTTTTTAAAACAAAGATGAAATAAGGCATTCTCAAACAAACAAAGACTTGGAGAATTGAGTGCTATGTCTTACCACTAAATGTAAAAGGAAAGAAGATCCCAGCTGAACTATATTAATTGTAACAAGCAGCAGTAACAGAGTCTAGAAACTCTATGAGAGAACTATGAGAGAAAATATGCATAAGTATTGTCTGAATAAAGTGGTGGCTATTTTAGTGTTAGAAAGTCATATATAAAGATCTATATTAAATACAGAAAATATATGCTAGGAAATCCATTATCTGATTACTGAGGGAAAATGCATAAAAAAACTGGGAAAAATAATTAATTTATTTAACCTGATACAGGACATTGACACTTGTTCATAGAAAATACTTTATAAAGAAATGTTAATAGAATTCTCTTTATGATTAGAAACATGGTGACTGTGAGCAGTATCATTGCTTCTGTTTGACTCTTGGGATGCTTCCCAGTATAGTGACACAAGACAAAAAAAAAAACATTATTATGGGTCGATGTGACTGTCTGTGTAGAATACCCCAAAGGAATCTACAGAGAAGTTATTAGAATTAGCAATAGTCCAGAAATATGCTGGACATGAAAGCTAATAAATTAAAGTTCTCTCTCTCTCTCTCTCTCTCTTCTCTCTCTCTCTCTCTCTCTCTTTCTTCTCTCTCTCTCTCTCTGTGTGTGTGTGTGTTTGCCATGGCATTCCTGTGGAAGTGAGAGGACAGACATCCTGGTGTGTAGGTCTTCTACCTTGTTTGAGGCAGGGTCTTTTTGCAGTTCACTGCTGTATATGCCAGGCTAGATGGCTCACAGGCTTCTGTGGAGTCTCCATCTTTCCACAGAAGCAATGGGATTATAGATGTGTGCTATCACTCCTGGCTTTATGTGGGTTCAAATTTAGGTCTTCACACATGCCTGGAAAGTGCTTTACCTACTTAGTCACATCCCTAGTTAATACAGTTTATTCTTGCAGAACAGTTACATGGTGTTTGATGACTTTTACTTCGTTAAAGCTAAGAATTATTGTTCATTCATAGATACCCATTCATAGATACCACAGGGAAGAAAAAGGCACAGGCTTCAGAAAGGAATTTTTTCTTCTTACTTTTGTTTTGTTTTTGTTTGTTGAGACAGGGTTTCTCTGTGTAGTCCTGGCTGTCCCAGAACTCACTCTGCAGAAAGGTTGGCCTCAAACTCAGAGATCTATCTGCTCTTGCCTCCCCAGTGCTGGGATTAAAGACACCAACGCTTGGCTAATTATTTCTAACATATATACCTGACAAATGATTAGCATACAGAATATGTAAAATGTGTCTAAAACTAACTAAGAGAGTTACCCTTAGAACAAAACTTTACAAAAGTAATTGAAAAATTAGTAAAACTATTAACATAAAACTAGGGATATTCCATAAAGATTGAAAAGATACTCATCTCAATTAGTAATACAGGCATGAATCTAAAACAACAAGATTCCTTTTTTGGATTACTAGAATTACACACACACATAAAATAGGAAGTTGGATAATACCAAGAGTTAATGAGGGTGGGGTGACAGGGACCCTTTTGCATTGTTGGTGGGAATTTATAAACCAACATGATCACATTTCTCAGTAATCTTAGTTTTGGCAGTGTGTTTCTGGAAATCTTTGCAGACGTGTGAATGGAAGAGTGGTTATGGTGTCATGTTTCTAATAGCAAACAATTGTTATTTCCCACATGCCCCTCAAATCTAGGATGGCTATGTAATGTCTGTGTATGGGTGTCTGTATTCCCAGATTGGAATGCCATATTGCAATGAAATGGACTCAGTTAATATGTACAACAGAAGAGACTATTATTCCATTTGTAACAAATAGAAAAATTGTGAAAGCAAAAGTATACTTTGTATAAGGTTACACAGATGTGTGGTTAAACCGTCAAGATGTGCTGTTGTGGTTGTGTGGGGAGGCTTGAGCGGAAAGGATGAAGAAGCCCTGGAACTGGCTGATCCTGGGTGTCTGGGTACACAGGTCTTCATGTAATAGTAACTCATTAATGATTACATATGTGCAGTGTTGCCTTTTATATATGTATATGAAGCAATAAAATGGTCAATGCAAAAGAAAAAAGTGGGGGAACGTCATGAATACCATTGCCTAGACTAATGTAAACAAAAAACAGGAGGCAGGTTCTAAGAATGGTTATTTGTCACTTAAGATAAAATTTCCAGTGTCTCCATCATACAAGGGTTCAATGAAGATCATGTTCTCTCGAAACTGTTAGACTCAAAAGAGGGCTCTGGAGAGGACAAACCCAATTGCAGGAGAATACAAGGAAAACACTGTTTAAAGTAACTCTTCTCTGAAGTCACTGTGAAAAAGTACTTTTAAAATGAGTGTTATTTTACGTGTCATTTTGGCTACTTGTGTCAGGTTAATCTATGATTAAACAGTGTAAATTGACATTTATTTTGCCTACATTTGTAAAACTATGTGGATAACCCAGTTAAACAACAACAAAAAATCTTCCCAATTGTTGAGATTGTGTGGTTTTGTGTATGTAGCACATGCCTTTAATGTGTCAGGATGGGAAGGGTGGAGTTTCTTTTCATTTTTCTTTCTTTCTTTTCTTTTTTTTTTTTTTTTTACCTGCAATGAATTTTTGCCATTTCTGATCTAGATTGTACTTCACACAGTGATTTCCTGAAGGAAATATAACGATCTGTTCATCAAAGAAGAAGATATTGTTGGTCACGTGAGCCCGAAGACCAAAAACATGAAGCGACTGAGCTACCACGGTGGACATGGTACCTGTCAAAGAGTATTGCAAAAGATGAACAGGCAAGCAGGTGGGAGTGAAGACACACAGCGCATCTTCCTGTCCCGCCCCGCCCCTCCCTGACCCCGCCTCGCCCCTCCATCGCCCCGCCCCCAGACTCCTCTTCCTCTTCACCCCACCCTTGCTACTCTTTCCAAGCTTTGCCTCCTCTCGTGCACTCCTAACGCCCCCAGGCCATTAGGAGGACCCCAGAGAAATTATTCACCTTTTGCTTCACCGCTCTGGGTTACTAGACTACGCAGGGATCGGTAGGTGCTCTTCCTAAAGATCCGGAGCAATCTGGGCACGCTCAAACGCCAGAGCAGTTCCTATAGCAACGAGAAAACCGGAAGTGCGGCTTTCCACCCGGAAGCGGAAGTCCCTGTTGAAAAGCCAGAGGCTAGTGGAGAAGTTGCTGGCGCTGGTATAGTTTGTAGGCACGTGGAGTGGCAGCTGCACCTCACGGGGCGGGAGGCCTGCGAGATGGACACCCCTCCGCTCTCAGACTCGGACTCGGACTCGGATGATTGCCTGGCCTCAGATCAAGAGGTAGTTGGCAGCGGAGCTAGCGGGCAAGGGGTGGGACGGGGACTTTAGCTCTTCCGTACTGAGGCGTCCCGGTTTGTAGTTGCAGGATGCGTTTTCTCGCGGACTCCTGAAGCCGGGCCTCAATGTCGTGCTAGAGAAGCCGAAGAAGGCGGTGAATGACGTGGTGAGTTCGCACGAGGGTTGGGGACCTTGGAACGGGATGTGCACAGGCGCTGTGCTTCTTGGGAGACCGAGTCTTGGGGGGAAGGATGTACCCTGCGCTGCGCTCATCATCCTGTGCGGGTATTTGAGCTTAGGACTGGGTTTGAGAGAGATAAACTCGCAGTTCTCATGAGCGCCGTGTCTGACTTACCTAGAATGGCCTGAAGCAGTGTCTGGCTGAATTCAAACGAGATCTGGAGTGGGTTGAAAGGCTCGATGTGACCCTGGGTCCAGTGCCAGAAGTCGGTGAAACTCAGTCAACACCCCAGAACAAGGACCAGAAGAAAGGTGTTAATCCAGAAGACGACTTCCAGAGGGAAATGAGTTTGTATGTTTGTTGTGGGTCCTACCATAGAGTTACAGGAAGGGGATCTTAGTGTGTCTGCAACCTCAGAGGCACTGAGGAGTTAGCACGAGCCTGAGGGTGGAGGTAGGGGGTTCCTTTGGTTGAAAGAATAGGTTCTTGGTCACCATTTAACCAGCGCCCTGCTTGAGGGGTGTTTCAAAATAATTCATTTGAAGTTTGTGTGGGTGCCTCCAATCATTAGAACAGACTTTGCCTAGGGAATGTTTGAGTGGTCTTTCTCTAATGATTGAGAAACAGTTCATAGTTTGTGCGATATTTTTTTAATAAGCTTGTTGTTTTAAACTGATTTACTCTTGGAAGTATTTTCCCCTTATAAATAAACATAAAGTGAAATTTCAGCTATATGTGAAATTTGTGGAGTTTTTGTTGGCTTGCTTGTTTTATCTTGCCAGTGTGGGTGGGATGTGATAGCTCTGAGGTCAGTTAACTTCTGAGAGGCAGTAAGAAGAAATGAATGCCTTTCCCTCCCCTCATTTCACGCTGTCCTGTAATTTCAGCTACCGCCAGGCCCAGGCTGCAGTGCTTGCAGTATTACCGAGACTCCATCAGCTCCAGGTCCCTACAAAGAGGCCCACCGATTATTTTGCAGAAATGGCCAAGTCTGATCAGCAGATGCAAAAGGTAAATTTTTCCTCTGGAAAACCAAGGTTTCCTCCTGAAGTCTGTTCCTTCAGCTGGCTCATAAACTGTAGTCTTAAAAAAAAAAAAAAAGAAAAAAAAAGATTTATACTGTTTATAACCAGTATTTCTACAGCCTCTGCTTCAGAGGCATGCCAGTCACCTAGATAAATTAGGGAGAGAAGATCTGGAAGGAGTGTGGTCCCTACAATAAGAAGGCTTGTGTATTTCTTTCCCCTGGCAGGGTAAATGGAACGTACAGACACAATAGTCTTATAGTCCTGGGCCCAAGAATGCCAAGGAGAGAACTATTGCTTGTAGATGGATTTTTCTTCTCTGGGCCTTTAGCTTTCTAGAAACTGAAGGCTTGCTGTAGCTCAGACAGAGACAGATATGGTGTGATTTAGAGTTAGGGGATTTGATCTTCATTCAGCTTGGGGAAAAAAAACCTTGATGTCATATCCAGGATGTATTTAAATTATTCCTTTGGTCTCAGTCTTTATCTTAGAGAATTACAGGTGGTACACCAAGAAGCTAACCCTGAGACAAGCACAGATCCATTACATCTATTTAACGCTTTCAGTACAGTGTGTGTGTGTGTGTGTGTGTGTGGAGATGGAAGAAGGGAGGTAGGAGTGTGCAGGAACTTTATTACAGATGTGGGCCATTAGAAGAGAACATTCAAGTTTGGCTTTAATCTGTGGAGAATCGGGTCCTGTATGACAAGCAGGCAGCTTTGTGATGGAACAAGCATGCTTGGAGAGGCAGGGCCGCTTTTAAGCTCTGGCTGCCCACTGACACTTTTGGTGCCAAGGCCCGCTTTGGGACTGTATTGTCCTTAATGTGAAAATCTAGGAAAGTATATGAGTTCCATAGCTAGTAAACCATGGAGCCCTGTTCTAGTGTGCTCCAAATAATACCTAACAACCACCTGTGTTTTAGATTCGACAGAAGCTACAGACTAAACAGGCTGCCATGGAGAAATCTGAAAAGGCCAAGCAACTTCGAGCGCTTAGGAAATATGGAAAGAAGGTGAGAAAGAGCACCTGCGTGGGACAGGGCACAGCTGGGCATGCCAGGGCAGAGCGTGGTGGGGTTTGCTTCTGGCCCCGTGCATATTTGATCCTGGTTAAGTGTGTCTGCTGGTATCCCTGAGCCCAGGTTCACTTAGCACCATGGGATACCTGGGTGTATCCAACATAATGTTATAGCAGCAGCTGAGCTGGTAGTCTCTGGAATCATGGTTTGGGATGCAGGACTGACTTTGTGTCTGTCTCACAGGTGCAAACTGAGGTCCTTCAGAAGAGGCAGCGGGAGAAAGCACATATGATGAATGCCATCAAGAAATACCAGAAAGGTCAGTGTGTCTGTCTGCTAAGAGTGTAGGGGAGCCTGGGTGTCAATACCTTAGAACTGAGGGAACTCTGGTGCTTGCCGTTATCTTGGTTTTAATTGACTGGGCTTAGGCTTGGGAAATGGTGTGTGGGGGACAAGATGTGTTTCTTAAGATGCAGTTAGGGAATAGCAGCCGTGTGTTGAGTGTTCCTAGACATACAGTGGTACTGATGGGAATGCTCTTCCCTGCACAGGCTTTTCTGATAAGCTGGATTTCCTTGAGGGGGATCAGAAGCTGTGGAACGTGGTGCAAAGGCAGGAGCTAAAGGCCAGCAGACGAATAAAGGGTAAGTGTGGGTTTCGGTTTGGTTTTGTCTTCTGCGTCAGACTCGAGATGGCCAACAGTCAGTCTGGTGAAGGAACTCCCAGGAAGGCTTCTAATGTGGGGTACTGCCACTCAGGATCAGAGACTTTGATACTGTGGGATGGGCCCCTGACTATAGCAATGTTTGAAGGTGGAAGTTGGTACCTGGATCATTTGAGGTAAGTGTTAAATGACTGGTCTACTCCATGATTCTCAGAGTGATGGTGGGGAGTCCAGCCAGAGAAGTCAGATCTGGGTCCAGCCACCAATAGGAGGGAGGCTGCGAGCACCTCCCGTGTAACTGTATCATTCACTGTGAGGCAGTGCTTTGTGCCTCGGTGCCATGGGGATTGAAAGGGAGCTGGCGGCTCCTTCTTTTCAGTATCACTCTCTGCATAGGTGAACACAGACCTAAGGGTGGTGATTTCCAGATCTATCAGGGTGTTAGTGTGGAAACACACTTAAAGTGCAGGCACATGCTGGGGGTGGCATCCCGGTGAACCATCCCACCTGAGCCTAATTGTGAAGGACAAGAACTTCTGGGCAGGAAAGTGGGAAGAGAAGTGTTTAGAGAGGGAAGACCTTGGATGAATAGAGTCACAGAAACATGAGGCCAGGACTCAGGGAACCTTCATCTGTTGGCATTAGGGGGACAACAGTGGTTTGACTCAGTTATGGGCAGGTCATGCTCCTGTTTTGAGAAGGTAACAGAGTTACATGTGTAAATAAAAGGTAGTTAGGGTAGTGGTGGTTTAGTCTGCACTCTCACAGAAGCCCCAGTGAGCAAAGGGCGATGCTCACAAGTGCCATGCACTGGAAAATTGGGTGAGGGGCGATTAAGTGTTAGACATGCAGGGAGAGGTTTGTGCTGGCCAGTGGTAGGAGGCACCAATGGCAAGTTGGCGTTTCTAAGGAAATTGCAGCCAGTCCAAGAGGGGGAGGCTGCATGGTTTGGCTAGACAGAATTTGTGAAGTTTTTAAAGCTTGTTACATTTGAGTGCTAACTGTGGTTTTGTCCATGAGAGGAATAGAGACACTTAGGGCTGAACTAGCCAGATTGCATTCCACTGGATGCCAGTGGAAGCAGGAAGCTTGTGGTGTTTATAGATCCTTTCTGCCTTTTCTTTGTTAGTTTTCCTTCTCTGGAGTTATTTCATAAGTTTGCCTGGGTGGTTTATAAGGCCTCGGAGAGCCCTAAGGACTGCAGAGATGTGATTGCAGCTGTCACCCAGCCATAAGGCTCATGGGGTTTTACTGTGCACTATCTGTGGGGCTACTTTTTTCAGGCCCAATGCCAAACGAAGATACAAAAATCAGAAGTTTGGTTTTGGTGGAAAGAAGAAAGGCTCCAAATGGAACACTCGAGAGAGCTACGACGATGTCTCCAGCTTCCGAGCCAAGGTGGCTCACGGCAAGGGTCCCAGGAGGCCTGGGAAGAAAGGGGCAAATGTAAGTGAGGGTCCAGGTTGGGGCCTGATAGTCTTTCTCAACCCCCTTTCTTCTCCCCTTATCTCCTCCTCATCCTGGCACAGAAGGCCAAGTGCTGTGTGTGACGACATAATGGTTTTTGTTTTGTCTGTGCAGAAGAGACCTGGAAAACGAACAAGACAGAAACTGAAGAGCAAAACCCGTTGAGCAGCGTTGTCTTCTTAAAAAACCAAGGAGAAGGGGGATGTACAGCACACTTGGTGTTTGTCCTGATTTTTGTAGAAAATTATTTTAATAATTAAGGTTATAGAAAAAAGATACTCTTGGGTGAAAACCAGTATTTTTAAAAGATGGAGAAGTTTGCACATTAAAGGATATTGCTGCTGCTGGGCTGTGTGTGGTGCATGCCTTTAATCCAGCTGCTGCTGGGCAGTGGTGGCTCATGCCTTTAATCCTAGTACTTGGGAGGCAGAGGCAGGCGATCTCTGTTGAGTTCAAGGCTAGCCTGGTCTATAGAGGGATTTATAGGACAACCAGGGCTACATAGAGATACCCTTTCTTGGAAAAAAAACAAAATCAAAACCAAAATAATATTACTGCTTATTGGTAATGCCTTTTTTTTGGTAGCTGCAGATTGAACATACATCTCACTTTTCCCTCATCTTCCAAATTGTCCTTTTACATGAGTCCTGTGAGAGCCCAGGTCTGGTAGAAACTGTCACTTGGTCTGTGTTTTAGACCATCTAGACTGGTCCCTTACTTTTCTGGGCCTGGTATTTTCCTTTCTTACTTTATGCTTTTGATGTGCTCCATTTTTAGGATCTTTTAAAGAAAGGAAACAGGAAAATTTTGCACCTCCCATTCTGAAACCGACTTTAAATTGACTGCTATGAATTGTGGCTTAGATTCGAGGCCCCACCCCTTGTTCTGCTGCCTTCTGGCCATGAGGCGTGTGGGGTCCTCAATCCTGTCCTTCCCTCCTACTTGTGACGTGGGAAGCCTGCTGTGCTCTGCTTTCTGGGCTGGTATTATTCTTTGATTAGGCTATTTAGAAAGATTTAGGCTTTAAAAATATTTTCTTGTTTTTCAAGACAGGTTTCTTGGTGTAGCCCTGGCTGTCCTGGAATTCACTTTGTAGCCCAGGTGTCCTCAGACTCAACAGATATCACCTGCCTCTGCCTCCTGAGTGTTGGGATTTAAAGGTGTGTGCCACCGTACCTGACAGATTCATTTCCATTTTGGAAAAATCTGCCAGGTAACCCCTCCCTGCCATTTGTCATCCCTAGAACTTCTGCTTTCCCACAGTTACAGTGTCCTAATGTTTCCTGGATGGAAATGGTAAGTTTTGAGAATATTTTCTTTTGTCCTTTTCATCCTGTTTGAACTATTTTCTTCCTTGGACATTTGGCTCCAAATTATATTTTGTTTTGAGACATTCTCAGACTGTAGCCCAAGCTGGCCTCAAGCTGATCCTCCTCCCTCTGCCCCTGAGTGCTGGGATTGTAGGCTTGCTGGCATTCCTGCTCAAGTGTGATACTTGAGTATTTATGGCTATAGTGTATGTGTGTACAGTGTTGAAGGTAATTGGTCAAGTAACGGATGCTGTATCTCATGCTCACTGCCTTGTGTCCAGAGCTTCCTACATCAAGGGCAGATGGCTGTGGCTTAGGCATCCCCACCCCCCTGTGCTCTAGACACTCGGTTTTTATAGCCCTCTCTACCCGGTCTCCTTTTCACATGTAAAACACTGCCCACTTCACAATTAAGGTCCAACCTGTATTCTATATCCTTAAGCAGTTCTTAGTTTAGGATTATTCTGCTGGGGTTTTGTAGTAATATACCTGTGGTGGTTTGCATATGCTTGGCCCAGGGAGTGGCACTATTAGGTGTGGCCTTGTTGGAGTAGGTATGGCCTTGTTGGAGGAAGTATGTCACTGGGGGTGGGCAATGAGACCCTCTTAACCAGATGTGAGCCAGTCTTCTCCTAGCAGCCTGCAGATGAAGATATAGAACTCTCAGCAGCCCATGCCCACCTGGACTCTGTCATGCTCTTGCCTTGATAAAGGACTGAACCTGTAAGCCAACACCAATGAAATATTGTGCTTATATGAGGTTGGTCATGGTGTCTTTTCACAGCAATGAAAACCCTAACTAAAACACTACCTTGTTGCTCTATCAAAATATCTGAGTTAAAGTACTTCATAAAGAAGGGTCATTTACCTTAGCTGTTGTGGTCAGTTTAGGTCCAGGATGATAGTTCCTTCTAAGCCGATGAGGGCAGCATGGCCCTGTGGTGGTGTGATGATGGGAGGTCTTACAGGGAACAGAGGTTGTAGGGCCAGCCTTGTTTAACTTGCTTTTGTAAGAACTAAATTTGTGACACAGGTACCAACTCTACCAATGTCAACACCCCTGGAACCCAGTACTTGCCCCTAGGCATCTCTTAAAGGACTTCCTCATCCCACCACGTAAAGGATCATGTGCCTTCAGCGTGTGAGCCCCTGGGGACAGATGGTGTCTGGATACAGGGGCAGCTTTCTTTAATGTCTGCTGAGCCTTGCTGGTCAGGTTGTGAGAGACTGCAGCGTGGCCTGTGGCCTGGTGCTGGGTTCTACTGCTAATGGGGTACTAACCAGCTTGTCTCTGCTCTCCTCTCTTTGCTTCTGAAATCAGGCTTTGTTTTTAAGGAAACTGAAAATAAGAACCGCATGTATTACTAAGATGATTTTCATGTTTTCTTATGACGTACTGGTATACACATGAGACAGTTCTGGTTTTGTATGCTAGTGAATTTCCAGAAGCAAATAAGCAGTTGTGCTGAGCTCATTTCAGCTAAGTTCTGACGAACAGGTGTGTTTCCAGAAGACCTGATAGTAACAGGTGACCGCACTCTGGAGCAGTAGTGTAACGCCTCACTATTCAATGGGAGCTTCAGAAGCAGAAGCTTGGAGTTCTATGTGGAGCGCACTGAGATTTAGGAAAATGATTTGCCCTGGTGGGTTATGAATGCTACACCTTTTTATATAAGACCTTAGAAGTGACTTCCCCCTTTGATTGAGCAAAGGCATACAAGCAGAATCCCTTTTACTAATTCAGTTTCTTTTGTAGTCCGTCTACCATGTTCACTTATCAATCCAGACCTGAAAAGAAACTGACCAGCATGCACAAGTCTCCGTGTTGTCGTGCACTGAGAGTGAGGATGTTCCCAAGGCAGGGCATTTGTGCTGTGCTGTGTGCCATTGCAGCAGTGCATGCATTTCACTTAGCAATGAAATTTCTGTCCTCATGTGTTGCTAGGAGCGCTTCTGTTACGCAGGAATCACTCCACAGCTCTTCAGTCTACATCATTAGAAGCGGCAGTGGGCAGCCAGAGCTTAAAAGCGGCCCTGCCTCTCCAAGCATGCTTGTTCCATCACAAAGGGCTACTTGTCATACAGGGCCTGTTTCTCCACAGATTAAAGCCAAACTTGAACGTTCTCTTCTAATGGCCACATGTGTAATAAAGTTCCTGCACACTCCTACCTCCCTTCTTCTATTGCGTGCGCACGTGAGCACACACACACTACAACACACACACACACACACACACACACACACACACACAGTACTGAAAACGTTAAGTACTTATCAGTGTGACTGTCAGATGTAGATGGATCTGTGCTTGTCTCAGGGTTAGCTTCTTGGGGTACCACCTGTAATTCTCTAAGATAAAGACTGAGATCAAAGGAATAATTTAAATACATCCTGGATGTGACGTCAAGGTATTTTCCCCCAAGTTGAATGAAGATCAAATCCCCTAACTCTAAATCATACCATATCTGTCTGAGCTACAGCAAGCCTTCAGTTTCTAGAAAGCTAAAGGCCCACAGATGGGCCAACAAAAACAAAGGCACAGAAAACAAGGAGAGTGGATACTTGGATTTTGTATCTGCTGACATTTCCAAACCAATCATCCAAAGGAAGATGAACCTCTCCCTTCCCAATCTGTGATTCAGGCAGAAGAAACATGGCTCTATGTAGCAGCTATAAGGACCTGGCTCACATGCTGGATCTCATTGTGTATACCAGTCCACGGTCCACATAGAGGCTTCTGTGGTACAGAATAGAACTGATGCTTAATCAGATGTATTCTCAGAACAATTAAGCTCCAAGGATGAGATCTGTGTGTATTAGTTACTTTTCTCATTGCTGTAATAACAAAACTCCCCAAAACATTAAAAAGTCCTAAGCAGCAATTTAAGAGTTTATTTCTGACTTACAGTTCAAGGATACAGTATTTCATGGCAGGGAATTCACAGCAACAGGAGCCAGAGGCAAACTGATCATGTAGCAAAGACAGCCAGGAAGCAGTGATATTTGTGGGTGTTCCGCGGGGTTTCTCCTTGTGGGATTAGGGCAACCCACACTTGGTGTGCTTCTTCCCATTACAACAGCCTAATCAAGATACCATTCACAGATGCCCCCACAGGCTAACCCAGTCAGTCTCACAGGCATGCACAGAGGCTAGCCTAGCCTAGATAACCCCCACAGGCTAACCCAGTCAGTCTCCACAGGCATGCACAGAGGCTAGCCTAGCCTAGATAACCCCCACAGGCAATGCCAAGTGATCCTGTCAAGCTGACGGTGTCAAGAGGGGAAAATGTTCTCAGAAGCATTTTTTTTTTTTTTAGGTTTCCCGAGGAGATCATTGTTTCTTTTCAGTCAAGTCAAAGGGAAAGCTACAATGATGGTACATTTCAAAATTCTGTAATTTTCACCTTTCTCTAAGCTTTCCATGTAGTTCTGTACTTGAAAAAATGTAAAACTATTTGTCTTATAGTCCATATTTACAATATCAATAGGAAAAATCTGAAAATACTGATGGTTTGTTACACTAGTTTCTGATGCTTTGTCATAAGGGTGAGGATAGCATCAGAATTTTCTACATTATTATTTTAAAGATTTATTTTATGTATGAATACACTGTACCTGTCTTCAGATACACCAGAAGAGAACATCAGACCCCGTTACAGATGGTTGTGAGCCACCATGAGGTTGCTGGGAATTGAACTCAGGACCTGTGGAAGAGCAGTCAGTACTTTTATCTCTCCAGCCCCTCTACACTATTTTTTACAATGAGGACAGAGTCACTTTGAATTATTGTGCTGTCCCATAGCTGATCTGGTGTTTCTTCCTCCCCTTGGAAAAAGAGACAGACAAACAGACATCATTTTTTTGTGGTAATTTGAATGAAAATGGCACCAAAGGCTCATAGGGAATTGCACTATTGGGAGGTGTGGCCTTGCTGGAGTAGGTGTGGCATTGTTGGAGGAAGTGTGTCATTGGGGTGGGCTTTGTGGTCTCAGATGCTTAAGCCAGGCTTAGTGTGGCACTCTGTCTTCCTTCTACTTGGTAATTCATATGTAGAACTCTGAGCTGCCTCTACAGCACCATGCCTGCAAGTGTGCCATGATGATAATGGACTAAACCTCCGAACTGTAAGCGGCCCCAATGAAATGTTTTCTTTTATAAGAGTTGGCATGGTTATGGTGTCTCTTCACAGCAATAAAACCCTAACTAAGACAATATTTTCCATACAAATTTGATGATATTGAAAAGATCAATAGCCTTTTGGTACTCTGAAAAATCTAACATCTCTATTCTAAAAGATCATGACTCCTAGGTCCTTCAGAGCTGAAGAACTTTATTGCTCAGCATTTTATGGACCCAAGGGATTTCTGAGCATCAGGCCACCTCGTCCTACATGTCTTCCAACTGTGTACTTTGAAAGCCACAGCTGATATCTTCCCCCTTCCGTTGTCCACTAGAAAGCAAGCTCCAGGAGGTGAGGAGCTGTATATTAGCGGATTCCTCTATCCAAGGACAACATCCAACACACACTAGGTATTTGAATAGGTTTGTTGAAATTGTTGGAGTCACAGAAAACTGACATGGATTTTACAGAAATGATACTGTTGCAATAAACGTAATCAATATATTTTAAGCAAATATAAGGAGACATGCCGGGATGCCCCCTCAGCATGGCTCCCCTTGTTCCCATATTGAAGTTGGGGGTATCTTCCTGGATGAGGTGAAGGTTTCTGTCTGATGTCGCTGCTCCTCAAGTTGATTCTGCTCCCAGGCATCACTCTGAAACCAGCTGAGATACATCCTACAGGTCCACAGTACCTGTATCTAGAGTTTTGGAGAGTATAATGTCTTAGGTTGTCACCAGTGTCGCCTGATGACATTGTTCCCAAGTTTATAATGAGCAGGCACGGAGTGCTTCAGGCCTCTTGCAACTTGGACAAACACAGTCTATTATCTGCAGGTTCCAAAGGGGTCTGAAGCAAGGCTGGCCTGGCTGGGCCAGCCACACTGGTCCTTCCTGTCACGTGCAGTGAGCTTGCCACAGGTGTCTAGGAAGGTGAAGGATGCAGCATGTCCGTGTGTATTCTTTTCACCCGAGAGCCAGGGCTTTACTCTTCAAGAGAAAGGAGAAAGAGGTGTTAAATTACTTATACTTTCTAATATTTTTCCAGGCTGCCTGATTGCTTAACTTGGATGACTTCCATCCTACTTGTCCCACATACAACCCTCCTTCCTTCACACCCCCTCTTGTTAGTTACAGAGATTCCATCATTGACCAAACTCCACTCAGGTGATCCTGAATTCTTTCAACAAGGCTAGGACCCAGAAGAACTGGGTTCAGTCCCCAGTGCCCACATGGCAGCTCATGACTGTCTATACCCCCAATTCCAGTTTATCAGATTTACTCTTCTGACTTTTGAGAACTAGGCACACATGTGGTGCACAAGCATTGCAGGCAAAACATATGCATGAAATAAACCTTTAAAAAAAAAAAAACTCCCAAAATTTGAAAGGGAAAAAAAGAGTGGTCAGAGATTCTGAAGCTTCTCTCTTCACCCCAAGCTCTACATTTTTGTTTCCCAGGTGCCCTGATAAAGACTCAGCTACCTAAGACATCCCAGTGGCACCATGTGACTGGCTTCTGCTTCCCTGGAGCCCTTCCAGAGCACCAGTACATTCCGCAGTCTGTTATTCCTTAAGGGAGACAGGATTCATTCTTGTCTGGACACTGAACCAAGAAATACTGGAATGGTTTGACACACCTGGTGTCCTTTGTGGGCTGATTTCTCTAGAAAACTCTGGGCTCCTGCTCAGTTAGACCAGCTGTCAAGACCCAGACAACCCAGAAGTCAACTAGAAAATGGAAGATAAGCCATTTGTGTCAGGAATAAACTACTATCCAAGTGTTAACCTAGGAATGAGTTCATGAATCTACATATAAGTCATTTCTGGTACCCCATGGTGCATTTGTCTGTTTGTATCAATTCCAACATCACAGTTACTATAGTATTTAGATTAAAGTTTGGGGATTAGCTTTCTTACCTGGAATAATTTCTCTTGTGAGGATTTTGACTATTTTTAATGCTTTGTATTTCTGCATAAATTATAACAAATTATTCAAATTTTGCTAAGACCCATTGGGATTGTTGGGGTCATCTGCTTGGGAATTGTGGCACATGCCTGTAGTCCTGGCACTTGGGAGCTGGGGGTGAGTAGATCAGGAGTTCAAGGTCATCTTTGGTTACATAGTGGGTTCAAGGGAATCCTGGGATATCTATGTGAGACTCTGTAGGTAGGACAGAACACAGTACCTGCTTTCTTGACTTTGCCACCTGTCCGTCTTTGAGATAGAGGCAGCTGATAGGCCTTCCCTCAGAATCTCGATGGAAGCATAATAGGACCCTCCCCCTACTTGTGGTTGGAGCTTTTTCCCAGGGCAGGTGCTCTCTGGCCTGATTCTGAAGTGTGGGATGAGGAAGAATGGATTAACAGATTCTGGGAGGAATCGGACCAAAACACAAAAACAAAATGGGTCACATCTCTATGACAGGAGCATGAGCTGGTCCTACTATTTACTTCAGTCCAGGGCAAATCAGGTCTTGCCCTTCTGTGTTTCTGTTTCCCTTTCTCCCTCTGCTCCATCCTCAACTCTTCTCCTGGTATTTGAACTCTGGTTATAGCCCAAGTTTGCTGGAAATGCAGATGCTTGAAGGAGGCAGCTGAGCAGGCAGGAGGAACAAAGGGCAGTGGTTCCCAACCTTCACAGCATTAGCTGTGACCCCCACCATAAAATTATCTTGTTGCTAGTTCATAACGGTAATTTTGCTACTGTTATGAATTGTAATGTAAATCTCATAGCTGATATGTGACCCTGTGGTGGTCACATCTCACAGGTTGAGAACCACTGCATTAGGGCCACAGAAGTTAAAAAACCAGAGTCTGGCCATAGATGTCTCAAGACTAACTAGAGAGGCACTCCATATTGGCTCCACGGTCCTGCATTCCTTGTTTGTCAGGTCAAGCTTCCAGGTGCCCACAGCCCTGGAACTTCTGAATGACGGTAGCAGTAGGGGAACCTTTCCCCAAGATGAGATTGGTGGCTCACCTGGTGTGGCTGAGGGTGGGTGGGAGGGTTGAAGGTGGGGACTAGAGAGAAGGGAACTATTCAACAGGGCTGTTGGGGGGAGTAGGGACAAGGATGGGAGGAGTAGCAGGAGAGGGAGGAAGATGAACAGTGCGCTTAGCTGAATGTCTGGAGGTGCTGGGCATGGAGATCCTTAAGGTGGGATAGTAGGAAGGCGATGTCAGAGGAGGGAAAGAGGTGGGACAGAAAACGGAGAGGGGTGGGTCTTGCTGGAGAGCAGGCTGAAGGCTGGAAGACGGAGTAGTCAGGAGAGGAAGGCGAGCTTTGTGATGATGAGAGGCTGGAAAACCAGATGAGGAACGGGGCTGCAGCTGAGCTGAGAACATACGAGGAAGCTTTCTGGTCATCTTTTCATAAGACTGCAGCTTCTCACTTCACCACAGCCAGTGTTTGAGCATGTGCCAGGCCTGCTCCAGCATCAGTGTCATACAGCACCTGTTGCATCATCCATTATGACCTTATACCCTGCCCTTTTGGTTCAATGGGTAGATTCTGCCAGCCAGAGAGCTGCTCCCATTGCCTAGGTCTGAGTGATCTTGTGCAATAACAAAGAGAAGTGGTCTGTAGCCTTAGCCCCTTCTTGTTCCCCAAATAATAGACATATTTTGCCCCTCAGTTGTAAGCTTGTTCAAAGGGAAAATATGGAGCTAAGAGTTTGCAGCAGCCAGCAGCCAGCAGCCATCCTGATGGTGGAATTGGGAAGATGGGAAAAGCTTAAATTGTCAACTTCATACAACTTTGTATCACCTGGGAAGAGAGTCTCAGTGAGGGGCTGTTTATTTTGGCTGGCCTGTAGGCACCCTTGCAGGGATTTGTCTTAACTGGTATGGGAAGACCCATGCCACTATGCGTGGCACCATCCTCTAAGCAGGGAGTCCTGGAGCATGTGAGAGTGAAGAAAGAGAGCTGAGTACAAATAGGCACCGCTCAGCCATCCCTCCAGCTCTGTTGTCTAACTCTTAGGTGGAATCATAAATTCAAGGGGCAAGCTGGCTGGATGACTGCTGCCTCCTGAGCGTGTAGTGACTAACATCTGCACATTCTCACTGTGTGAGATGTCTGTTCCACGAAGATGATCAAGGGGTTTCCCACACTCTTTCATCTCACGTGGCACCTCTGCTCCCCACCTGATTTCTCTCATCATCACATGGATCCCAAGATCATTCTGTCTCTTCTGAACTCACCTCTAGAGTATTCTGACTTTTCCTTCCTTGGCCTGGCCCCATTCCTTTTCCTTCCCACCTTCAGAAAGCTTCAGTTGTGTGCTTAAGTTGTCCAGCCATATGACAAGTAGTCTTGGCTCCCTGTCCTCACTGGCTGTTCCTTGCTTTTCCTGGATTAAACTACAACCTGGATGTCCCTTAGGGGACACATTGCTCCCCCTGCGTTTATTAGTACCTCCAGTAGGGCTTCAGAGTGGGAGTTCAGGAGGCAGGAGGGGTGTGGTTTGCAGTGTGGTTCTTCCAGGGCCTTTGAAGCTGCTATTGCTCTTTCTTATCTGTCAACCTCTTGGTTTTTTTGCCACCCACCACTGTTTGCCTTGTCCTGTCCTGTCCTGGTCTGGTCTGCTGGATCCTCTTTCTATAAAAACTGTAACACTTTTCTTAATTTTATTCTTGCTGCTTCTGTCATGTCCATGTAGATCTGAGGCTCTGGCCTCTCCTTTCCATGATTTCTGTTTTTTAAAAAAAGTAAAAAAGATTTACTTATTTTATTTTCTAAGTGTTTTGGCCATGTGTGTTTATGAGCACCATGTGTGTGCCTGGTGTCTTTGCAGGCCAGAAGAGGGCATCATATCCCCTGGAACTGGAGTTATGGATAGTTATGAGTTGCTATGCACATGCTGGGAACTGGCTCCAGGTCTTCTGGAAGAGCAACAAATACTGTTAACCACTGAGTCATCTCTCCAGTCCCCTCCTGGATTTCTGTACCACCTACATTTCACTCCAGACCACTAAGATCATATCTTGCCCTTTTTGTTACATAGGAATTACCCTACTCCAGAGGTCACTTCCTTAGACAGTCTATCATTTGACCCACACTTTGTATCTATGTGTTTATAATATAGTCATGATGGCTGCTATTTCTCCAAGGCCTTTCTCCTGAGAGTTCATTTCCTGGGGAGATAGAAACATCTATTCCTTTTCATAGCACCCCAGTGAGAAACTAGATTGTAATTTCACCAGATTTCAAACTGGGGAGCCAATGAGATGATCAGGCCTTAATCAGGCTTAATGAGTGTGGGTGAAGGATTGCTTGCAAGGGTGTGGATGGTCTCAAAGCAGCCAGAGGAAGGTTCTCCCCCAGCATGGACAGTGCCTTTCCCATAGCAGCATAGATGGAGGCCTCCTTCAGTTAACTCTCCCTCGCTATTGTACTGTACACCTAGGGAGATCCTGTGGGCAGCAGCTGTTAGGGCAGTGTTACATACGAATGGCTAGGAGGAGCTGATGAGGGACCTCTGACACTCACCCACCCTTACTTTTGTGAGAGAATGTCAACAGTCAACAATCCAACGGGGTAAACTCTGGGAAGCAGGCAGAGGGGTTCTGATGAAGATGGTGACTGCTTTGCTCAAAGATCCTCACTCTACAGAAGACCCCAGTCCTGTGTCCTTCCCATCAGTCCTTCCTTAGTCACTTTGAACTGCATGTTTTTAGTGACTTTCTAAACCATTCTGAATTTTCTTGCTCCATTCTTTTTTTTTAAGTGTATTTATTTTATGTGTATGTTTGTGAACCTGTATATATATATAACACATATATGCATTAGCTTGTAGAGGTCAGAGGAGGGCATTGCATCCCCTGGAACTGGAGTTACATATGGTTTTGAGCCACCATATAGGTGCTGGGAACCTAACCTAGGTCCTCTGCAAGAGCAGTAAGTACTCTTAACGCTGAGCCACTCTCCAGCCTGACTTGGGACCTCCTTTTGAAGCCCTGTCAAAATGTAGTCTCCATACTGCTCAGACCTGGATTTTTCTGTGTTTACATTGCATTGGGCTCCATTGCCAGCTTTGTTTTATTATAGGATTTCTGAGTGTAACTGGTTTTATTCCTCTATAATTTCTCCAAAAACATTTACTCCTCAGGAGTGATTGAGGCTATGGGACAAGTTCTGTGTGTCCACCAAGATGGAGCTGCACCTCACATCGGTGAAAAGATTTTACAGTCTCTTTGGCTCATCTAAATAGGTTGACATTTCTTTCCTCTCCCTTCCTCTCCTCTCCTCTCCTCTCCTCTCCTCTCCTCTCCTCTCCTCTCCTCTCCTCTCCTCTCCTCTCCTCTCCTCTCCTCTCCTCTCCTCTCCTCTCCTCTCCTCTCCTCTCCTGTCCTCTTCTCTCCTTTCCCTTTTATTTCTATTTTTTGAAACACAGTCTCATCTCTTCCAGGCTGACCTTGAAATTGCTATGCAGTAGAGAATAATCTTGAATTTCTGATTTTCTTACCTCTCCCCCTCAAGTTCTGAGGTTATAGGCATGCATCACCATGCCTAGGTTGGTGTCTAGTGCTATGAAGAGACGTGATGACCAAGGCAACTTCAAAGGCACTCATAGAAACAAACATAATTGGCTTTGTTTTTAATTTGGAGGCTTTACTTATAATCTACTGTGCCTTTTACCTTCCATGACGTGACCTTCCCCTTCCCAAGGCCTCTTTTCTGCATTCCTGCTTCCATTTCCATTCCTCATGAAACACTAAGCAAAAGACTTGAAGGCAGGATCCACATGTGAGAGAAAACATACTGAGAGGACAAAGTTAGCCGGAGCCAGGGTGACCCCATGACAGGCTACAAACTAGCAGTTTGGGAGACTGGGCCTAAGTTTCTGTTTACTAGAACTGGAAAAGTCCGAAACAAGTTAATTCCAGGAAAAACCACCCGTCACAGGGAGCTAATTAGGAAGCTGCTCCACCACCTAGCCTGAGCCAACCTCATGGGCAGCTAAGCAGGAGCTGTAGAAGCTGCTCCACCACCGAGCTTGAGCCTGAGCTGATTATAGTTAATCAGCAGAAGTCCACCAAATCACCCACAACCTTAACCAATCACAAAGGTACCCATACCCCTGGAGATAGAGCCAACCATCAAGTAAGAAAGGCAAAAGTCACATACTCACTGGGTAGTGGTAGCACACACCTTTAATACCAGCACTTGGGAGGCAGAGGCAGGCGGATTTCTGAGTTCAAGGCCAGCCTGGTCTACAGAGTGAGTTCCAGGACAGCCAGGGCTACACAGAGAAACCCTATCTCGAAAAACAAAAACAAAAACAAAACAAAGTCACACACTCCTAACCTAACAGGCTTTAAATTGACCCTGCAAATTTCACACCTCTGTCTTCCATACTGAAGTACGGTAGATCCCTGCATACAGGTTCTCTGCAGAATAAACACTCTTTGCTGTTTCGTACTATTGGAGTCTGGGGTATCATTCTTCATGAGTCATGGCCTCTTACAATACCATATGTGTCTTTCTGAGTTACACCACTCATTCTAAATTGTTCCAGTTCCACACATTTATCTGTATATGTCATGATCCCTTTTTCTTTATAGCAGAGTCCCATTCCACTGTATACATGCACCATCCATTGTTCTTATCCATCCGTTGAAGGACATCTAGTTTGATTCTATTTCCTAGTTGATTGTGAACAGAGCAGCAATCGCATGGCAGTTCTATGTCTATTTATTAGAAACCTCCACACTGATTTTCCAAGTGGCTGCACTAGTCTGCATCCCCACCAACAGTGTGTAAGCAGTTCTGTTCTCCCAACCACACCAGTCTGCTTTCATTTGCATTCTTGAGGATGGCTGGCCATTCTCACTGAGGTGAGATGGAATCCTTACATAGTTTCAATTTGCAAGATTTTAATAGCTAACGATGTTGAGCACTTCTTAAAGAGTTTCCTAGAAATTTACACTTCTTCTTTTGAGAATTTTCTATTCAGTTCCATAGCCCAATTTTAACTGGGCTGTTTGTTTTTCTAATTGTAAATGTATCTTTTATTTGTCAGATATAATCATTGTCTAGGAGGCTTAGTCCTGGAAACTTCTAGCCTTCGTACAATCTTATCTAGTCCTAGAATGTTTTCTGGCTCCAAGACTTACTGATGAATAAGCTTACCCTTTCTTGTTCTTTCTGATCTCTGGTTCAACTCAGCTGTTTTGGTTCAAACTTCTCCCCAAGATGACTGATTCAATCATGCTTCTCTCTTTTGGCCTCTCCTGAATTGCTCTGCTTGGTCTCATACTGACTTTGGCAATCTGTTCTAATCTTCTGACTCCTTCTCATTCTTCAGCTTGTTCTGTCTTCACATGTGTCTAGCTTGTTCTCTCTCTGCAACCTGTCTCTGTACAACTGTCCAGGTAGAACTGCCTCCTCTCTCTGCACTGCTTCTCAAGTTGCTTCCCTTTCCTCTTTCTTCTCCTTGGAGTTGGGCAGTTCCTATTCTGTCAAATCTTTCTCTGATTCATCATTTTGTCTGCCACTCAATTAGATATCAATGTAAAACATGGCTGCTTCTTTCTCCAAACTAGCTTTATCTTTATTATTTGGGATTGAAGGTGTATGGTAAGGGCTGAGCCACACCACAGCTAGAAACAGGGTTTTTTTTTTTTCAGTAAATAACACAATCTCTGGGTGCACAGTGTGATCAAATATCCTGCAACACCTAACACTTAGTGTTTTGGGTTCTTTGTATGTTCTGGTCACTGATCTTCTGTCAGTGACTGCTTAGCAGAGGTTGTCCCCACTCTGTGGGCTTCAGAGTCCTTTGCTGTATAGAAAACTCATTATTGTAAGGTCCTTCCTTCTATTAACTCTCCAGAGACGGCTGCCTGTATTGTATACTTCTTTAACACTCCCAGGATGGATTAACATAATTTATCCTCCCTTCTGTAGTTATTATAACTTTCTTTTTTTCTGAATCTTGGTGATTATTTCACTTTTTGCAAAAGGCCAATTTTCCCATTTATTGCTTCCAGTACTAAATTAAGGTTAGCTTAATTTAATTTTTAAGTGCACGGCCCAGTGTAGCTCAGAATGGCCTCAAAATCATTCTGTAGCTACGGATGTCCTTGACATCCTTGTTTCTGTCCTCTCAGCTGTATCACCATATCTGCCTTTTGTTTGATTGTATATGCTTAAAGTCTATTTGACTCAGTCTATCTTTGTTTTATCTCTTGCACCCGGTTGGAATTACAGATCTGTCGCTTTCTCTGTCCTTCAGTTCTACATTACTAGTGGCTGTTGGGCAGGGGCATATTGAATTGGTTTATCTATACCAATCACGGGAATGCTGATCATAAGGAGGCTGCTGCTGAGGCGATGGGTTGGGTGGTGATGCTGAGGATGATGATGCAGTAGGGGAAGACTGATAGTTTTGGGATGATTGTGGGTAAAAGTACTGATGAGAACCTAGGTGGGAAGACAAGGCTATGGTGATGTAACTTATGTTGAAAATACCAGGGTGGTGGTGGTGATGGAGGAAGAGAAGGTACCTCGGGTATGTACTCACTACCTAGTATACAAAAGGGATGGAATTAGGAAAAAGTTAGGGCAAGTTTCCTCAGGTACCTCCAAGGGACACCACAGAAATGGCACATCATTTCTGCTTTTCTGCGTGGCTGCTGGAGTGGTCCCCGCTGCCTAATAAGCCAAAGTTCTTAATGATGTTTCTCTTATTTTCCAAAGCAGAGAAGTTAACGAGCCTCCCAGGAATCCTTAGTTCAGAGTAGCTCAACTGCAGCATAATTGGTCCGCAGGCAGGATGGAGGACTCCTGGGGTAGCAGAACGGAGGAGGAGTGGCCTCGGGAATGGCGGAGTGAATTGGGAGACTCATAGCAAGAGGGGAGAGGAGCCGAGAACTTTCAGCTAACATTACTTTAGTTTAATTGGGCTTAGAGGCAGGCAGATGTCTGTGTGACTGGCAGCTTTTATATCCTCCGGGGAAGTGCCAGGCTAATGGAGAGCTTCTGGGAGTTCCCAGTGGCCCAGAGTCTGGGCCTTGTAACTGCACCTGCGAAATGACACACACAGTTATCCTCAGGCAGGTCTCTCAACCCAGGAGGCAGATGCTGCCTACTCAGAAGCTTCCTCCCTCCAGCTGGCCTTGACATTGAAAATCAGTCACTGCATATCAGGGTTTCTAGAGCTTTGAAGGTTCTTGGCTAGTTCTTACACGATAGTTCAGAGACGGGCAACAGGGCACATCTGAAACCCCTGAGGGTGGTTTTTTTTTTTTTTTTTGCTTTTACATTTTTTTAAAAATTTTATTTATTTAGTTATTTAAATCACATCGTAATTTACTTATTTACACAGAGGTTATAGACACAATGTGGGCCCCTGAGGTTTTTATTGCCATTATTTGTAACTTCTTTTAATTTTTCCTCTGTACAATGAACTCATTACAAACAGCCAACCAGTTCAACCCCTTCATCAACACCAATTCCCACACCAGACTTCAAGTCTGGCTCCAGATTTTTAGAAATATGTGTGTGACACACACACATACACACACACACGCACACATATATGTGTGCGTGTGTAAGTGTATACATATATGTGTATATATATGTATACACACAACACACACACACACACACATATATATATATATGGAGAGAGAGAGAGAGAGAGACAGACAGACAGACAGACACACACACACTCTGGCTATCCTGAAATTCACTATGTAGGTCAGGCTAACCTTGAACTCACAAAGGTCTGTCTTTCCTCTGTTTGGAATTAAAGGCATGCACCGCCATGCCTGACCTTAGAAATAAACTTTAACATTGCATTGGTAAGAACAGATAGAAATATTTTTTACAGTTTTTCCCAGGATGGAGGCATACAGTGACTTATAATAGTGTGACATAAACATAAGCAACAGGAACATGGTATCGTTGCTTCTCATCTAAGACATATGTACTCTCAACAGGTTCTTCCAAGAGAGTGCCTGGTGTTCTTAGAGTCTAATCACAAAGAGTAAATTATTCAAACTGACCTATGAGTTGAACCAGTTTGTCTCTGCCCATGTTGGGATGAAGCCAAAAATCCACTCAGAGCCCCTTGTTGGCAACAGTTTCAAGATCATAGAGTCATAAGTGATTGTGATCATCTGAGTGTGGTGACACAAGCCTGTGACCCAGCACTGGGTAGCTGGAGGTGAGAGGATGGGAAGATGACGATGCCATCTTGGCTGTGTAGCAAATTCAAACTCAGTCTGGGCTGAAGGAGGCTCTGTCTCAGACAAACAAATAGCCAAGCTAAATGACTATTGGGCCACATTGTTTTTTTGTTTTTGTTTTTTAAGTTTTGGAAGGGAAAAAGGAAAATATCTTAAAGACATAAGTGAAAACTATAATTAACAAAGGGTTCATATTCTAAGAAGAAAAAAAATCTATAAGTTTATTCATATGGTTATCTCCCATCATTGTCCAAATGGCGAAACAGTCACCTTTTCCATTTTTGAACAATCTAACAAGGAGTTAACATATATTTTAATTTGAATTCCACTGATCACTAATGAAGTTGGGGGTTTGCAGGTATTTATCAGCTATATTGTTATTTTTTGAGGAATTTCTGTTTATGGCATTGATCTATATTTCCTACCAGTTTTGTCCCTTTGACATGTTACTTATGAGTTATAAATATTTGTTCTTTCCTCTTTATGTATATGGTGTATATTTTAATATATACTCTGTATATTTCATGTATACTCTGTATTTTTATGTATACTATGTATATTTTTATGAATACTATGTATACTATCTATATTTTTATATAGACTAGGTATACTATGTATATTTTTATGGTATACTATGTGTATTTATCAGGCATCTCTCTTTTCTCTATATTATATGTTGCAAATGTTTTCTCCCAATTATTTTTCTTTTGAAACACTCATATATATTTTTTTTTTGTTTTTTAAATAGGTCAGTCTCTTTACTTATGGCTGTGCACCTGCTCCTACTCAGGTTTATAGCTTGCACCCTCAATTTATAAGAATATTCTAGGGGCTGACTCCGTGGTTAGGAGTATGTAATACTCTTCCAGAGGACAATTTCGTTCCCATCGTCCATGTCAGGCAGCTCACAACCACCTGTACCTCCAGCTCTGTGGGATCTGATGTCGTCTTCTGGCCTCCATGGGCATCTGTATCCACACACAGACACACCTACATATAATTAAAAATTATATGTATATAGTACATTTACACAATAGAGTACTACTTAGCTATTAAAAACAATGACTTTGCCGGACAGTGGTGGCCCATGCCTCTAATCCCAGCACTTGGGAGGCAGAGGCAGGCAGATTTCTGAGTTTGAGGCCAGCCTGGTCTACAGAGTGAGTTCCAGGACAGCTGGGGCTACACAGAGAACCCTGTCTTGAAAAACCAAAACCAAAACCAAAAAAAAAAAAACCAAAAAAAAAAAAAAAAACCCAAACCAAACAAAAAAACAAAACCAAAAAACAAACAAACAAACAAAAAACTTCATGAAATTCGCAGGCAAATGGATGGAACTAGACAATATCATCCTGAGTGAGGTAACCCAGCCACAAAAGAACACACATGGTATGTACTCACTGATAAATGGATATTAGGAAAAAATCTCGGAATACACATGATACAACTCACAGACCATATGAAGCTCAAGAAGAAGAGAAACCAAAGCGGGGATGCTTCAGTTCTACTTAGAAGGGAGAACAAAATAATCTTGGGTGGTAGAGAGTGGGAGAGACTTGGGAAGAAGAGAGAAGGAGTGGGAAAAACTGGGGCAGGAAAGGTGTGGGAGGAGACGAGACTTGGGAGATGTATAGAGGGTCAGGAAAATGAACAGAGAAGTGTAGCAATGAGGGAGATGGGGAACTGGGAGTAGCCATCAGAAAATTTTAGATGCCAAGAAAGCAAGAGGCTCCTGGGACCCTACAGGGATGACATTAGCTGAAATACCCAACAAAGGGGAGAGAACCTGTAGAGACCATATCCAAAGGTTAGGCATGGGCCCAGGTTGAGGGATGGGGCCACCCACCCTTCTCAAAAATTTTAACCCAAAATTGCTCCTGTCTAAAGGAAATACAGGGAAAAAGAGTGGAACAGAGACCGAAGGAAAGGCCATCCAGAGACTGCCCTACCTGGGGATCCATGCCATATGCAGTCACCAAACCCAGTCACTATTGCTAATGCCATTCTTGGAGTCTGATAAAGCTGTCTGCTGAGAGGTTCTGCCAGAGCCTTATTGATACAGATATGGATGCTTGCAACCAACCATTGGACTGAGCATGGGGACCCCCATGGAAAAGGACTGAAGGAGCTGAAGGGGTTTGCAACCCCATAGGAAGGACAATAATATCAACCAACCAGACCCCTCAGAGCTCCCAGGGACTAAACTACCAACCAAAGAGTACACATGAAGGGACCCATGGCTCCAGGTGCATATGATGCCTTATCTGGCATCAATGGGAGGGGAGACCCTTGGTCCTGTGCAGGCTCGATGTCCCAGTGTAGGGGAATGCTAGGGCAGTGAGGCAGGAGTAGGTGGGTGGGGGAGCACCCTTATAGAAGCAGGGGGAAGGTGGTAGAATAGGGGGTCTTGCAGAGAGGAAACCAGGAAAGAGGATAACATTTGAAATGTAAATAAATAAAATAACTGATAAAAAATAGCCAATACTCTACATATTCTTTTATTCTCATTGGAAATTTACTTTTATCATAGTGTGATTTTTTTCAATATTGTTCCAGTAATATTGGTTGAATAGTATATTCCTTACCCTATTGTTTTAAAACTACATGATTACTTTTAGCAAAGTTTCTGGTAATTATGACTCTATTTTGTACTTAATTATTTCATTGATTCATCTGTCAGTTCCTGTTAATAATATAGATTTTTTCGTTTTTAATCTTGTTTTCTCCTTTGACTACATAAAAATAGTTTTAAAAAGATGCTTTTATGTGTATGAATGTTTTGTCTGTTTGTATGTCTGTGCACCATGTGCATGCAGTACCTGTAGTAGCCAGAAGAGGGCATCAGATCTCCTGGAGCTGGAGAGGGTTGTGCGCCACCATGTGGGTGCTGGGTAATAGACTCAGGACTCTGCAAAAGCAATCAGTGCTCTTAACCACTGAGTTGTCTCTCCAGTCCCATTTTGAGTATGTTTATATGCTTAATAATATATTTAGAGTCAGCTCACCAAGTTCCATCAAAAAGGTTTGAGGCTTAAGAGTGAATTGAGATGAATGCATTTGCAGAGGTAGCATCATTATAGAGTGGAGGCTTCTCATTCAGATGTCTGCTGGTCTCATTTTTAAGTAAAGGTTTATACGGCTCTTCCTTTAAACCTTAAATGAGATTATCTCTATCTATCAATGAGCTTATTTCTATAAATAATGTATATTTTGTAGATATTATTGATGGTAACCTTTTTATCCATTGTACTGACAGTATAAAGATATTTTAGACATTTTTTCTTTGTCTTGTATATGGCTTTATCTCTTAAATATTTTTTTTTTGGTTGAAACATTTTCATATGTAGCCCTGAGTGGTCTGGAACTCACTTTGTAGACCAGGGTGGTTTCAAACTTACGGGGATCCACCTGTCTCTGCTTCCCAAATCCTGGCATCAAAGGCTTGTGGTACCACATCCAACTTCCTTAAATCTATTAATGCTTTATGTTACATAAAATGTTTTCTAATTTGGAATCTTTTTTCATTTAGTGGGTAAGTTATTCTTGGCTATGTTATATTACCATTTTAACATGTGGCTAGATTTCAGTGAAATACATCTAGTATTTGTTCTTAAGATTGTCTTTAAGTTTACATATGGGAGTGTGTCTTTGTGTATGTGATGTGCACATGGGTGCAGGTACCAATGGAGGCCAGAGGCATCTGATCCCCTGGAGCTAGAGTTACAAGGCCATCTGATGTGGGGGTTGGGAACCAAACGGGTTCATTGTAAGAGCAATAAGTGCTCTTAATCACTAGACCATCTCTCTAGGCCCTGGACCTAGTATTTGTGAGAGAAAGTTGGCTTTAAACTTTCATCTTTTGTGGTATCTTTGCCTAATTATACCAACCTCTTGATGAAAAAGCATCAGCAACTGTAGTTCCTGTGCTCTGGTAGAGTTTGATTTGTATGGGAAAACGTGTCCATTAACTGAGCACTAAGACTCATTTTATTATGATTAACTGTGGGTCTGCATTCCACCCATCGCTGGGGTGTGGGACATGCTGTTGGGGAGGTGAAAAGCAAGGAGCTTGACTGCTTGTCCCATGCCACCCGTTGTCGGGTGCTGGGCTATAGGGAAGCACAGAGACACAGCTTGGGGTTGGGAAAACGCCGTCTGAGATGAGAGGGGTGAAGCTGGGATTCCCTGACTCCTGCGAATCTAGTTGCCACTAGAAAACTACACACAGAAGGGAATGAAGGTTCGGGGATCAACGGGCCCGAGACGAGGCTGGGACCATTGGGGTCCTGGGGGGTGAGGATGGCATCTAGCTCGGGCCAGGGGTGGGGTGGGGAATGAGAGTTCTGGCTTCGCTCATAGGTGATTGTCCTTAGCTTGGCAGCGGTTGTCTGGAAGCACAGAGAGACCTTCTATGGGAGACTTAGGCTGTAGCTCTGTCTGTAGTCGAAGGCCTTCTCTGTGGTTATCTATGAAAGAGGCAGTCCATGTTTATCCATACTGTTTACTGACTGTTCATCCATACCAACTTCTCAGGGTGGACCAGAGATTGAATACCTTTTGCAGGGAGGGATGTCCGGGAAGGGAAGCTTATTGGCTAAGCCCTCAGGGCCTCTAGGTAGCCCATTAGCATGGAGAACTCTGTTTGGGCTATGTGACCGACATGTGTAGACATGTGTTGCAGGCCAGGAATCTGGCAGGGAGCAGGGAGCTATCCACTGTCTCAGGTGATGTCCAGGTGCTGGGGACTTAGACCCACTCTACCTTACTAAGTTTCCTGGCAAGGGCCATTGTCCCACAATTAACTAATTAATTAATTAAGTTTTGGCTTGTTTTTTCACGATGAAATATTTTTAATTAATTAATTAATTAATTAATTAACTTTACATCCTGATTGCAGTTTCCCTTCTCCTCCTAGTCCTTCCACCCACATCCCCTCCAACCCCATCCACTCCTGTCTTTCTCTTCAGAAAAGGGAGGCCTCCCATGAATATCACCCAGCCTTGGCATATAAAGTTGCAGTAAGATAAGGTGCATCTTCTCCTATTGAGGCTAGACAAGGCAGCCCAGTAGGGGGAAAGGGTCCCAAAGGCAGGCAACGGAGTCAGAGATAGCCCCTGCTCCCATGGTTTTCTGCGACAAGGTCTTACTATGTACCTCTGGTTGGCCTGAAACTATCTATGTATACCAGGCTGACTCACAGAGATCTGCCTCTGTCTGCCTCCTTTAGTGCTGGGATTAAGGGTGTGAACCACTCCAAGATTAAGTTTTAAGGAGCATCTCACTGTGGTGCAGGCTGACTTTGTTGGGCTTCTCCTATCTCAGGCTCTGGTGAGCCTATGCAGGACCCTGCTTTACTTCTAAGTCTTTTAAAAATGTGGGCGCCTGACTGACCCTTAGTCTCTTCTCCAGTGACTTGGGGCTCCTACTTCTAGGGAAAATTTGTCCAGTTAAATTTTCTTTAAAAAAAAAAAATCATCCATTTTACCTATATATTCAAAATTTCTGATTTTGAATTTTATATAGCAGTTTCTCAAAATGACAAGTGTCTCTATCTCTGTCATTTCCCCTCCCTGGAATGTATTATTTGCCTATTGCTTATACCTTTGAATATACTGGTGTTAAAAAAAAAACCAACCCTTTCTAATATTTCATAAATTTATGCATTTATTCTTATTGCTTTTATTTTACTTGTTATTTATTTAATTGCTTTCATATAGTTTAAAAGATGTATTTATTTTATTATTTTATGTGTATGAATGTTTTGTCTATCTGTGCACTTCACCAGTGCACAGTGCCCGAGGAGGTGAGAGGAGGGCATAACTCCCCTGAGACTGGAGTTACAGACAGTTGTGAACTGCCATGTGGTTGCTGGGAATTGAACAGGGGTCCTCTGCAAGAACAGCCAGTGCTCTTAACTACTGAGACATGTCTTCAATGATTTTATGTAATTTTTGTTATGTTGAAGCTTGCAGCATTAATTTTGCTTAAAGTATTGTTTTCAAGTAAATGTACTAAAGTATTTCTTTGGCTGTATTCTACCTTTTTTGGATATAGACTAGGTTTTTTGTTTGTTATTTGCTGTTATATAGTTTATAATTTCCATTTTGATTTTCTTTTAATCCCAATGATGATATAAATGGTTTTAAATTTTCTTTTTTTCGGGTTTATTATTATTATTTTTAAAAATCTGTACACTTCACAAGACAGTACAAATTAGCTACAATCTGCTAGTTAAACATTAGGACATTAGCACAGCCCATGATTTCTGCCCTAAAACAGGCAGCTGTGCTACTCCAACTCTCTGAAAAGAGATTTTTCTCAACTCATGTCATTTGGCCCAGGCACCTCTGCTTCTGTGACTTCACTTCTGGTCTCAATGCTTCTCAACCTTTTGACTAAGATCAAGTGTGGAACTGAGCCCACAAGCCCAAGCTATACTATTTTGCTTATTTCTATTTCAGGTTCAGCTCAAAGAGGGTATTCACGTCTTCATTTTCATATCTTCATCCTTCTCTGAAGCATTTTGTTTTCCCATAGAGTCTCTCGCCCGGAGACTTTTAGCACTGAATCCAGACTCAGATGTTTGCATAATCAACTGTGTGTCCAAGAATTGCTGAATCTGTTCCAAGACATCTCTCTGCATCTCTACTGGATGTGATAGACATCACAGTCTGAGCTATTGTACATGACAGCATTCTGAAACATCAGCATGACGTCACAAATCCATAGGCCTCTGTGCAATGCTATGGCAGCCAGGAGCTATGTCGTCTGTAACAGTTTGCAGGAACACATTGGCATTCCTGTGATTTGCTGCAGCCCTCCATAGAAGCATGATGGCTTTCCTCCATGTTTTCTGAGCCTGAATTGCCTCTTAATCTTCACTGTACACGGAAAACTGCGAGGAGGCAGGGTTTCTTGGGACAGAGTCTGCCAGAGTGTGTGACTGCAGTGTGGCATTATGTATACTAAAGCCATCATCACTTTCACTCACAGGGGCCTCATTATCCATCTCAGACAAGTAGCCTTGTCCTTGATCCCCTTCCTTGGGTTCTTCTAGGCTAGCTGCTTCACTGACTCCATCTTTTTCCTCCTCCTCACCTGGGGTATCGTTTATCTGGCTTCCAAAAATAGTCTCTGATTCTTCTTTCAATGAGTCTGACATTTCAAACTTGTGTTGAGCCTCTGCCTCTATGGGATTTTCAGTAGGATTTGAGCCATGTGATGGAGACAACATGCTTTCAGGGGATGCCTCTGTCTCCACAGCTGAAAGTGGCCTCCCATCATTTTTCCCACTGGAACCATCTGCCTCACCAATCTCTCCAGCTGCAGAACTTCTAGGTTCTTCATCTAAGTCTTGACTCCTGAGTTCTGGTGGCTCCATACTTAAGACTTGACCAACTCCAGCTACTATCTCAGCCCTGGACATGCCTGGCTCTGGCTTTGTAGGTTCCACCTTAATCTCAACACCTGAATCCCTGATGTCTACCAGTTCTTGGATCCCTTTGTTTTGTGATTCCTCGAAGTTTAGCCTCTCTTTTTTGACTGTCATCTCTGGTGCTGGAAGAGGTACTGGCTTGTCCCACTCCTGCTAGAGAGGGTGCTCTCAAGGACCAGACAGGGATGAGGGTCATTTTCTTCACAGAATGATAATGTTGCTTCTACAACTGGTACATCCAGTGCTTCAGGGTCATCATCCACCGTGTCCTCATGGCAATGATGTCTTCAACTGTTTCGAAGTCCAACTCTCCACCTATGTAAGACACAGCAATATCCATCTTCTCAGCCAGATCTAAATCCTCCTTCCCATCTATGCTTGGAGGCTTTGATCCACCAGGAGCCTCTGCTACCCCTGAGCGGAAACACTCTTCTTTGATAGAATTAGTGATCATGGAGATTTCACTGCTATACACGGAAACAGTCACAGTATGTGAATCCCCCACAGCTTCCAGGGGTACACTGGGCTCAGGCTGGCTCACTGTGGCAGCTGAGGAGGCTGCCACAGCACTGGTTGTTGTCTGTATCTCCTCACCATGTGTCATGGGAAGAACCCCACCTACCTCCAGGAGAACCCCTGTGCTGTTCAGATGGCCAGAAGGCACAGGATTTCACTCTCATTTACCAGTCTGGGGCTAGTAGGTAGGAGGCTGCCCTTCTTCAAGAGCTCTGACAGCAGAGGTGGGGGGAGGAGGAATGGAGTTGCTTTCTGTCTAAACATCTTTTTCTGGGGTGAATCATCTGTTACTGGGGTTATGGGAGCTTCTAAGAGTGCAGAGCCTGGAGGAAGGGTGTCAGGAATCCCAGGAAGTGAGGTGACTGGTGTACTCGGCAAAGTCCCAGGGGTTACCCCAGAGGTAGCTTCTTCCATAGTGGTTGGAGTCAAGCCTCCAAGTAGATAATCACCTCCCAGGGAGGCAGACTCTATAGGAGAGCAGACCATCACAGTTGGTAACCTTCGAGGAGGTGTTTTTACTGCTTGCCGAGCCCGGTATGCAGCATCTGTGGCCTTCCGTTTTACTTCAGCCTCTTCCTCCTCTAATTTCTTTTTTGTTGCAATGTCGTTGCAGAGCTCATCTAGTCTGTTGTCCATGTGCCTGGCTTGAATTAGTTCTGCATCTCTTTTCAGACGCCGGTACCTCTCCTGTCCTGTTATGACTTTCTTCAGTTCCTCAACTCTCTCAGCAGTCAGTTTGCGACAGTAACATCTTCGACAGTTTCTACCACTTCTCCTTCTTCACCCCGTTTCCTTTTTGGAGTCTCAGTAGTCTCTAAGAGCTCAGAATACTGAGAAGCACAATGTTTTTGAGACAGCCTCTAGAGGCCGGCCAGGTTCTGCAAAGGGCTTGATTGCTCTGCTAATTGATACCTGCCTGTCCCGGTCACCATTTTGGCTTCTACGTCTTCAATGCTTGCAACTGACAAGGGGAAATCACAGTTTTAAATTTTCTAAGCATATGTTTTATTTGATTACATGCTACTTTGTGTGTGTATGTGTGTGTGCGCACATGTGTGTGCACGCACATATATGCTTGTGTGTGTGCATGACCACATGTGCTGGTAACTGAAACCATGATGAAATCCACAGAGCTTGACACAGCAGGCTGTTCCTCCAGCCTTTAGCCTATACATTGATATTCTGTTTGTCTTTGTCTTTCAAGACAGACATTAATAACGGATGGCTACTTTTCTGTGCCTCCTGTTGAGCTGTATGTATGATGCCTTCCCTTAGTTCTAAGGTCTTCTGACTGTTGTAGATACTTTTTCATTAATTAATTAATTAATTTACTTTACATCCCAATTTCAGCCCCTTTCTCCACCAAGTCCCCCCCCCCAGTACTCCTTCCCTCCTTCCCCTCCCCTTCTTCTCTGAGAAGGGTGAAACCCTTCCCTGGGTACCAACCCACTCTGGCATCTCAAGTTGCTGCAGGACTAAGTACATCTCTCCCACTGAGGCCAGACAAGGTGGCCCAGTTAGTGGAACAGGATTCACAGGCAGGCGACAGAGTCAGGGACAGCCCCTACTCCAGTTGTTGGGGAACCCACATGTAGACCGAGCTGCATACCTGTTCCATATGTACACGGGTGGGGTGGGGTGGGGTGGGGGGTGGAGTGGGGAGTGGGGGATGGCGGGGGCGGGGAGGGGTTAGGTCCAGCTCATGCTCTCTCTTTGGTTGGTGGTTCAGTTGTAGATACTTTGTCTCCCTGATATGCAAAGAAACACCCACTCAGTTGCTAATCTGTGACAATGAAAGTTGTTCTCATTTGGAGGAGAGAACCACAATAGCATTTCATCACTCCTCGTCCTGTCATCTAAACTCAGAAGTGTTTCATTAAACTGTCATTTTAAAGTGCCATATAATTTTAACTCATGCACAAATGCATACTCGTACATAACAATGGGTGTCATGCGTTGTTTTGATACAATGTATCTATTTTGATACTTAAATCAGCTTAAATATGTCTACCTCCTCCTCATCTGTTATTTCTTCAGGGTGAACTTTCAATATCTTCCTGCAGAGGTCTGAGGCACACGGGGCACAGATGCTCTCTACAGTGACTCTATGGTGCAGCACAACCCGAAGCATCTTAATCACATTTAACTGAAACATTGTATCCACTGGCCAGCCTTACCCCAGACTTTCCTCTCTTCTACTCTCAGGTCTGTAACAGAATTCCTCTTCCGTTCTCTATGGTTACCTTCCCTAGACTGCACATGTGAGCCAATTCATGCATACACTTGTCTTTCTCTGCCTGATATATTTTCTTTAACATGATGTTCATTAGTTCCATTCATTTGGGTGCAAATGATAGATTTCATCCTTTTTATAATGACTGGTATTGCATAGTGTAGAGGAAACATGGTTTCCCCCCCTCCACTATTTGTTCACTGGTTGATGGACTCTTAGGTTGCTTGTGGTTTCTTGGCAACTGTGAACAGCTCTGCAGTCATCATGGAAGTACATCTGTCTCTAACATATTAGTTTTTATTTCCATTCATTATATATCCAGTAGAGGGGTTGATTGACCATATGATACCTATATTCTGAACTTGTAGAGGAATCTCAATACTCTCGTCTACAGTGGCGGTGCTAATTTTCAGTCCTATCAGTAGTGTGCAGGGGTTTCCTGGCCTCTAGATTCTCATCAGGATGTGTGTCTTTAATCTTGTTATAGCATTCATTCTTACTGAGGAGAGGTGATATCATACTGTGGTTTTGATTTGCATCTCTCTGACAAATAGTGAGATGTTTCAAGCACTTAAAAAATGACTCTAGGCCATTGTAATGACGATTCCTGATTGTCAGCTTGTCTATATCTGGAATGAACTACAACCCAGAATTGGAGGGCACACCTGTGATCCAGATCTTGAGGCTGGAAGACACAAGTTTCTGGCCTGGATCTTGGCATGGAGATCTTGAGGCAAAGTGACTATGAAAAGTTTAGGCCGTGGCAAGGTAGTATATGCCTTTAATCCCAGGAGACTGAGGCAAAGAAATCTCTGAGTTCATGGCTAGCCTAGGACAAAGCAAGTCCCAGATTTAGGTATGGTGGTACACACCTTTAATCTGGGCTATACCTTCTGTTGGAGAACTACATAAGGACATTGGAAGAAGGAAGATTCACTTTTCTTCAACTGCTTGTACTTACTTGCCAGCACAACTGTTGGAACTTACTTGTACAGAAGACCAGCTTAAACAATTAACCTTGTGAGACTGAGCAACTACTAGATTCTTGGACTTCCCATTTACAGCTGACCATTGTTGGGTTAGTTGGACTATAGATTGTAAGTCATCACAATAAATTCCCTCAATATAGAGAGACATTCCATACGTTCTGTGACTCCAGAGAACCCTAACACGGCCATTTACACATCTTCCTTTTAAAAATGTCCATTTAGACTAATTTATCACTTATTTTAAGTTAAATAGGATTGATGTACTTTTGAGTTGTTTGAGTTAGCTTCCTGTCATGATGATGATGTGATGTGTGCTCACGTTTGTGTGGCAAGTACTTTATTCACAGAACCTTCTTCTAGCCCTGTAGTTTTTTTACTCTGTGGGTATGTGTGTATGTATGCTTGTGCGTGCAGATGTGTATGTACATATGTGTGTGAAGATTCATGTGTATACATATGTGTATGCACAAAAGTGCATGTGTGTGTGTGTGTGTGTGTGTGTGTGTAAGCTGGTTGATTTTGAGTGTCTTCATTAGCTGCTGTCCAATTTCTTTTTTGAGAGTCTTTTACTGAACATGGATCTCATCAATTTGGCTATGTTGTCTGGTCCATGAACTCCAGGGATTTGCTTGTTTCTGCCTCCCCAACAGCTGATCCTACAGGCACATGCTTCTATACCCAGCTTTTATGTGGATACTGAGTACTCAAGTCCATGTGAAAGCACTTTGCCAAATGTTCTGGATCCCACCCCCCTTGTTTTGAATCAAGTAATGCAATGTTATCTGCTTTGTTCTTAATCTCAAGATTGCTTTGGGCATTTGGGTTTTCTTTTTCTTTGTGTGTGGTTCCTAGTTCTCAGAAGGAAGTCAGTAGTGGTTTGATAGAAATACAATATTGTATAACTAATTGGAATGTATAGACATTTTAATAGTATGGATTCTTCAAGTTTATGAACTCAGCTGTCTTTCCATCTCTTTGTGACTTCTTCAGTTTTATAGTTTTTAATCACAGAGATTTTTTCACATGTTTGGTAAATTTGCACCTTTGTATGTATGTATGTATGAAAGTATTTTGTGTAGAATTGGATTGATACTTTTTTCAGATAATTCTCTGTTGGTGTGTAGTAATATTATTGATCTTTGTGTGCTGACTTGTATCCTACAACTTTTCTGACTTCATTTACTGGTTCTAATGGCTTCTGGTGGATCTTAGCATTTCCTATACCAGCAGGGACAAGTTGGCTTTCTCGTTTCCTGTTTGGTTTCTCTTTATTCCCTTTGACCAGTAGTTTGTTGAATAAAAGTGGCTAATATAGACATTCTTATTTTCATCCACATCTTAGAAAGCCTTCAGTTTTCCCTATTGCTCTGTTAGATATTGATTCATTATATATGGTTTTTATTATGTTGTGGTATGTTTTCTAATTTATTCATATATATATGAATAAATTATATATATGAATAAATTATATATATATATGAATAAATTTTAGAAAGACGTGTTGAATTTTATTATGTTTCCTGGGCACTTATTTAGATGATCATATGGTTTTTCTACCTCATTCTGCTGATGTGGTCCCTCATATTTATTGATTTGCATATGCCTCAGCATCCTTGCATCCCTTGGAAGGAACCCACTTTATCATGATGAATAATCTTTTTGATGTCATTAGCTTCAGTTGCTAATATTTTGTTGTATGTTTTTACATCGATGTTCATCTCTTGTAGGACATAATGTTTCCTTTTACTTTCCAATTCCCTTATTTTTCTTCTATATCCTTCTGTTTTCCAGTATTGGGATAATGCTGGTATCAAAGAATGACTTTGGAAAAATTAAGTCACTCTTAATTTTTTGGAGTTTTTAAGTTGTGTGCGTATGTGTGCATGTGTGTGGTGTGTATGCGTGCACATTCACATGTGGAAGTTAGAGAACAACTGTAGGTATCAGTTCTTACCTTTTACCTCATTTGATACAAGGTCTCTTTGCCACTGTGTATATCAGGTTTAAATTTTGGGTGATTCTCCTGTCTTTGTCTCCCATCTCACTGTAGGAGCCCTGGTATTCCAGATGTGAACCCTCTCACATTCTTTTACATACATGCTGGGAATCTGAACTCAAGCCCTCGTGTTTACACGGCAAGCACTTTACCCACTGAACCATCACCCCATCCATGTTTCTGGAGCTATTTAAGAAGAATTGGAGCACATGACTTTAATCCCAGCACTTAGGAGGCAGAGACAGGCAGATCTCTAGGTTCAAGGCCAGTCAGGTCTACAAAGACAGTTCCAGGACAACCAGGGCTACACAGAAACTCTGTCTTAAAAAACAAACAAACAAACAAACAACAAAAAACAAAAAAGAAACCAAACCCAACAAAACAAAACAAACAAACAAACAAACAAAAAACAACCAACCAAAACAACAACAACAGCAATAACAAAACCAAACAGTAGAAGTAGAAACAGAAAAAGAAAAGTAGGAGATGGAAAAGAAATGTGTTAGTTGTCATTTCAGTGTTTGGTAGCACTTAGCAGTAAGGCCTTTGGCCTTGGGATTTTCTTTGATTGAATATTTTATTACTAGTCTGTGAACATTTTCTATTTCTTTAAGACTCAGTGTCAGTAATGTGTACATTACTGATATTATATTGTGTATATTACTGTGTGAATAGATAGTACTGTGTGTATATTACTGAATTAGACAAACTCAGGAATTTGTCTATTCTTATAAGTTATCAATTTGGGGCACAGAATTGTTCATCATAAGGTCTAAGGATCATTGTATGACTGAAAACAGTCCTAATGCTTACTTTTTCATCTATGATTTTATTTGGATTTTCTCTTTTTCTTGGTATAGCTAGAGTTGTCAATTTTATCTTTTTAAAGAACTTAATATTTGTGTCACTTATATTTTATATCTTTTCTACTTAATTTATTTCTACTCTGATATTTATTATTTCTTTGGGTAATTTTGAGCTTCATGTGTATGTGTGTTCATGGCTCCTTGGGGTGCTGTGCTAGCTCTATTCAGGTCTTTTCATTCTTAATGTAAGAGTTGACTTGCAGTTGTGGGTGAGCTGGCCCAAGGATATAAACATGGGAGAGCTGGCCCTGTCACTCATCTCCTGAGTGATGGCGTGGATAAGGAAGAGATAACATCCTCCCCCATCGTCCTTCACTACCTGTAGCAGGTGGGAGACCTAGCCCTGGGATCATGAGAGCAGGAGAGCTGTCCCTGCCCCTCACCAGCTGCAGCGCTTGGGAAAGGTGGCCCTGCACCTTGTCTAGGCAGCACAGTAGAGCTGATCCAGGTGGCAGGAGGGGGTGGAGGGTTACAGATGAGCCAGCCCCGAAGGTGAATGTGAGAGACCTGGCCTGCTGATTGTCTGCCATGTGGTGCCATGGGCAAGGGAGAGATATCCTCCCTTTTCACCCCTTGCCACCTACAGTGGGCAGGAGAGTTGGTTCCAAGGTCATGAGAGCCTGAGAACCGCCACTTGCCTACTGCAGCACTCAGGAGAGCAGACCCTGCACATCACCTAGGCTATACACCAGAGCTTGTCCTAGATGTGGGGGCTGTGGGTGAGCTGTCCCCAAGGACATGGGAGACTTTACCCTGCCTCCTGTCTACTATGCAGTGACAACTGAGAGATGGAGAGAGAGAGAGAAAGAGAAAGAGAGAGAGAGAGAAAGGAAGAGAGAGAGAGAGAGAAGGGGAGAGAGAGAGAGAGAGAGGGAGAGAAAGAGAGAGAGAGAGAGGGAGAGAGAGAGGGAGAGAGGGAGAGAAAGAGAAAAGGAGAGAGAAAGAGAGAGAGAGAGAGAGAGGAGAGAGAGAGAGAGAGAGAGAGAGAGAGAAATCCCCTCCTCTCCCTTTTTTCTGAGCCATCAGCTGTGAGTGGGAGAGCTGGCCCTGCCCTCACCTGGGAGAGCTGGTCCTGTCCCTCACCTGGGAGAGCTGGCCCTGCCCCTCACCTGGGCAGCACAGTAGAGCTGGCTCTGGATGTGGGGACTGTGGGTGAGCCAGCTCTGAGAGCATGAATGTGAAAAAGCTGACCCTGAGATTCTTGTCTGTGAGGTGGCACAGATAAGGGAGAGATACCTTCCTTCCCTCATTCATTGCCACCTATGGCAGGTGGAAGATCTGGCCCTGGGGGTCATGAGTGTGGGAGAACTGGTCATGTCCTTCACCAGCTACACCATTTGGAATAGCAGGTCCTGCACCTCCCTGGGCAGCAGGGTAGAGCTGGCTCTTGATGCAAGGGTGGGGATGAGGAGGTCACTGGTGTGCCAACCACAAGAGTGTGAGAGCAGGATAGTTAGCTGTGGCCAGCTCAGGCCCACATCTAGGGCTTTGAACTGGCTCACCCCAACATCTACCCCATCGATGAAGTGCATGAAGAGGATGCTCCTACAGATTCAAAACTACAGGCTCTCCATGACACAGGGCAACAACAGGATATCTGAGAGGAGTCCCAGTGAGGTTCAGTATTGATAGTGTAGTAGAAGCCAGAGTCTCCATGCCAGAATAAATATTCTTTGCAACCAACATTTGCAAGCAAAGAGGTAGGGGTGAAAGTGTGTACTGTGGGGCACACTGTGCCACACCACAGCTTCCACAAGGAGATTTTCTTTTTCTCTGTTGGGGGGAAGGTAGCAAGGGTGGAGAGCGAACATGAGGGGAGGGAAGGTGAGTGGGATTGGGGTGCATAATGTGAAATTCATCAAGACCCAATAAAAAGTTTAAAGGAAGAGTTGATCATTGCAAACTCCCCTCCTGGTGCACATTCTGCTGGGTTTGATAAGTGTGGGTATATTGTGGTTCCATTTTAATTTGTTCTGAGAATGATTTTGCTTTCCTCTTCTTTGATCCATTGCTGTTCAGGAGTGAACTGAACTGTTCAGCAGTAGATGGCAGACTAAGTCCAGGACTGCACTGAGTAAGCTGCGACTGTGTTGCTGCTGCTGGTACCACAGCATCAGAGGGTGCACTGTGGCCAGGTTTGACTTAAATCTATTCAGGATTTATTGCTATTCAGGATGACATGGTTGAGTGTCTGAAGAGGGTGTTCTTACCTTGCAAATCTCTTTTTGGGGTCAGGATAGGACAGTGCATCACAGACACTGGATCACTGGGTTGTGTTGTGGTCAGGCACCACAGGATTCTGTTTAGCTTTGGGCTTCATCATAGAAGGGCCCACCCCAGGCTTCCATTCCTGTGATTTGATGCCCTGTTCCCTTTTATTTTCCAAAGAAGATAATTATATCTTCTGTGTCATGATGCTTGAGATTGGGAAGGTGTGAGAAGTCTCATGGCTGCCAATGTTACAACACTAAATCATATTCAAAACCCCTAGCACAACGTTGCACAGGATCATGTATCATGGTAATATGCATTGTTTGATGCATATTAGACTTATGACTTAAGGCTACTGGAATCTTCCCTAGATGATGTTGTCTGAGAGACAAGGACAAGAGTTCTCCAATTGGCAGTGGGGTCAGTCCAGAGTCCCTGACTGTGGGATCTCAACCAGGTACAGGGGGAAGTTTTCCCAGTGTTTGGTCTTATCAGCTTGGTGCTGACATTCAAAACACAGCCCTGTGCTTACTTCCTTACCCCAGTCTCTCCTCAAAATGATTTTGGCTAGTGCTTTATCATAGCAACAGAGAAGCAACTACCACACATGCCCACAGGCCAATATGATGGAGGCAGCTTTCCAAATATATTTTCTGTCTGTGTAAGCCAGGATCCAACCTATGTGGTGTGGTGGTGACTTGGAGAGAATATGGCTCCTGAGAGGGTATTGAGGCAGAATAGTAGCCTGGGACTTAAGGTTGGGAGCCAGGGGATTGGGCTGTCCCCAGCCTCCAGTGATGGGTGTTGGAGTTCAGACTTGTTATTCAGATCTTGGGGAATTCAAAGGTACAAGAAGCTCATTAGGAAAGTGCCAGCATTACCCTCCTGGGAATCAAGGCTCCCTGGGGTAGAGTTTCAAAGGAGAACTCCTTAGACTCCTCACTCACACCTCACACAGAGCCTAAGAGCAGGTAAAGGTAAGAGTGACAAGGGACAGGGGGCACCAGAGTGAGTGTCCCTTCTGTTGGCTTTGGTTTCTCTACTGTCTGGAGATCCTCGTGGACATCTGTGTTGTCCTGTCTCCTCTTCTCTGTCCATTCAGCTTCCCTGCTCTCTCTCTCTCTCTCTCTCTCTCTCTCTCTCTCTCCTCTCTCTCTCTTTCTCTCTCTCTCTTTCTCTCTCTCTCTCTCTCCCCCCTCTCTCTGTCTCTGTCTGTCTCTTTCTTGCTCTCTCTGTCTCTCTGTCTCTCTCTCTGTCTCTGTCTCTCTCCCCCCTCCATAGATGTAGGGCATGCAACATCTTCCTCAAGACACCTGGGCTTTAGTTGCCAACAAACTGGAGGAGGAAGGGCTGTTGCTGTCAGGGACACAGCACCGGGTTCTCACATTTTCCCTCCCTAACTAGATTTGGGAATGACAGAAGTGGCAGATAGGTATAGGTGATGGGAAAGGATGGTGACAGGAGAGAGCATAGGAGAGTTTGAAGAATTGGCTGAGGGCTATTTGATGGTCTCTTTTGGTGTCTCCATGCAGATAACTGTCATCTAGTGATTTTTCTCCATTATAGCCAAGACAGTATGGCTGACTCTTGCAGCCTGTTCACATCACCGCCTCCTCTCCATTCTCTCTGCCTCTCCCACTTCTTTCTCCATTTTGACACTATACTGTGTGTATACTAACAAGCACAGGTAATGGTGGAAAAGTCTTTTTTTAAAAAAAAAAAGTCAGGATTTCTCCTAGTAAATGTTGTTGGATGGAGTGAGTAGGTGGGTCCTGGATATGAGACAGTGGAGATGTGGTGGCGGTAACCTGGGCATTGGAGCAGGACCAGGCCGAGTTAGACAATAAGAGGATTGCAAAACCAATGTCCTTAATTCTTGGTCTGGACCTCAAGTCCAGTTGTGCAAGTCTCATTAGCTCTTCTTGTCTTCCTTTTAATAAGGGTGTTGATCTTGACATGTAGTCCTGCTCTTCCCCTGGTCCCCTTTCCCCTTCCAGGTGAGGGTTTGTGGGTGCGTGCATGGGTGTGTGTGTGTGTGTGTGGTCTAACCTTAATCATCTCCCAATGACTGCACCTTCTAACACTGGCAATTAGGGTCTTGACATATGAACAGTAGGGGGTACACAGCATGAAGTCTGGGATGCCTCTGGTTGCTAGACTCAGCCCAAAGTTCTCAACAGAAATGGGAGTTTCTGAGCTCTTTATATAAGTTAACAGCCCGAGTGCAAGAAAGTTTTCTCTAGTCAAGCTGAAGTTGTCGTACTGGTGGCATTTATGCTTAAGTTCAAATCCAGAGGCTTTGCTAAGCAAGTCTCATCTGCTTCTTACCAGAATTTGTCAGATTCTTCAGGGGAGACACAAATACAGAGGTGCATTTAAGCCCAAGTCAGTAGATGGTTTTGTCCACAGCTCTGTTGCTCACTGTGTTTGTTCTCCTGAGCACATAGGAATGTTGGAAAACTGGCCGCTTTCACAATTCAATGAACTGCAAAGGGCATAGTGATGGACACTGGAAATACAGGGCTGCATAAAACAAAGTCTCTGTTTAGTTTGGGGGCAGCAGACAGTAGCTAGATAAATGCATTTTTGTAAGAGGGAAAAGAGACTGGAGGGTGGCTGCCTTCAGGTAAGCTGCAGAGAGAAAGGGTTCTTTAATGAGATGACAGCTGGCAGAGCTGGGAAGGGAGTGAGTGCAGATGCTGTTAAGAGGTGCAGAGGAGGACACGGAGCTGCAGATCCACGGTGAGGGCACCTAGTCAGCGCTGGATGGGATGGAATGGGTTGCAGCAGGAATTTTATGGCATGAACTGTGGGAACAGCAGCACTGAAGAGACCCCAGGTAAACTGCATGCTGAAAACCAAGAGAGCATTGGGGGCATGGTTAAGTTTGAGGTGACTAATGAGTATCCAAGGAGGGACTTCAAGTAGGCTCTTGTTCACCTGACATTCAGGTGAAGGGTCTTGCTAAGAGACTAAACACAGAGATATATTTAAGTCCAAGGCTGGCTGGTTTCAGATGACTCTTATCAGGAATATACATACATTTCATTAGCTCCTTGTATTTGTTTTCCTAGTGCACACAAGGGATGTTATAAAGGGAAAACTCAGAGGCATATACAGGTCTGACACACATAGGCTTTAGAGTCTCTGACCTGATGGCAATGTTTCAGGGCTCTGCACACATACTCTCTCCCCAGTCAGCCATGGTGGAAGGGCCTTCCTCTGAAGCTTGTCCACCTGTAGTCTGGATGTACCTTTTCCTGACTCAGCAAATCTATGCTCCATCATTGATCTGCCCCTTTGTGTTGTTTTCAGGCTTCCTTATTATTTCCCATCACTGGATGAGCCATGATCCCCACACCATAAAAGCTACATTTCCTTCACCAGGAAGCACCCTACCTAGGACTCTCTTCCATCTTGTGTCAGAGTCTTGGACAGCCAGCCTGAACTTGCTTGTCTTAATTGGCATCTATTCTTCCAGAACTTTCTAGATGCTAAAGTGGCAGAACATTTGCCTCTTGTCTCAGGTGCTATCTGTGCACACTGGGCCACAAAGACCTCCCATTTCTTGAGGGCTCTGTCTCACCTTGGGTTTCTGTCTCCTGAGGCATTCTTTTATTGCCCCAATCCCATTCCTGTCTCCGGGTTTTCTCCTTTAGCCTTTACAACTGTGGATTTTCTGGTGTTCTGCATTCAGCTGTCTTCCTTCACACACTCCCTGTGATCCTATCATCTCCAATTGCTTCAGCTCTTATTAAAGTACCAGTAACACCAATTTCTGCCTCAAAGCTGTGTCTTCCATTTTAGACACAGACATCCACTGGAGGCTGGCAATTCCACAAGCTGCCTAAGCCCCAAACTAGACTCACCGCATCTCACCCAGATTCTACTCTTGTGTTACTCAGCCCAGTGAATGGCACCACCATCCACATTCACACTCAAGTATACCCCTGCTCATTCTCAGAATTCATTGCTGACACCTCTCTTTCTCAGTGCTCTTTAATTGTAGATCTCTAATGCCTGATTTTCATGTCACTAATCTCTGCCTTAGTTCCTAATCTCATCCATTCTTCATGAATAATGACTCCTTCCCCTTCCCCACTATATCCTTCACATTGTTGCCAGGGTGACTGATCCCAGATAGAGATTCGATATCTTGTCTATTCTTTCCTCTGTTATTACAAGGTTCACCCTCTTCAGCCTGTTTTGCAGTTCATGACGGTCCCTCCATGCTCTTCCCTTGCCCACCTTTCCTGTCCTGTCATTTTCCTTGCTTAGCTCTTATGTCATGGCATCACAGGTGATGACCTTCTGCACAGTGTATCTTCTGCATATCTCTGTAGGTAGCATCAAAATCTGAATCTTATCTAGCAAAGGAAACTTGTAACCTTACAAATCGAATTAGATGCCCAAGATAAAAAAGGGAGAAAGTGCATAGTTTTGCCCTTTAGTTTGTCAGTTCCTCATCCCTGTGGCCTGTGCCTTCAGTTACCATCAGAGCACTCTATGAACAAGATAAGGTAAGGATGGAGAATGTCCCAAGTTGATTGATCATCCTGATAATCAGGAAATGGTGCTCTCTATAGTTTCTTTGGTCAGGATTTTTCAAAACCACAGAAAAGTAACTAAGACAACTACTGCTGCTTTTGTTACTATGGTTCTGTAGTAGAGCTTGAAATCAGATATGGTGACACCTGATTGTTTTTTCCCAGGATTGTTTTGGCTATCCGGGGTCTTTTGTGCTTTCATATGAATCTTAAGGATGTGTCTTTCTCTTTCTGTAAAGAACAGCATGACAATTCTGAACAGGATTGCACTGAGTCTACACATTGCTTTTGGTAGCACAGGCATTAATTTCCCTAGTCCTTTACCATGGGGGGTCTTTCTATCATCTGGCATCTTCTTCAAGGTTTTTCTTCTGTGTTTTAAAGTTTTCCTTAGGATGTCTCTCATTTCTAGCTTAGATTCTCTATTACACACACACACACACACACACACACACACACACACACACACACACACCATACACACAACATAAAGGAATATAGACAGACAGATACACACACACACACATACACACACACACACACAGACAGGCTTTCTTTGGAGTTAACTAAGATCTTTGAATTATTTATTAAACTCCCAATAAGGTATGTAATTTATAATAGTTTGAATTCTGTTGTTTCACGTTTTTGTTATTGTTTTGATTCTTTCTCTTGAGCAGGGGTTGGTAAACTTTGTATTTTTAAAGAGCTTTTAAACTACAGTATATGAGATGGGCTAGAGAGATGGACCTGGGCTCAGTTCCCAGCACCCACATGGTGACTCACAACCACCTGGAACCCTAGCTCCAGGGGATCTAATCTTGTCTTCTGACCTCCATGGGCACCAGGTACACATGTGGTGCACATACATACATGCAGACAAAATTTTTATACATACATTACAAAATATAAATAAATTAAAAAGAGAATCAATATAGTCTTTTAAAATTTCAGTTAAGTGACAAGGATATGATTTGAGAAATTTTGTCATGGTGTGACGTTTATAACGTATATTTATACTAACCTCGAGGGTATACTGATCAAATACTTGAAGCAGCCTCATGACTTAGTTGAAGAATGTGATAACCATCAGATGTGTGAGGCTGCTGCCAACATAACACAACATTCTCTATACTACAGCGTGCCCTGTGCCACAGCGTGCCCTGTGCCATGGTGTGCCTCATCCTACAGTGTGCTGTTATTTTTGTTGCTTTAAACAGTCAGTCTTTGCTCATACACTGACTCTATGCTTTTCATTCTCCCTTTCAGCTGTGTTTCACAGAGGACCATTTCCTCCAGACTGAAGAAGTTCTTTGGAACATCTGTCACTATGGGTCTTTGGTAATCAATGACTTGCTTTCATTTGAGAGAAAGCAACATTGGTTTCCATAGGACTCTTTCACTAAGCTCTAGGTTGGTAATTGGATCTTTGCTCGATGCCCACTCTCTTTCCCTTCCCTCCCCTCCCCTTCCCTCCCTTTCCCTTCTGTTCCCATCCTTCCCTCCTCCCTCTCCCTCTTAACCACATTAGATGTGTTACTCAGTTACCTTCTATTTTCTGTGGACAGACCTCAGCGTGCCTCATTGTTGAGCATTTGGAGAAACATATCCTCCCATCTTAGACCAGTTTCAGAACAACACTTGTTTTGTTTGTTTATTTGTTTGCAGCCACTTTCCTTTATAATGTATTTCCTTTATATGCATTTCCCCCTTCCATCCACTTTATCTTTCTTAGTATTCTCTGGACTACATTTCTCTGTTCTGTAGGCAAGTCTGTCTCCTCCATTTGGGAACACTGTAGCTGTCATCCTTTAGTCATTGACTTATCCTTTATTCCTTGTATTGTTCACCTACAGTCCATGAAAACATGTGACTTTGACTTATCAATGAACTATCCAAAGATAGCTATTTTCCTTCTAGATTAGGGAGTCAGGCTTATAGCCATGGCTCTCAACTTTGGGGATGCCCATCAATCCTTTTGAGCTCTTGAACTAAAGTCAGTTTGGTGATGGTCTCACAAATGAAGGCTGACCTCGACATTTGATGTTAGTTGCATACAAATGTTGAGTTCTTTTTTTTATTGGATATTTTATTTATTTACATTTCAAATGTCATCTCCTTTCCCCATTTCCCTGTCCTAGAACCCCCCTCCCATCATGCCTCCTCCTTTTTGATTTTATACCATTTAATTACATGCTTTCATGATTTGCTTTCATTTGAGAGAAAGTAACATTGGTTTCCAAAGGACTCTTTCACTGTTCTCGATTGAGGGCCTAGCAATACAATAGATGCAAATAGTCAAGGAACAAGCAAGACAATAAACACAAATAGTCAAAGAACAAGCAAGGCATTACACCCAATTACATGAACATTCCTGTGATCACTGTTTCTAAGGGCTTATCAGGATGATCAAAATATCTGAGCCTACTTCCCTGTCCTAGCCCAAAGTCATTTTCATATCTGAAGCCTACTACCTTGTTCTAGCCTAAGATTTAGATTCCTACCTGAAATTACTTCTTTGTTCTAGCCTAATGTCAGATTCCTGCCTGATGCCTACTTCCTTGTCCTTGGCCAATGTCATATTCCTGCCAAGTAGCCGATTTCTGTGTCCTTGACCCATGTTAGATTCTTGCCAAGCAGTTACAAAGGCTCTCTGCCTCACCCCCTTTTTTATTTCATTAACAAGACTGAGCCTGTCTTAGGTTGTTCTGACAAGAATGCCTTTCTTACCCATCATGGAATATGTATTATCCAAAGCAATGCACTTCTGTCTTAGGTTGGTAAGGCCCTGTGCAGAATCTTACCTGTCCTTGGCTTGCCAGCCTGGTAATTTAATAACTCTGTCTGGGGGTCCATTTTCAGGTTCAAGCCATGTGCTTTGGCTGCCACAAATGTTGAGTTCTTAAATACCCACTTCTTCCCATGACGTTTTTCCCATGACTTTTTCATAAGCTATGTGGATCATGAATTATAAGACATTACTTTTTTGGGTATCCCCCATTCATTTTGCAAATTCCACAGTTTGAAATGTGGAGCTCATAATCTGGAATCTCAGAATAATTGGAATTGTATGATAGAAGAAAAACATGCTGTTTCATATGAAATGGAAATTCTTAAAGCTTTGCTTCCTGGCTCTGTGGGACTCTGATAAGTACTTGACTTTGCTTTTTGTGTTTGGCTCACCTGGTGAATGAATGGCAGCAGAGTTAGCCTCTGGAGCTTCTCTTTCATGATTGACAGCTCTGCTCTATCTTTGCAGCAGAAGGATGCAGGACTTCCTCTGGAGAAACCACAGCTCTCTTACCGAGTTTGTCCTTCTAGGATTCTCTAGTGACACAAAGATAAATGGCATTCTGTTTGGTATCTTTCTTCTCCTCTACCTCACCACCCTCCTAGGCAATGGGCTCATTATCACCTTGATACACATGGATTCCCGCCTCCACACACCCATGTACTTTTTCCTCAGTGTCTTGTCCATTCTGGATATGGGCTATGTCACCACCACAGTGCCACAGATGCTGGTACATCTGGTCTGTGAGAAGAAGACCATCTCCTATGTTGGATGTGTGGCTCAGATGTACATCTTCCTGATGCTGGGAATCACTGAGTCTTGGCTTTTTGCAATCATGGCTTATGATAGGTATGTGGCCATTTGCCATCCTCTTAGATACAAAGTCATCATGAGCTCTTTGCTGCGTGGGTCACTGGTGGCCTTCTGTGGGTTCTGGGGTATCACCTGTGCCCTGATATATACTGTCTCTGCTATGATTCTTCCCTACTGTGGCCCCAATGAGATCAACCACTTCTTCTGTGAAGTGCCTGCTGTCCTGAAGTTGGCTTGTGCAGACACCTCTCTCAATGACCAGGTGGACTTCATCCTAGGCTTCATCCTTCTCTTGGTTCCTCTTTCCCTCATCATTGTTGTCTACATCAATATCTTTGCTGCTATCTTGAGGATCCGCTCAACTCAAGGGCGGATCAAGGCCTTCTCCACCTGTGTGTCCCACATCACTGTGGTCACCATGTTTTCGATCCCGTGTATGGTTATGTATATGAGGCCTGGCTCTGAGTCCTCCCCAGAAGAAGACAAGAAGCTGGCTCTGTTCTACAATGTCATCTCTGCTTTCCTCAACCCCATCATCTACAGCCTTCGTAATAAAGATGTGAAAAGGGCTTTCCTCAAGATGGTGGGCAAGAGCAAAGGGTCAGGGTGAAAGCTTGGGGGCTCTGAGACTAGTAGCCTTTGGAACAGTAATGAGAAAGTCTTCCATAATGATACTACATCACATCCAGTGAGTTGACTTAGTTCAACGTCACTAACTTCCTGAAGACTTTATTGGGATGTCACTGTGTATTACATGTACTCATTTGTCATATGATTCTATATGATAATAGAACATTCTGTATATGATCATATATACAGGTTCATAAAACTCCATCTGGGTATAGAACTATTCTACCACCACACAGGGTAACATTGTATATGGTCCCCAGTTCTAGCCTCTGATACAGATGCCATTGTTATTTACTCCCCCAGCATAACTTCCTCATCTTGTGAATGTTACATAAACAGAGGCAGTAGGTGATGTTAGGGGTGGGGGTGTCTGTTTTTTACTCATCTTAAAACCCCTTTGATTCATCTCAAGTGCTGTGTGTAACAGTTGTATGCTTCTATTTTTGCAATAGTATAGTCCATATTGTCACAGTGTAACTTGCGTACAATAGTGATATTTTCTAGTGACTATTCTGTATAAAGTTTCTATGAATATTTGTGTGAAGCTTCTTTTCTCTTTTTAATAGTTTTAAAATAACATTTGCTTATTTATTGTGGGAGTGGGCAAGTGTGCCATGGTGTGCATGTGGAGACTGAAGGATAGGCTGTGGGAGTCAGTTCTTGTCTACCCTGTGGGACCTGAAGATCGAACTCAGTGGCCAGACTTGGCAGCAGGTGCCTTTGTCTGCTAAGCTGCTCACTGTCCTTCACATGCAGACTTTTGGAGAAAGGTTTTGTTTTTCTTTTACCTCTAGAATAAATTACACAGGATGTGATTGTCAGGGCATATGGTATGTGTATACTTCAGCTTATAATAATATTTTAATTAAATCCACAGTTAGATACCATTTCATGCATAATGGAGTGCATTTAAACAGATGTCTGGAAGGGTGTGCAGCTCTGAGAATCCTTACACTTCTGGAAGGATGTAAGCTGGTATTACTGCTTTGAAAACAGTCTGCCAATTCTTCAAATATTCGATGTAGAGGGACAGGTTGTCCATCCATATTGCTCTCAGATATATACCTAAGAGAAGTTAAAGCATACACCATTATCCAAAAATGTACATACTTATGGCTAGAGAAATGGCTCAGTGGTTAAGAGCACTGGCTGCTCTTCCAGAGGACCCAATTCCCAGATGTGATAACTCTCAACCATCTGTAGCTCCAGTTCCTGGGGAGATGCCCTCTTCTGGCTTCTACAGGCACTGCACACATGTGGTTCGCAGTCATGCATGCAGGTCAAACACGTTAAAAATAGGTTTTTTAAAATGTATATACTTGTGGTTATGGCAACTATTCATGCCAACTAAAAAGCAAGATCATCAACTCAAAACCCATTAGCTGAATGTGTAAGTAAAATATGGTATGTCTACACAATAAAATATATTTCGCACTAAAAGTCAACAAATATAATATGATATGATATGATATAATATATATGCACATATTATATATACACATACATATATGCTACAGTGTTGATTCGTCTTAAAATAAATTAAAGAAGACAGTTGTAAACATTTATGTAGCATGTCATCCTGCTTATACAAAATATCTAGAACAGGGAAATTCTTAGGAAGAGAAGGTTGATCCATATACTTGTTGGTATGGTGGGAATGGAGGCACAATTACTTTTATAAGTATGGCATTTCTTTTGAGGCAATAAAAATGTTAATGGGTAGGAAACTGTGAATGTAGTAAAATACTGGACTGTATACATGAACTTTACAGCATGTGAATTATACTTAGATGAAGTTGGTTTCAAACAGAATATGGCAATGTGCTTTCTGAAGAGACTGTGCAGCCTGGCACTCAGTTTGGATATATGAGCTCCCATTGCTCTGCGTGTTACCCAGAGGTAAGTGTAGTCAGTATTTTCTTATTTCAGTCAGTTTAATAGGTTAAGCAGCATGATGGTGTTACTGTGTGCATCTATTTTTGATTAACAGTTCATGTTGGTGAGTTTATTTTATGTGCCTATTTTCCTTCCATTTTACACATTTTCTAAGTATTTGCTCAAAGTTCTATTTGCTAACTGGAATAAAATTTTAAACTATTTCTTTAAATTTTTTTTTATGTATGTGTATGCATATGGGGGGAGAGGCAAAGAGGGAGATGGAGATGGAGATGGAGAGGGAGAAGGAGAGAGAGAGAGAGAGAGAGAGAGAGAGAGAGAGAGAGAGAGAGAATATATGTAGGAGGGGATGAGGTGCCTGAGAAGATCAGAAGAGGACATGGGATCCCCTAAAACTAGAGTTGCAGATGGTTGTAAGACATCCAGTGTGGGTCCTGGAAACCAAACTCTGGTCCTCTGGAAGAGCAGCAAGCAATCTTAACTACAGAGACATATGTTCAGATCTTCAAGTCCATTTTAAAAATTGTGTTAAAAGGGTAATTTACATTTTTCTTTTTAATAATTAATTAATTAACTTTAAGCCCCAACCTCAGTTTCCCCTCCCTCCTCTCCTCCTAGTCCTTCCTGTCTACCTCCCCTTCCCAACCACTCCTCTTTCTCTTCAGAAAAGGGGAGACCTCCCATGGACATCAACCCACCTTGGCCTATCAAGTTGCAATAGGACTAGGTGCTTCATCTCCTCTTGAGCTGAACAAAGCATCTATACTAAGAGAAAGAGATCCAAAGGTAGGCAACAGAGTCTGAGATAACCCTTGCTCCTGCTGTTAGGAGTCCCACATGAAGACCAAGCGACACAAGTGTTACATATGTTCAGAGGGCCTAGGTCAGTCCCAAACAGGCTCTCTGGTTGGTGGTTGTCTTAATTAGGATTTCCATTGCTGTGAAGAGACACCATGACCAAAGCAATCTTTATAAAGGACAACATTTAATTGGGGCTGGCTCACATGTTCTCAAATTCAGTTCATTATCATCATGGTGAGAAGCACAACAGCATCCAGGCAGGCATAGTGCCAGAGGAGCTGAGAGTTCTACATCTTGATCCAAAGGCAGATAGAAGACTGGCAAAGCCCACCCCCACAGTGATACACTTCTTCCAACAAGGGCACACCTATTTAAACAAGGCAACACCTCCTAATAGTGTCACTCCCCGTGAGGCAAGCATTCAAGCACATGAGTCTATGGGAGCCACAACTATTCAAACCACTACAGTGGTTCAATCTCTTGGGAGCCTCTATGGACCCAGGTTAGTTGATTCTGTAGGTTTTCTTGTGGTATCCTTGACCCCTCTGTCTCCAGTAATCCTTCCCTATCTGTCTTCCACAGGATTCCCCAAGCTCCTCATAATCTTTGGCTGTGGGTCTCTGTATCTGTTTCCATCAGTTACTGAGCAAAGCTTCTCTGATAACAGTTATGCTAGGCTCCTGTTTGAAAGTATAGCAGAATAGCATTAACAGTGTCAGGGATGAGCTCCCTTTCATGGCATGGATCTCAAGCTGGGCCAGTCATTGGTTGGGCCTTCCCTCAGTTTCTACTCCATCTTTACCCCTGACCATCTTGTAGGCAGGACAAATTATAGGCTGAAGATTTTGTGGCTGGATTGGTGTCTCAATCCCTCCATTGGAAGTCTTGCCCTGTTACAGGAGATGACTAGTTCAATGTTCATATCCCCATTTCTAGAAGTCTTAGCTAAGGCCATCCTTACAGATTTTGGGGAGTTTCCATTGCCCTAGGTTTCTAGCTTGTCCCCAAGATGGCCCCTCCCATATTCTAGTTGTCTCTCCCAGTACTCTCTCCCTCCCTCCTCCCCACACCTCATCCCTTCTGTCCCCGTCCCACCTCCTCCCCTGTACAGTACCTGCCTCTACCCACAATGTCATTTTATTTCCTTTTCTCAGTGGTAATCTATTATATTTTTGATATAAGTTTTCATTTGTTTTCTTGGCCAGAGATGTGATTTACAGAAGTTTTGCCTCAGTCTCTGCTCTGCCCTTTCTTCTTCTCTTTCTTTCTTTCTTTCTTTCTTTCTTTTCTTTCTTTCTTTCTTTCTTTCTTTTTTCTTTCTTTCTTTCTTTTTTTTTTTTTTCCGAGACAGGGTTTCTCTGTATAGCCCTGGCTGTCCTGGAATTCACTCTGTAGACCAGGCTGGCCTCGAACTCAGAAATCCACCTGCCTCTGCCTCCCAAGTGCTGGGATTAAAGGCGTGCGCTACCACTGCCCGGCACCCTTTCACTTTCTTAAGGGTAGATATTTCTCCCCTTTCATGGAGTAATATTTTAATTTTAATGGAGTCTACACAGCTATCAATTTTTTATTATATGGGATTATGTTTGATGTAAATGTCTAAAAAAGAATACTTGCTTAAGCCTAAATCATGAAAATTTTCTCTTATTTAAAAAATAAGTTTAATTTTGTGTGTGGTTGTGTATCCTATTATCCTAGTACTTGGAGACACAGTCCAAAAAATTGGGTTAAGGACAGCCTGGGCTACACAGTGAGTTCCTGTCTAAAAAACATCAGTGGGATGTGGTCATATACATATTTATTCCAGCACGTTAGAGGAAGAGACAGGAAGATCTCTGAGTTCAGGGTCAGCCTGGTCTACATCATGAGTTCCAGTCCAGTCAGGGCCACATACTGAGACCTGATGACTCTGTGGATAAAGAGCTTTCTGTGCAAGTGTGAGGACCTAGGTTTAGAGCCACAGAATGCTCATAATCAAGTCTATAAAATGGGAATGGCTTTCATTTGTTCTTTCCTATCTTGCTGCACTGAGATGGACCTCCAGCATTGTTCTGAGTAGGAGCAGTAATGGAAGTCCCTGGTCTTTTCCCTCATCAATGTGGCATTGCAACCTTCTGTCGTGTTTACTGTTAACCAGGGGTTTTGTGTTGTACTTTACTGTGAGTAGATATTGAATTTTGTCAAATCCTCTTTTGAATCCAACTGATGTAATTATGTGGCCTTGCCCCTTTAGAATATTAAGGTTATGAATGACATTGGGTTTCTGTATTGCAGAATACAGAAAATTGCAGGTTTCTTGTATTTCTAGAATAAAGCACATTTGGCTCTGGTGTATACTTTTTATACATTGCAGACTTGACTTGTGTCTTAATCAGCCAAGGTTGCCGTATAATAACAAATATGGTCAATTGGTTAAACTGTAGGATTTATTTCTCACTGTTCTGAAGACTAGAAAGTCCAATATCAAGGTGTTACAAGGTATATCCTGGTGACAGCTCTCTTCCTGACTTACAGATGGCTGCCTTTTTGTCATATCCTCACATGGCCTCTCCTCAAGTGTAAATGTCACCATGAGGGCCCCACCATCACGACTTCAATCTTAACCTAATTAGCCTGCAAAGGTCTCATCTCCAAATTATGTCACATTGGGAGGTTGGAGCTTCAACATATAGGTTGAGATTGGGGAGCATAATTTAATTCATAGATTAAAGAGACATTCCGATCAGTTCTTCATGGTTGAGTTTAGATATCTCTCATTTTGGCTACACACTCATTTTGTTTACACACACAGGGTGACTTGAAGGATTCCCTCCTCTTCACATCAGTATTTTTATTCTTCATGTTGATGATTTATCTAATCCTGTCCATTTTGCTGAATACATAAATTTTATGGATATTTAAAAAGAATTGGCTTTTAATTTATTGTTTTAAAATTACTTTTGTACATAGTTTTATGTCAACTTGACATGAGTTGCAGTCATTAGAGCAGAGGGAGCCTTGATTGAGAAAATACCTCTGAAAGATGGAGCTGAAGGCAAGCCTTTGGGCCATTTTCCTAATTAGTGATTGATGGGACAAAGTCCAGCCTCTTATGGGTAGTGCCATTTCTGGGATAGTGATCCTGGGTTCTACAAAATAAAAAAGTATGAGCCATGTGGAGCAACTCAGTAAGCAGTACCCCTGTGATCTCTGCATCAGCTCCTACCTCCAGGTTCCTGCCTTGCTCGAGTTCCTATTGTGACTTCCTTCAGTGATGACCTATGATTTATTATCATTATTTGTTATTGTTATTAATTTGTAGCCTTGTGCACCTTAGAGAATTTATATGGTACTCAGTCTCTGATGACTAAAAGAATTCCTTATTATCTTTTACGTTGCTGATTTATTGTTTGATTCCATCATGGTTAGAGAACTTACCTTGGATGGCTGTAATTATTTTAAGATTTTCACGACTACTCCATGATATGGTGTATCTTGGCAAATGGTTCCATTTATTCTAGGATTAACATCTAATTAATTAATTAATCAAAATTTATTTTTGACTTTCTATGGTCCCCGGGATCATGACAAATTTAATGCTATGAGTGTTATGAGCGGAATTGTGTCTGTCCACACTAACAACACCCGAAACTCATACGTGGGAGTCCCAATTCTTACTCTCTTTCAATGTAAGCTCATTCATAGACAATGTATCTCTTTAGACAAATTTTCCCCATGTTGTTGAAAATTACCTTTAACTTCTGATCCTCTTGTCTCTCTTACCTGAGTGCTGGGGTTACAAGGCATGTGCCACTGTGCCTGATTTTGTGGAGTGCTGAGAATTGAATCCAGGATTTCATGCATGTTGGGAACATTCTCTACTAACTGAGCTATGTCCCCAACCATTTTGTGAACTTTAAAAAAAGAACCTTATATAGACCAAGCTGACTTCAAACTTGTTTGTGTAGACTACCTTTGAGATCTTGATCTTACCTTTACTTCTTTGGTGCTGGAATCACAGGTGTGTGCCACTGTGCCTGACTAGGACAAGTTTTCATCCCACTTTTCCCATGTTTTTCCCCCTCTGACTCTAATTACATACATGTAAGACCATTGTCAATATTATCTCACGTTTCTTGAATGTCATCACTTTAGTTACTTTTCTTGTTTCTATGACCTGATAACTGAGAAGAAACAACCTAGGGAAGAAGAGTTTGTTTAGGCTCACTGAGTACCATGCATCATGCTGGGAAGGTGTGATAGCTGACATGGATCAAGGTGGTGGCTGTGGCAGCAGGAGGCCGCTTGTTCACATCTCTGCACACCAGAGACCATGCTCTGCAGACTGGAGCATGGCCAGGTGACACACATCAAGATCTGCCCTCTACTATCTCATTCCCTCCAAATAGACCCCACGTTCTACTATTCCTCAAATAACATCATCAGTTGGGGACCAAATGTTCAAACACATTATTATCCTGTGGGGTATTTTTATACTCAAACCTTAGCAATCATGTCCTTTCCCCCAGTCTTTTCTCCATCTATTTTTTTCAGTGGATGATTCCTGCTGATGGATCTTGGTGGTCATTGTTTCTTTCCTCTGCTGTATTCTTTTGCTGATAAAGCAATAGAATAAATTATTCAGTTCTAGCATCTTGTCTTTTATGTCTAGTGCTTCCATTTTAACTCTTTCAAATTAATTAATTCTTAGATTTAGAACAGTTTTAGGTGAAAAAACCTGCATAGTGAGAACTTTTTTGTATTCCTCCATCTCCTGCCTCATTAGCATCTTGCATGATGCTAGTTAATCTTCACAGGAAACAAAGACATGCTGATGGAGAAGGGCTGACTCAGTGGCCCTCTCCAGCTGTTATAAGTTTTACCATATGATTTCAGTCTTGAAATGTATTAATAGTTGTTAATGGTATAATCCCTACCTGTTTATTAGCTGTTTCTTGCTTTTTGTTTGCTTAGCATCATGTGAGTGCTTTCATTGCAGAATAACAACCACGTGACATTTGACAGCCACACAGGATACTGATGTATGCCTGTACCACAGGATGCTGCTGTGGCTACATATTATAAAGGCATTTTCAACTCTTTCCAAGTTTTCCCTGTTGTGATTCTCATTGTGGAAAGGTTGCTGTTACTTTTTCCTGTGCTTCTGATATCCACTTTCTGAGGTGTCCTAGGAATGGAATAATGGGACTGGAGGTCATGGAGAGACACCTTTGATGTTCCTGATACATGATGGCAGCGATCATCTTGCAAAAAGACCAATTTATATTCATAGTAGCACTCTGAAAGCCCGTATTTTACTGCATTTTAAAGAGTGAGACCAGGGGCTGACGAGGGCAGTGCTCAGCAGTTAAGAGGCCCCTTGGAGAGGACCTGGGCTTGGTGGCTCACAGTCATACACAACTCCACTTCCAAGGAATGCAATGCCCTCTTCTGGCCCCTAAGGGTACCAGGCACATAAGTGATATACACACATTTAAGTCCAAGAAACACTTGTATACATAAAATTAAATAAAAACAAATTTTAAAAAAGAATGAGAACTTTCCTCAAAAATATCAATCAATAAATATTATCTGATGCCAATTTTCTGAAGTGTTCATTTTTTAAAATTTTATTTTATTTCACTTACTATACACACACACACATACCCTGACAGACAGACAGACACACATGTGTAGAAGTCAGTTCTTTCTTGCACCAAGTGGGCTCTGGGGCTAGAGTTCAGCTCTCTGAGCTTCTGCTCAGGCATTTCCCCCTCTTTTTCCTTTATTCTTTTCAGCCACTTTCTATCACAGCTCATTGATGTATGATGGATCATTGCTCAATAATGAATAGAAAAAAATAAAATCTAAGGGGCTGGAGAGATGGCTCAGTAGTTAAGAGCACTGACTGCTCTTGTAGAGGACTTGGGTTTGATTCCCAGTACTTACATGGTGACTCTAAACCATCAGTAACTCCAGTCTCAGGGGAATCTGATGTTCTCTTCTGGCCTCCACGGGCACTGTATGTATGTGGTGCACACTGACACACACAGGCAAAACATCCATACATGAATAAAATAAATATTTAAAAAGAAGTGTTTGAAAAAGTAACAACACTTGCTGAAAGAAACTAAAATATGTCAGGCTCTGTAGTAGGCATTTTCATATATTAACTCATGTGTTAACCGCACCTTCCCCGTGAGGAAGAGTTCGAAAGCTCATAGTAGTTAAGTGACTTGCAAAATTAATGCACTTAGTAACTGGTAAAACATTATTTATCACTTTTCTTGTTACTGTGACCAAATATTTGACAAGAAGCAACTTAAGGAAGGAGGAGTTTGTTTGGGCTCACACTTTGAAGGGACATAGACTACCATGGCAGGGAAGACATGTGTCAGGTAGCTCCATTCAGGCAAGAGCACACAGCTGGGGCTCCCAATCTCCTGACATCTTGATGTGGCAGGACATGGGACCCTGTTATCAAAACCAGTGACTCCGTTTCTCTACCCAGTCTTCATCTCCTAAAGGTTCCACAACCTTCCCAAACATTGTTACCAGCAGGGGACAAAGTGTTTAAACACATATGCCTATGAGGGACAGTTCACATTCAAGCCCCAACACTGATTCTCCAGCCCTCATCTCTCTGGCAGTCAATTCCAGGTTCTTGACCTCTGAACCCTTCCTTCATAACCTCCTCAGAAAGCATCACTCAATGTTTAAGTGCCGTCTTCTTCCCCAACCCGGCATGTGTAAAGAGCTGTCTTTATGCAGTCTGTATCTTGCGTATCTCATGGAAGAGTCCCTGGGAAGACGGCGATTTTAAGTTCTACCTACGTCTCCCCAGGTATTTAGCTTTAAAGCTTTGGGGCCCCACTCCTTCCCACCAATTTAAGGAAAGCATTTTTCACATCCTTGTTCCTTAGACTGTAGATGACAGGGTTAAGGAAGGCTGTGGCAATGTTATAGAAGAGGGCCATTTTCTTGCCGCTGTTTGACAAGGATCCAGAGCCAGACTCATGTACATGATGATGCATGGGATGGCGAACATGGTGACCACAGTGATGTGGGAGGTGCAGGTGGAGAAGGCCTTGATCCTCCCCTGGGTTGAGCGAATCTTCATGATGGCGGTGAAGATGTTAGCATAGACAATGGCAACGAGGGAGAGAGGGACCACGATGACATTGAAGCCTGTGATGAAGTCCACCAAATCATTGAGGGATGTGTCTGCACAGGCCAACTTCAGAACAGCAGGGACCTCGCAGAAGTAGTGATCGATTTCATTAGGACCACAATAGGGCAGTCGCATAGCAAAGAAGGTATAGCACAGGCACCCACCACACCATAGGTGGCGCAGACACCCACCATTAGGAGACACATTCCACGGCTCATGATGACCTGGTACTTTAAAGGGTGGCAGATAGCCACATACCTGTCCACAGACATGATGGAGAAAAGCCAAGACTCAGTGACCCCAAAGAGGAGAAAGATGTACATCTGGGCCACACATCTTGTAAAAGAGATGGCTCTCTTCCTGCTGAGGAGATGCACCAGCATCTGGGGCACGGTGGTGGTGGTATAGCACATGTCCAGCATGGAGAGAACACCAATGAAAAAGTACATGGGGGTGTGAAGTCGTGAGTCCTGGTGGATGAGTGTGAGGAGGAGGCTGTTGCTCAGGAGGATCAGCAGGTAGAAGACCAAAAAGAAAGCAAAGAGCAGAGGATTGGCCCTGGGGCTGGGGGTGAAGCCCAGTAAAATGAATTCCGTCACGGTGGTCTGGTTGACTTCCTGCATTGTGATCTTTCCTGTTTGAAGAGATTTCAGACACGTGATTCTTAAAGTATATCAGGAGTGTGCAGGGCGTATCCATTGTGCGTTTACACTGAGAGCCTCAGAAAGCTTCGGATTGGCAAGTGGGGGTACTGAGAAGTCGTTCTCATTTGATACTGAGATTTGGCCAGGTCTTTACTGGTACAAGTGGCAGGGGCAGACCAGAATAGCTCCATAATGTGCTTTCCATTCTGGCCTGTGCCTAGGATCTAGCCACTTCTCCTCTCAACACAGCCCTGTGTTCCTCGGCTACTCTCCTCACTTTCTATTTCATCTTGGAACTATAGAAGCTGTTAGGTCTTACATGGATGAAGAGTAGGATCAGGGTTGGGACTTCTCATGATCTGAGTTAAAGGTGTTCGGTTTTGTTTTTTTAAAAATCACTGTTAGGATTTAAAGTGTGTGGTGTGTGTGTGTGTGTGTGTGTGTGTGTGTGTTGTGTGTGACACACATGGAGGTACACACAGAAGCCAGAAGAAGGCAGCATATTCCTTGGAGCTAACATTGCAGGGAGTTGTGAGTTATCCCATGTGGGTGCTGGGAACCAAACTTGTGTCCTCTGTGAACGCTACAAGTGTTCTTAACCCCTCACCTACACCTGGTGTTTTATTGTAAGCTGTGGAGTTTGAGGTCGTCATGCTTGCATGGCAAGCATGTAATCAGCTGAGCCCTCCCCATAACCCCTCCACACCCAGTCTTACCTGGCACCATGTGACACCCTGGTTTCCTAGATTCTTTTCAACTTTCTCTTTTGTGAACCATCACAGAGACATTTAGCAGTTCCTCCAGAAACCATCTGGACTTTATTTTAAAAATTTAAACCAAGAAGCATTGTGCCTCATGCTGAGATTGTGTAGCAAAGGCCATTTAATGGGAGCCTGCAGGCCAAAGATAAGCTACAGACCTATTTTGCCTGTATTGTCTGTTTTTTTCTTTTGTCTTTGCTTTTGAATTAGATGATAACATTTTAAAACAGTTGAGCTTATGCACACAAAACTGGACCTTCAGGATCACAAATTAGACTTGAGCCTGTTCAGCCCTTGTTTCTATACACAGAAGAGGGCTAGAGAGGAGCGAGTGTCTCTGGCTCATGCTCTCCTCCTGAATAGAGAGGGAACTTCTTACTCTTGACCCTTTTTTTTTTTTTAAAAAAAAAAAAAGACTGGATTTATGTATTTACATTACCTGCTTAGTCCCTATAGCATATGGATTTATGGTCCCTGTCCTAGTGATGTGCTCCAATTATGTGCCGCTGTGATCACTGTTAAATGATCTTCAGAAATTTTTATTTTGTTTACTTTTTTTCCCCAGAAACATTGTCTTGTATAGCCCTGGCTGTCCTGGAAGTCATTCTGTAGAATGAGGCTTTGAACTCAGAGATCTGCTTGTCTCTGCTGGGATAAAAGGGTATACCACCATACCCAGTCTATCTTCAGAAAATTTGTGCCAAAGAAAAGGTGGGTAAGAGAGGGGACGATCAGATGGCTAGGGACAGTCAGCCTGGAGAAGACTGGTGCTGGCCAGGTTCCTCTGGTTCTCCGGTGACCCTCTGCAGAGTTGTATGAACATCCAACACTCTGTTTACACCTCAGGTTGGAGCTGGGCAGTAGGGGCATGAGCCACAGGAGTGTCAGCTCACACTAGGTGCCTCTTGGACTGGCAAAATGCTCTTTAAGAAGCCACTTAAGGATGAAACAGGCACAGAGGTGTGGGAAGGAGGGGGTCTCTCACTTCTAGACAGGCTCCATCCTGACAACACAACTGGGAGTTCCCTCTGGGGGTGCGGGGGTGGGATTTGCTGTGAGGCTTAAAGCCTTTCAATTTTAGAGTTATACACTGTCAATTCTTGTAAAGCTCTTGAACACTTTTGCCTAGGGCAAACTTATGAGCTATGAAGCCATTCCACCTCCCCTCCGCCAGACAAACAGGGCCCCACGTGTCCCCTCTACTACTTAATGTCATTTATACTCATTGAGGCTTGATTTGACACCCACTAATGTAAGTTCTCCATTTTACCAAAGCTCAGAGAGGAGGAGTAATTGGCTGTGTACAAAGCCAGAGAGTACGAGGAGCATCAAGCAGACTGTCCTCCAGTCCAAAAGGAAAGATGCAAGTGACAGTCTAGGACAGCTTGCCCCCACGATGAACTTGCCTTCTGGTGGCTTGGGTTGGCTTCTATTCTCGATTTCTTTGGCTAGTTTGCCCTGTGTTTTTGCGTCAGTTGGTTGGCCTCTCTGAGCCTCAGGTTTTGACTCTGTCACATCTAGGTTTGTTGATGATTGGCTGTCAGTGAAAAGCAGGTGAATTGTGTGTCTGCAAAGTCTTAGTAGAAGACAACACTAGGCCAGAGCCAACTAGTGCTTAGGTCTGGGCTGTTAACCTTGGTCCCTTGTCAGGAAGAATAAAAATCAGAGGACTGTTTGTGTTTTTATTGTGAACCCCTGTATTTGTCTCTAGCTACTCTCCTGCAGTACAGGCTGGGACGAGACACTTAAGGCTGCTGACTTTGCCATTTCTAGCTTTCACTCTCAACCAGCCATTGACTCTCATCTACAGAGAGAGTGCTGACCTTCACAATGTCTGTGTTTCCTCTTCTTTTCTCTGTCGCCAGCCCTCCTTGCCATCTGTCTCTGTCTCTCTCTGTCTCTCTCTCTTACATGCACACGCACACGCACACACACACGCACACGCGCACGCACACGCACACGCACACACACACACACACACACACACACACTTCTTCCATATAAGCACCTGTGTGGTCTCACTAACCTCATATCCTGCCTGCTTTAAGGGTAAGAATAATCCAGAGGTTAGAAAAGCAGAGAGAAGATAGGAAAAGCTGGCAAGATATCAAGGAAGACAGATATACTAGGCAGAGAAGAGCCAGAGCCTGTGTGCTATGGTGTGGGTGTGAGTGAGGAAAGTCTGGTGCACAGAAATGGGGAGAGAGGCTGGGGCCTCAGAAGGAGGGAGAAGATTCATTCATCTCTGTTTCCAAAGAGAGACAGAGGCTGGAGAGTTAAAAGCTAAGGGGTTATGTCAGGGGTTAAGAGATCTTGCTGTTCTTCCAGAGAACCTAAGTTCAGTTCCCAGCACCCATTTCAGGCATCCACAATTTCTTCCTATAATTCCAGCTACAGGGGATCTGATACCTTCTTCTGGCTCCCGTGGGTATCCAACAGAAATGATGCAGGCACACACTTCAAAAAAGAAAAAAAAAAACCCAGACATTTTTTTAAAAAAAGAAGGACAAAGGAGGCACAATGACATTAGAACTTTACAAGAGATCAACAGGATGGACCAAAGAAAGCACACAAACCAAAGGAGAAAGTAAGGAGGATGGAGAAGGAAGAAAGAATGTCAAGACACTGAGCAGGCAGGGTATGAGGGCAGTGAGACCACACAGTGACAGGAAGGGACACTCAGAGACAATGAGCTGAGAGTTGTAGATGGACATTTATAAAATGAAAATCAAGGCAGAGAACAGGGAAAGAGATGTCTTGGGATGTAGAAAGAGGAGGAAAGAGGGGAAAGAGGAGGAAAGAGTGAGGACAGGCAGAAGAATACAGGAGCAGACAGGTTACGGGCACAGGAGGGCTGGGCAGAGATGTAGACGTGGAGGAGGATGCAGAGGACCAGGCTCACATGGGGGAAGCCTTGTCAATCAGAGAGGATGCTGGAAGAAGAGAGATGGCTGGGGGTTAGGAAGGAGAGGACTGTCCTACAGGCAAAGCTAGAGACAGAGAGATCCCGGGAGAGACATTAAGAGAAAGAAAGGTAAAAAGAGTAGTAGACTCAAGACCCAGGCAGAGAGCCTCAGTGGGGCAGAAGGGAGAGATGGGACACACCGGTACAGCAAACAGAAGCAGGTGGCAGAGAACAATGGACATGGAGTGAAAGCTAGTAAGCAAGAGGCTAGGAGGGCACACACCCTGGACAGAGAGGACAATAGAGTGATGTAGGGAAGAGGAGGCAAAGACAGGTGGCCACATACACTCACAGATAGGAAAAAGGACAGAGTTAGACACACATGACCAGCTAGTCAACAGAAACTGTATGTTGTCCTGGGCTCACCTGGGGCTCTCAGCCAGCACAGCTGGAGGTGGAGCAGCTGCCAACTCTCCAGGATTGAGAACACTCTTGTCCTGAACATACAGTCCTGCAGAAAAGAGGATGTGGGCCGTGCCGCCTCAGACTCTGGAGGCTGCTCCTGAGTGGCACTTGACCCCAGGGATCCAGACAGGACAGTTTCAGTAGCCATCTCTGGAGAGGAACTGGGCTCTGAAGTATCTCACTCCCCAGGAATACCCCAGGGATGCTCTTTCTTCTTGGTTCTAAGATGGGTTGAGACTCAGCTGGGATAGGGCTGTGGATACTGGGGACATGGATGATAGTTAGACAAGACACTAGGCGAGGGCTTACTCAGTGGCTCTTCCTTCAGGAAAAAAGCATGAGGTACTCTGGGAACTCTGGCTACACAAGAGGCTACGGAATTGCCCTTTCTCCTCTCCAGGAGATGTCCCCAGGGCATTTTCAACCCATTAGGATAGAAGGCATAGTATCTAGAGTTCTGGAGCTATCATGGTCTACAGACATATTGCAGACTAAACAGGCAAGGTTATGGGCTCAGAAGTAGGGACCACACAAAGCAAACATTCCTAGTATACAAACGGTTATTATTATCATCCACAATCAGCTACAGTTCATCAAACTCTCACATAATCACCTAGAAAGTGGTCACATTTAGATTGCATTTAGGGTGGAACCTTGGATGCGGTACACCTTAACCTTTATAAATCTTATGAAGCAGGAGGTCTGTGAGGGTCTGAAAGCACCCAGCGGCCTCTCAGGTCTCAGCCCTTTGTCTCCTGGCATTTCAGGCCACTTGCTGACAAACTTTTCTCTTCCCTGTGGGAAGCTCAGTGGGGAAGACACTGGAAAGACTTTTTGTCTTGGAACTGAGTCAGAGTGAGTGAGCCAGTAGGGAGGGCCTTGGAGTGCTCACTTGAGGTCTACAAAGCAGGGGAAGAAGCCAGTTCTTGCTTGGTAGCAATAAAAATGGCAAACTCATAACTGAGAGTCAGAGACATTGAAGGCTTCTGTGACACTATGTCCCCACAAAAGAAATAGTTCAGACAGGAAACTATTAAGGGGATACCTTAAAATTGTGATAAAGTTGCTAAAGTGTAGCTATTCACTGTTGATGGTTTCTGGCAGGGTACAGGTCGGAAAGAACTCTATTTTCTTTAAGGGGCTGGCTTTTGGGAGTTTGATCATGCTCTAGTTGAGTGTATGGGCAACACAAATTGAACTTAGTGGGTTGTTGGTTTTTTTTTGTGTGGTGGTAGGGTGTCACAAGGGTGGGAGGGTGGACCTGGAAAGAGAGTGTGATCGGGGCACATTATATAAAATTCCCAAATAAGTAATAAAAATATTATGTTGGGGAAAAACTTTACTAAAATTAAGTTTTCAATGGGGGCAAAAAGAAATGTCAGACTCCATCCTTCTGACCATAACAGACTCACTGGCTCCCAGAGGGACCCTCTGTGAGGACCAGAGTTACAGTTGGAACATGGCTTAATAAGTCACTCCAAGAGCAGGGCTGGGGATTCAGCTAGACATCTGAAATAACATAAGGTTCTGGAGAGCTGCTGAATTGAGCTGAGCCCAGAGGTCTAAGATCTAGGACAGGACCTCCTTAAGCTGGGCTGCCTGTGTCCTGGCAGACAGAGTGGTGGGAAACCAGTGCTGGGAACCCTGAACCCTGCTGCCCTGTTCTCTTCTCTCTCTCTCTCCTCTCTCTCTCTCTCTCTCTCTCTCTTTCTCTCTCTCTTTCTCTCCCTCTCTCTCTCATTGCCCAAGTATTATGAGAGCTGAGCATACTTCTCAATGGCAGCTTTCTCCTGCTCCCAAACCTTGTCAATCCCTCTAGCAGAAGGGAACTTAGAAATTTGGTAGTGTCTGACTCTGGCTATATATAACTTGGGCTTTCTGTAATGTCTTTAGGATGGGAGACCTTTTGGCAGCCCCACTACCACCGTGAAATCTCTCACTCCAGGAGTCTTCCTATACCTCAAGAAAACAGTTTCATTCCCAGGATTTTCCTGATCCAGCATTGAATTCTTTATCCCTACCTGAGCATTCTCCAAGCAGTCAGGAGACTCTAGGTCCCCTCCCTGCTCAACAGCAGGGCCTAAATTCCATGTAAAGCTCCAAGGACCATCAGTGTCCACACAGTTGCTTCAGCCATCTTTCTATCACACTCCTGCATTTGTTCCTCCCCTGATGAGAAACCTTCACTGGTTCCTATGTGCAGAAAACAATGTCAGCTGCTCTGTGATTGGCTGGAGCCCTTCTTGGGCATATTCCTGTCTAGCTCTCCGGTATCACTACTTGGCATAGTTCTTTGACTGACACTTCACTATGGGCAACCAGAACCACCTGTATTTGCCACAACTTCTCTTCCACCCCCTTTCCTAATTTCTGGCTCCCCTGTCATAGTGTGTAGCCTGTAAAACATCTGTGCACACCTCCAACCCCAGCTCAAGTGTGCTCTGGTCTTTGAAGCCATCCTTTGCAAGCAGGTGCCCTTTCTTTTCTTGCATCTAACCTCATGCCCTGTGCAGTTCCTCCCTGGTATCAGCTCCATGCTCACCAGCCACCTCTCTCCTCCTGAGGACCTTGCAGTACACTTATGTCCCTCTCTGTGCTGTAGTTTCACTGACCACTTGGTTGACTCTGGAAACATTCATATGTACCAATGGTACATCAGCATTAGAGACCAAAGATAGTCAAAACTTGGCCCCTGGTTCTGCTCATGATGAGTTTGAGGACTGGATGGAGAATGCAGAGGATCCAGGTGCCCAGAGGGCACACCACACACACACACACACACACACAACAACACGTTCCTGTGATGACACAGAGGATCCCATCACACATCACAACACACACACACACCACACACACACACACACAACAACACACACCACAGACAAGGACATAGTTCGTTGAAGAGGAAGTATTTCTGGAAAAATGAACTGGAATCTGATCTGTGGAGAAGGAGAAGAAGGGCAACCTGAAACCCGGGAACAGGGTGTGCAAAGATTCAGAGGAAGGAAAGCTGACCATATGTTCCTTCCTCATGACCATTTAAGGACAGTGTTTGCATCGTTGACACCTGTGCTGCTAGCTTCAATCAAACAGATCCTATAAATGAACTTAGGGTACATTAGGAGGGCAGAAGGAAGCTCAGTGCAAACAGAACATGAGGGGAATTACCCCTGGTGCAAACCACTGTGGGAAGGAAAGGATTCAAAGAGAACAAGAATAGAATTTTGGCTATGTCAGGGACTCTTGGATAAGCCTCCAGCCCTTGAAGCTCCCTGGAGCTCTTTAGGCCCTTCTTGGGGTGGTAGCTGCTGGCTCACACCCATTCTCAACTTCACAGCTTGCTCCCCAGGGCCTATATCCTCCCAATACCTGTAAAGGTGTCATGAATAAATTCCTAATCAAAGAAACAGATAAATAGATGGATTTTTTTTTTTCTGATCAGAAAATTTGGTTACAGAGAAGCCTCAATTCCTCTCTGGAATATAAAAACAAACAAACAAAACAAAACAAACCAACAAACCAAACAAAACCCCAAAGATAGTAAATGGTTTATAAAGTAAAGAGTTGAATCCAGTCTACTGTGTGTGTAACTAAACTGCTTTGATCTTCATTAAAGACAACCTGAAAAATGAAGACATGATTTCTGGTCATAAGGCAACATGGAAACTACTTCAATTCCATATCTGCAATGTGCCCTTGATGTGAATCTTCTCACTAAACACCTACAGTCCTGAACAGGAGTAGTTATGTGATTATCTATCTATCTATCTATCTATCTATCTATCTATCTATCTATCTATCTATCTATCTTCTGTCTGTCTGTCTGTCTGTCTGTCTGTCTGTCTGTCTGTCTGCTTATCTATCTATCTATTATCTATCTATCTATCTATCTATCTATCTATCTATCTATCTATCTATCTGAAGGTTGAGTTAAGTGTTTCTAGCCATTTTTGCAAATGTCAACCTTTGGAAGAATTGGAGAGCCCAAAACTGGCAGCAACAAGAGAGACACAGACTGCAGAGGGGTTGAACACAAGCTTTGGGAATCTTTTGCCTGGTGGATTGCAGTAGGGGAGGAAAGTTAGTCTCCGTGCTTGCCTCATTTATATAATGAAGGCAATTTAGCCAATCAGAAAGGGCTATTGTGTGACAGTAATAAGGTATGGATATGTGCTCATCAAGTATTACAGCTCTACTCAGCTTCATACATGCTAGCTCCACCTTGTCCGGAGATGAATTGCAAGTCTCCTGCTGGATGCCTGAAATAACAAGGTAGCACAGCTTATATGCACTGATGGACGGACAGAGCATACAGTGCAGATACAGGGATGATACACATCCTGCCTGAGGCAGAGCAGGACAGAGTTCATCACATTGGCAGGTTAAAGCCTATGAGTTTATTTCTTAAAATTTCCATTTAACACACACAAGTGACTGTGGAATGAAAACTTCAGATAAAGGGGAGGATATGATGATCACCAGCTCATTCCTGCTACAGAGGAGAGCCGGCCATCATCTCTATAGAGTGAGCAGATCCTTCCCCAGTTTCCTCTGGAGACACTACTCTGACTTCAGCCTCAGAGAGAGTCTGAGCCAGACGGTCCATATCAGCTGACCAGACTTCCAGACTCTGAGAACTGTGAGATCTTGTCTGTTGCTTCATGCTACAATACTTCAGAGTAATTTTTAAATACAGCAATGTGATAGTAGTTCATTGCTTGGAGTCTCTGACACAATCATTTGTGTGGCCCTTTATGAGCCTGCTATGTGCCAGGCACTATAATGGGGTTTATAGGCATTCTGTGATGAACAAGACAGACACTAGAAATGTACTGACTGAGGCTAAGACTAACAGTGTACATTTACTGTAAAATGCAGTTTGTGAACACTATATAATTCTAGTCACCAAGAAATAAGGCTGAACTTATGTTTTCTGTACTACTACACTGTGGGAAAACTGCTAATTAAGGTGGAAGTCTACCACCATTGACCAGACAGCCTCTGGATCAGAGTGTAATGGGAGACTCTCTTCATTAGCAGGGCTTCTCCTTCTCTGCCCATGTCTGGGGAGTTCAAACCCCTAACTCCATACCTCTACCTGAGGAATGTCACTTAGCCTCAGTTAGATTACAGGATCGATTTCCTGTCTCCTGATAAGAACCCACTCAGCTAGCGCCTGAGATTCCTGAAATGCTTCCCCACGCTAATGAGGCATTTCAGTACCCTAAGCCCTCAGTCAATGACCTTGGCCCATCCTGGATGTTCCTAACCTCAGTACCCCAAAACTTTATAAGCCTTGAATCACTGGGAGTAAAGTTGACTGGCTTCCTTGTAGTCTGTCCCCGTGTGGTCACTCACAGGGCTTCCGAACTACACTCCCCACCCCCCACCCCTGTTTGTCATTGTCTCTGCTCCTTTTGCCTGAATGGACCTTATTAGCTGATCCACAAAGGTGGGGAGAACCACACAGCACTATGGAGCACGTAACTTTTTTTTCTTAAAATGAAATAGCTAGATGCAGTGATATACACCTTTAATCCCAGGCACTTGGAAGGAGAGGCAGGTGGATCTCTGTGAGTTCTAGGCCAGACTGATTTACACAGTGAGTTCTAGGCCAGCCAGGGCTACACAGTGAGACCTTGCCTCAAAAACAAACAAAACAAAACAAAAACTCAATAAAATAAAATACATACATTGGATATAAGCCAATCAAAACTGAGTAAATTTTGCCACAATTTTAATACATTTCAAAGTTTCCTTTTATTTACTATTTCACAACTCCAAGAGTTGATAATCCAGTGGGGTGGGAGGAATTGTAAGGCTAAAGGTGCTAGCATTCTGTCTAAACTCCACCTCCACAGTTACCTGGCAACAGCCAGGTATGCTCCTCCCCACAGCTACCTGGCAACAGCCAGGTCTACACCTCTCTCTGCTCTCCCTCTCCTCTTTTCCCTCCGCCTAAATAAATATTCCCTTAGTGGAACCCTCTGGCCTGGCGTCTTCCCTTCCAAGCTGCTACGCAGCAAGATAACAACAAAAGGAATATTTGAGCAGCTTGCTTATCCATTTCACTCTGAAGAGGGGAGGGGCTCATAAAGTCTCACTCATCTCAGCATCCCTGAGGGTCCCTGGGCTGTTAAGGGCATGACATTTTCTTCAGTGGTGTAGCTTTGGATAAACTGCCTACATTTCAGTAAATACACTTTTAACATATAGAAGAATAAATTACTCTCTTAAATTTAATTGAATCCAAGCAGAAGTTTAACAGAAGATTGAATAGACCAGTTTAAAGACAGCTTAAAGAAAACTGTTTAAAGCCAGTTTAACTTTATTTCTTATTGTCTAATCCTCATCAACAGGATTTATTTTAATTTCATGTGGCTGGGTGTTTTGCCTGCATGTATGCCCGTATCACACGCATACAGTGCATGCAGAGGCCAGAAGAGGGCTTCAGATGCTCTAGAATGGGAGATTCAGACAGTTGTGAACTGCAGTGTGGGGGCTGGGAACTGAACCCAAATCTTCTCCAAGAGCAATCTCTCCACCCCTGTCTGAATATATTTTTCTTTTAAAGAAAGAAAAAGTATATTAGACAAAGCATGACAAAAGATTAATGTGTCTACCTCTGTCTCTCTAAGTTTCATGTCTATAGATAAGTAGTTACAAAGATGTATAGATTATAAATATAGATATATAGATACAGCATACATTTATTTTTTATTTTATGAAATATATATTTATTTTCTCAAAATAGAGATTAAATATAAATTTTAAATGGACCAAGTAAAAGGCTAGAGAGATGGCTCAAGGGTTAAGAGAATGTATTGCTTTTGTAAAGGACCTGAGTTTTGTTCCCAGCAGCTATGTTAGGCGGCTCACACACGGTTGTAAGTCTGGCTCCAAGGGAATATGATACCTCTGGCCTTCAGAGACACCTGAAATCACAACATGCATACACACACACACACACACACACACACACACACACACACACACAAACACGAACATGCACTTTAAAAACAATAAAAATAAATCTTAAAATCTAACCTGACCCAAGTAAAAGTCATTTTCCCAAACTGAGCTACTATTAGATCAATCACTAGCCACAGTTTGACAGATAGATCTGAACCCACCCTTGCTTAGACTTTATAGCATCCAGTACAAAAAGCAATGCCAAATATTAGCAGCAAAGCGTTCATCAGCCAGCAGCCCAAGGGTGTGTGGTCTCACAGTCTTCTACTTCATGTCATTTTCAAATTCAAATTTCTATATACTGTGGAAAGGCCTGTGACCAAGTTAAATGTTCAGCTGTGCTCATGCTGAACTGATAGGAACTTTTAGAAGTAAGGAGCAAGCTCACGGAACGCAATCAAACAATGTGTGCAAACTCTAAGAACAGCCATTTGAAAAACAATCCTTTGCCTCTATACTTGCTGAGTCATCATCAGAAGCTGAAAATTTAACAAGCAATGGTGGAACTCTCTGTTTAGGAGTGGCCACAACCTCTCCAGGCTGCTCAGAGCTCCAGGAAAACTTGTGTTATTCAGAACCAATATCTTTAGTAAGCCAATAGAGCTCCATCCAGTCGTCCAGTCCTGGCTCACTGGGCTGTCCCTCTGTCTCCTAGTACTTTCAGAAACGCACCCTTCACATCCTTATTCCGGAGGCTGTAGATGATGGGGTTGAGGAAAGCAGAGACAACATTGTAGAACAGAGCCAGCTTCTTGTCTCGCTCTGGGTCATACCAAGAACCGGGTCTCATGTACATGATCATTGCTGGCCCATAGAACATGGTGACCACAGTGATGTGGGATGCACATATGGAGAAAGACTTGAACCTTCCCTGGGATGAACGGATTTTTAAGATGGAAGCAAAAATGCAGGCATAGGAGGCCAGGATGAGGGAGAGAGGGACCAAAAGTAAAACAAAACCCAGGATGAAGTCCAAGCGGTCATTGAAGGATGTGTCTGCACAGGCCAACTTCAGGACAGCAGGGACCTCACAGAAGAAGTGGTTGATCTTGTAGGGACCGCAGTAGGGCAGGCGCATGGTGAAGACAGTGTAGATTAGAGCACCAGTGATACTGATGGACCAGCAGACTGTGACCATCTTGGTACACATGAGACGGCTCATGAGTATAGAGTAGTGAAGGGGGAAGCAGATGGCGACATATCTGTCGTAGGCCATAATGGCATAGAGAATACACTCAGCAATACCCAGGACCAAGAAGATGAACATCTGGGCGACACAAGCACCCCAGGAGATGGTCCTCTTGGGACACACCATGTTAACCAGCATCTGGGGCACAGTGGTAGTGACATAACTCATGTCTACCAAGGAGAGGATACTGAGAAAGAAGTACATGGGCGTGTGGAGGCGAGAGTCTAGGTAAATCAGGGTGATGATGAGGCCATTGCCCAGGAGGGTGATCGTGTAGAGAAGAAGAAAAAAGATAAACAGGGCCACTCTGACCTGGGATTCACTGGAGAAGCCCAGGAGGATGAACTCGGACACTGAGCTGCAGTTGTCCTTTCTAAGGATCTGCATGGTGATCTGCCCGTTACAGAGAGACGAGCACTTTGCTGTTCTGTCTGTGGCTGTAGGGGAGGAAGAGAAGCAGAACCACATGCACCATGACACACACAGTTGCTTCCAACGATGCGGTCACACCTGTATTGAGTTGAATGAAAAGAAAATCAGAGCCAGGGTAGCTGTGACACTGGGCAAGGAGTTGAGAGATCTGACTGTCACAAGATCGTCCCTAGAAGTCACCTTCATCCACAGAAGACAAGCAGTTAAGTGGCTATTTTTGCAGTAGGGAATTCACCCAACCCACGGCAACTACCAGTTCATCTGACCAAGGATGCACACTTGTCCCAGTAGACAGGCAGGTCCTCCTGTTGAAGATTAAAATGATAAATCTGAAAGTCTGGGTTAGCAGGCTGTGTGTGCTTAGGGCACTACCAAACCAGAGCTGTGCAGCAGCCACTGAAATCACAGCCGAGCTGTAGCCATGGAGAAGACACGTGGAGACCTTAAAAAGCTAATAAAAAAACAGATGGGAGAGGAAAGGAAAGTTTACTACTGGCTTTAGGTTATAGCCAAATACAGGTAAAGAATACTAATTTAGAAACTCAAATATTTATTGACTTAGATTGTACGTGACCTTATCAATAGGTTTTTAAAAGATCCTAGGCAAATTATCTTAAGACAAAATTATTACAGTTTGTACTTGATGATGTAAGTGTTTTACAGCACATTAGAAATACATTTAGGGGCTGGGTATATAGTTCATTTGGGAGAGTGCATCTGCAACATTCACTGGGCTCAATAGAACCCAAAAATGTGGCACGGTGGCACATTCCTGTAGTTCCAGAATCAGGAGATGGAGAAAGAAGTTTAAGGTTACCCTCAGCTACATGGTAAATCAAAGGCCAGCCTGGGCTACATGGGAGTCTGTCTCAAAAAAATAAAGATATTGTACTATGATATTGGTATGGTAATGTAGTATTTGTCTAATAACTATTATGGCTGAAAATAGAAAAGAAAAAGAAGTAGCATAGGACAGGGTCTCACAGCCTGGCACTGAGGCAGAGAGCCCTGGCTCTGGCTTGCTGCTCTCAGCTCCCCTGAGGTCTATGCAGGCTTTGTTTCCTGAACTTAAAAAATGAGGTTTTAGCTGGGTCCTCAGCTATGTCCAGTTTTCTGAGGAACTGCAAGACTGATTTTCAGAGTGACTGCACCGTCTTGCAATCCCACCAACAATGGAGGAGTGTTCCTCTTTCTCCACATCCTTGCCAGCATCTGCTATCACCTGAGTTTTTGATCTTAGCCATTCTGAGGTGGAATCTCAGGGTTGTTTTGATTTGCATTTCCTGGATGACTAACAAGGACACATGCTCCACTATGTTCATAGCAGACTTATTTATAATAGCCAGAAGCTGGAAAGAACCCAGATATCCTTCAACAGAGGAATGGATACAGAAAATGTGGTACATTTACACAATGGAGTATTGCTCAGCTATTAAAAACAATGAATTCATGAAATTCTTAGGCAAATGGATGGAACTAGAAAATATCATCCTGAGTGAGGTAATCCAATCACAAAAGAAAACACATGGTATGGACTCAATGATAAGTGAATATTAGCCCAAAAGCTTGCAATACCCAAGATTCAACTCACAGACCACATGAAGCTCATGAAGAAGGAAGACCAAAGTGTGCTAGTAAAGGAGTAACAAAATACTCATGGGAGCAAATATAGAGGTAAAGTGTGGGACAGAAACTGAAGGAGGGGCCATCCGGAGACTGTTCCACCTGGGTATCCATCCCATATGCAGTCACCAAAGGTAGGCACTGATGCGGATGCCAGGAAGTGCATGCTGACAGGAGCCTGATACAGCTGTCTCCTTAGAGGTCTGCCAGAGCCTGACATAACAGAGATGCATGCTCACAGCCAACCATTGAGCTGATCATGGGGTTCCTGATGGAGGAGTGAGAGAGAAGACTGAAGGAGCTGAAAGGGTTTGGGACCCCATGGGGAGAGCAACAATACCAACCAACCAGAGCTCCCAGGGCCTAAACCTCCAGCCTGGGAGCACTTAGGGAGGGACCCAGGGCTCCAGCTGTATTTGTAGGGGAGGATGGCCTTGTTGGGCATAGGTGAGAGAGGAAGTCCTTGGTCCTGTGAAGGCTGGATGCCCCAGTGTGGGGGAATTCGAGGGCAGGGAGGTAGGGGGCACATCCTCACAGAAGCAAGAGGAGGGGGGATGGGATGGGGGTTTCTAGGCGGGGGCGGGGGATGGGGAAAGGTGATAACATTTGAAATGTAAATAAAATATCCAATAAAAAATTAATCTAAATTAAAAAAAAAAGAAAATGAGGTTTTCTGTTGCCTTCCTGTGACTAAGCACTTAATCAGATTCTCCTGAGTGGCCTGTGGCGGTCACTTATCCAGCTGTATGAGCTTGAGCTAACTCCTCTGTCTGTCTCAGCCTCCCCAGCTGCTAAACAAAGATGACACCTTTTTGGTTCAGAGTTATAGCCAGGTGCATTCGAGATACAGTGTCGAGACGTTTTATAGAATATAAAACAAGAGACAAATAATAGGAGCTAGTGTAAGCAAAACACGCCCAGAAGTCAGGAGAGCACGGCTGTTCCTGGCTTTGCCCTATGTGCTGTGTGATCTTGAACGAGTCCACACCCCTCTCTGAGCTTCACAGACCCACATTTTGAACCGAGGCTATTGGATTTGATGCTCCTATAGCACTTTTCAGCTTGATTGTCTTTGATATCAAGCTAGAGACCAGTAAACATACCTTGAGCATCAGACAAGGGCTGAGAGGGGCAGGACTGTGTGGGCGGGGGTTTGTTGCAGAAGTTGATAAGTGAGCCCAGAGCATTTGTGGGTACCTAGCTTGTGAACTTGGAGTCAATAGCCTTGAATCTTGTAGCCTCTGGGAAGGCAGCCATGCTAGCTACTGTACCAGTGAGACCTCTGCAGACCTGACAATACCTTATGAGTCACAGAACTATCAGAGGCCTTTCATCTATAAAATGATATCTCTTCCACAGTGGAGACAGCATGGGATACATCTGCTTCACAGGAAGCGATCAATACATTTTGATAATTAAGATAGCAAGGCATTGGTAGACTGAGGATGAGAGAGAGGAGATAGAAAAGACACACTTATGAATATCAGATTCTGAAGGGCAAGTCTGAAGGCACAGTGGGAAGGACTGACAGCCATGAGATGAGGCAGGTGTAGGTAACTGAAGAGGTAAAAGAAGACACACAAGATGTGTGTTCTGAGATTCAAAGAGTGTGAGGAGTTGGATAAAGGAGCAAAATGTCCCAAGTAAAGTGTGTGAGGTAAGAGGCAGCCCAGCCCAGCTTAGAGCCTCGGCCACTGAGAGGGAAAACTTTCAGGAATCGGGAACTGGTCAGCAGGGCAAATAACTGCCCCTGACATCCAGTTGGGCCACACTCCAGGCCGGGCTATCAGAGGCCTCCCACAGGCCTCCTAGCCCACACACCAGCAGGCACTCTCATTAGCCGGGTAGCTCCTTCTTGTTTTTTGTTTTGTTTGGTTATTTTTTTGTTGCCTTGTGTTTCAAGACGGGATTTCTCTGTGTAGCCCTGGGTGTCCTGGAACTCTTTCTGTAGACCAGGCTGGCCTTGAACTCAGAGATCCAGGTGGGATTAAAGGTGTGTATCATCCCCCAACCCCGAGTTTGCATGCCCCATCTTGTGTCTTCTGATGGAGCTTAAGGCCTTGCTCAGTGAGTGGCTCTGACTTTTCAAGTTGGTATGATTCTCCAGTAGCTAGGGAGACTCCTGAGTCTCCCTTAACTGTCATCTTAACATTAACTGAAATGACTCATCTTAACAAGATGACCAGCACTGGGATCCTGTCTGGACAACTAGAGGCCCCTCCTCTTGGAGATTCAGGACCTCCTTACAGCTGGCTTTCTTGCTTCTTTCTCCTGTCCTCCTTTCGCAACTGTAGCTCCTCCCCAGGTCCTTCGTGTTTCCCCAGGCCCTGCACCCTTCACAGCCTCACTTGGGGTCTCCTGATCCTTACTTGACCAGCCCAGCCATGCGTGTATTGTCTTTCCAACCAGGCTGTGGGTTGACACTATCTCTTTTTGATCACTCCACAATATTTAGCAAAAACCCCGAGACACTCGAGACTCAAGACTGAGTTCACTTGAGGAAAGATAGGCAAGAGTTAGGGACAGTTAGACAGCCCTGTCTCAGCATTAGGTTTCTCTGGGTAAATCGAGTTCTGCTCTGTCTTCTACCAAAGTAATAATTGCCAGTATGCCAGCACCAGGGCCAGGACTAGCACCTGGGTCTTGAACAACATTGGTGACCTAACCACTGTGCTTTCCTGCCTCTTGCAAAGGGATAAGGGAGCAATTACCTCAAGCCTTCTCACTAGGAAAGCACACTGTTCACATCCACTCTCCTTCCTCCACTTGCTGGTGTCTCCTCCTCCTTCCCAGGCTCTAGGCTTCTCCAAAGGGGAAAGCATGTACTTCATCAGCCCCAGTCTGGAAACAGCCTGAACAGAGCTGCAGAGCAACTCCTGCCCCAGAAATGCAAGCTTCTTTTCCTCCATCCCAGTGAGTGGTCCAGAGAGACAAAGGCCCCTTTGTTCATTCTTGGGTATACCCAGCTCTGCAGTACCCCCACCCCCAGCCTCCAGTCACCTTCAAATGGCCAGCCTGTTCTGCCAGAGCATCTTTCTCCACCCCCATGGCAGCACCTGCCTGTTTTCTCTTGGTTTTGTGGGTCACAAGAGAAAGCAGTCTGTCCTCCGCTGCTCACACTGTGGGTCTACAGGAGAGGTCTGCTGTTCTCTTAAGTGTGTAGGACAGGGCTCCAGTGGGCAGATCCAGGGCTGCTCTTGTGTCAGGTGAGGTTGGAGAGTGGAGTTCCAGCCCATGAAGCCCTGGGGATTACTTGGTCATGCCAATGAACACTACACAGAGCCTCTGGGCTGGATGAAAGATGCAGCCAGGAAGTCTAATACCCCTAAGACATTTCAGGCTGGAACTAGGGAGCTGGGCATCCTTTGGAAGTTTCCATTAGGGACTGAACTTTCTTCCCTCTGAGTCTTTAGAGTGTCTACAAAGCTGAGCATGGAAACCAGGGGTCAAAAGGCTGGGCAGAATGATAGCCCTACTCTGACCCACCTTGATGACTCCCAAGTGCCCCCTTGAGTCCTACTGGAATTCTGAAGAGGGAATACCAGTCTTCTGGTCTCATTAACTGTTGCAGAATAATGATTGCCACACAGGAACCTGCCTTGTGGATGAGAGGCATGGGCCAACTGTGAGGTACAGTACCATCTAACAGGCTAGTCTCTGCTGGTAACCTGTTAAGGCTTCCTATGGCTCAGTTAAAATCATAAAATATGAACTTTACACCATCAGAGAATGGAGATGCGAGCAATTACACCCTGAAAATAGCATGTGTTTAAAAAAAATGGATGAGACTCTCCTCTTCCCTCCCCTTCCCCCTCTTCCTCTGTTTCCTCCTCTTCCTCCTTTTCATCCCACCTCCTCTGCCTCTACTCCCCCTCCTCATCTTCTTTTTCCTTCTCCTCTTCCCTCTTCCCCTTCTCCTGTTCTTCCTCCTCCTGCTCCCATCCTTCTGAGGTCACCCAGGCAGCAAATGGACCAGATGAGGCTGGAGCCTCCAATCCTACCTCCCTGAAGCCCGATTCCATCTGTTCTGGCACACTTGTCTGTCTCTCAACTGTTTCTTTCATCTAACACCTAGTCATGGTGGGAAAACTTCTACTTATATGCACTAAGATTGAATTTGTGAAAATTCTGCTAAGACTTTTTCAGTGTGTTTATAAGGAATATGAGCCTATAACTCTCTTTATCTGTAGTATGGTTTCTTGATTTTTTTTTTTTTTGTATTACACTGGTGCTATGCAGGCATAGTGTTTTTGTGCACTGTGTAAAGTTTACCCTTGTATTTATTACTCAAATGCTGATTTTTCTGCCTTCATATGTTCTTTCAACATAGTGGCATTATAACACTAAGGTCAAGAGTCTCCTGTCTCATGTTTGTGTGAATAATTCTTACCATTTATTCTCTGTCTTGTCAATAAATCTGATCAGCCAGTAGCTGAGCAGAAGACAGAAGCTTCCACCAGCTAGGGGAGGAGGCGTGTGTGTGTGTGTGTGTGTGTGTGTGTTTGGTGTGTGTGTGTGTGTATTGGGAGGAGGAGACTCAGATCAGCATGAGGAGGAGAGAGTCTGAGAAGACACCATGAGAAAAAAATAATCTGAAGCCCAAACAGCCAGATCAATAATAATATGCAGGTATCATGGAATGGGGCTGGGAGGGAGCCAGATTAGCATAGGGGTTTTTATAGATCATTTAACTGCTATTGAGGTGCAGCTTGAAATAATAAATGGCTTTTCTATGTGGTTGTTGGGGACTAGCAAAGGTTAAAGAAATATAGCCACCTAATTAATTCACCTTATACATTTATACGAAAATTAACTCATTTTATAGTGCTAGGCTGACAGAATGAATTGAGAACTATGTGTTCTTAAATTTCCTAGGAGAGCTTGTGCAGACTTTGCATAATCTTACTTCTTCCTTATTTGACGGGTAGAGTTCACACTGTGGAAGTGTTTTGCTATGTCCTGAGTGAGGTAACTTAGACCCAAAGGGACATGCACAGTATGTGCTCACTAATAAGTGGATATTAGACAAAAGTACAGAATCCCAGGATACAATCCACAGAACTCAGGAAGGTTAACAAGCCAAAGGGCTCAAGTAAGGATGCCTCAATCCCAAGTGGGAGGGAGAAGAAAGCAATCACGGGGGGTGGGGGTGGGGAGGAGGAAGGGTAAGAGAGGGGACAGGGAAGGGAAGAGGGGTACATGATAAGGTATTGGGAGGGGGAACATGACTGAAGCCCTGAGGGCCAGCAGAAAGAATGGAAACTAGCAACCTCAGGAGGTAGGAGGTTTGGGGCAGGGGCATCCTCTTGAATGTACAAGAGACCTGGGAGGTGAGAGACTTTCAGGACTAAAAGGGAGGGATCTTAGATAAAATGCCCTATATTGGGGAGAGGGAACTTGTAGAATCCACTTCCAGAAGAAAAACAGGGCATTATGTGGAAGGATAGGGTTGCCATCCCACAGTCAAAAACTCTGACCCAGAATTGTTCCTGTCTGAAAGAACTGCAGGGTCAAAAATGGAGATGAGCCTGAGGGAAAGGAGGTCCAGTGACAGGCCCAAATTGAGATCCAGTTCAGAGGGAGGCCCCAAGGTCTGACACTGTTACTGATACTATGATGTGCTTACAAACAGGAGCCTAGCATGGCTGCCCTCCAAAAGACCCAACAAGCAGTTGAAAGAGTCAGATGCAGATATTTACACCCAGCCAGTGGACAGAAGCTGCTGAGCCCTGCGGTTGAATTAGGGAAAAGCTGGAAAAAGCTGAGGAGGAGGGCAACCTTATAGGAAGACCAGCAGTCTCAACTAACCTGGACCTCTCAGACACTGAGCCACCAACCAGGCAGGATACACCTTCTGATATGAGGCCCCCAACACATATACAGCCAAGGACTGCTAGATCTTGACTCAGTGAAAGAAGATGCATATAACCCCAAGAGACTGGAGGTCGCAGGGAGTGGGGAGGCCTAGTGGGGTGGGGGTGAGGGGGTAGGGACATCCTCTTGGAGATGGAGGTGGGAGGAGGTATGGGATGTGGTGTTGTGGGAGATATTTAAAACAGGGGCACCTAATCTGGCTTGTAGTTACAGAGCCACCAAGTTCCCGACTAGGTTAGTCCTGAGGTCACGAGCAGCAGCGTGTTTTTGTCGCTGCTCAGAGGCTTAGTCCGCAGGCTCAAGCGGCCAGAGACACTGGCCCTGCCACCCATGAGACGCCAGTGTGGGAGATGGCTCTGCCAATCTTCCACACTGTCTCTACAAGGCTGGGCTGAGCCCAGACCATCCACTCGGTACCCGGTAAGAACGAGACTCTAATGCTTAAAGATTAATCAAAGGCTTTATATGTTTGATAATGCTCAATTAACAAGATGCTCACATAATTAGAGGTGTTTCCCAATATCTAACCTAGATATAAGTTGTTACCCAGGACTGCTCCTGATACATCTGTGGTTCTCCATCGCTACTCCATCTCTGCTCCCTAGCTCCTCCTCTTCCTCCTTCTCTTCCTCTCCTTACTCTTCCCACCTTAGCTCCTCCCAACTTGTGGGGAAAATATCCCGATACAATGTGGAACAGTCAGAGGGCAGACCGGAAGGGGATAAAGACTGGACTTTAAAAATGATTAAAGAATAAAATAATAAGGCATAGATTAAATACTGAACAAGTTTCTTTTAAAAAAATTATGTTGGGTGTGCTGAGACAGGGTATTAAATACAGAACTCAGGAGGAAAAGGCAGGTGAACCTCTGTGAGGTGGAGGCCAGCAGCGTTTACATAGAAAGACCCTGTCTCAAAACAAACAAAGAAAGAAACAAAACGTATTGTGACTAGTCAGGTGATCTAATATTTAAAAATGAATCTCAAGTACTTAATGTCTCTCAGTAGGTCTGTCCACTTTACCTAAGCTTTAGTTTATTAGAATAAAGTTGCTCATAACATTCTCCTTTTTTCTTTCTTATCAGTGGAATCTACAGTGATGCTCTCCTTCTCACTCCTGACACTGGATGCTAGAGCCCCTAGAGGCGGGGTTGGGTGTTGGTTGGTTGTTGGTTGTTGGTTATTGTTGGTTGAGGCATGTTAGTAGTCATCCACAAAGAAGAAATGACAATTAATAATGGGACCTCATGAAACTGAAAAACTTCTGTAAGGCAAAGGAACTGTTAATAGGACAAAACGACAGCCTACAGATTGGGAAAAAAAGTCTTCCCTAACCATACATCCGATAGAGGGCTAATATCCAAAATATATAAAGAACTCAGGAAGTTAGATTCCATAAAAGTCAAATAACCCAGTTTAAAAATGGGGTTCATAAATAGACAGAAAATTCTCAACAGAGGAATCTCAAATAGCCAAGAAACACTTAAAAAAAAAAAAGTTCCTTAGTCATCAGGGAAATGCAAATCAAAACCACCCTGAGATTCCACCTTACACTAATCAGAATGGCTAAGATCAAAAATTCAAGTGACAGTACATGCTGATGAGGATGTGGAAAAAGAGGAACACTCTTCCATTGCTGGTGGGATTGCAAATTGGTACAACCACTCTGGAAATCAATCTGGTGGTTCCTCAGAAAATTGGAAGTAGTTCTACCTGAAGACCACTCCTGGCATATATCCAAAAGATGCCCCACCATACGACAGGGGCATGTGCTCCACTATGTTCACAGCATCCTTATTTGTAATGAGCAGAAGCTGGAAACAACCCAGATATCCTTCCACTGAAGAATGGATACAGAAAATGTGGTTCACTTACACAATGGAGTACTATTCAACTATTTAAAAAGAGGACATCAAGAATTTTGAAGGCAGATGGATGGAACTAGAAAATATCCTGAGTCAAGTAACCCAGACCCGAAATGACATGCATGGTATTTACTTACTGATAAGTGGATATCAGTCAAAAAGTACAGAATATTTATCATAACTCACAGACTGTATGAAGTTTAACAGGAAGGCAGGCTGAAGTGAGGATGCTTCAATCCTATGTTGAAGGGGAAACAAAATAATCATGGGAGGCAGAGGGAGAGAGAGGGACCTGGGTGGGAGAGCAGAGGAGGAGAGCAAAGGGGGGAGAGGACTAGTTATGGGAGGAGACAGGAGAGAAGCCCAGAGGGCCAGGAGAATGAATGGAAATATGCAGCTGCAGGAGTGGGGATGGGGGTGGGGGGAACATCTAGGAAGACCCAGAGATCAGGGATGTGAGAGGATTCCCAGTCTCAATGGAGATGACCTTAGCCAAAATGCCCAACAGTGGGGAGATGGAACCTAAAGAGCTCACCTCCAGTAAATGGACAGGGCCCCCAGTGGAGGGATGGGGCCACCCACCTACTTTTTTGACCCAGAATTATTCCTGTCTAAAAGAAATACAGGGGTGAAAAATAGAGCAGAGACTGAAGGAAAAGCCATCTAGTGACTCCCTTTTCACCCCTTGCACCTATAGTGGGCAGGAGAGCTGGTTCTAAGGTCGTTAGAGCCTGAGAACAGCCCTGCCCCTTGCCTATTGCAGTGCTCAGGAGAGCAGACCCTGCACATCACCTGGGCTGCACACCAGAGCTTGTCCTAGATGTGGGGGCTATGGGTGAGCTGTCCCCAAGGACAGGAGCATGGGAGACTTGGCCCTGCCTCCTGTCTGCTGTGCTGTGACAACTGAGAGAGAGAGAGAGAGAGAGAGAGAGAGAGAGAGAGAGAGAGAGAGAGAAAGAGAGAGAGAAAGAAATAGATCCCCTCCCTTCCCCTCCCTCTTGCTTGAGCCACCAGCTGTAGGTAGGAGAGCTGGCCCTGCCCTTCACCTGATGCAGCACTTGGAAGAGCAGGCCCTGCCGCTCACCTGGGCAACACAGTAGAGCTGGCTCTGGATGTGGGGACTGTGGGCGAGCCAGCTCTGAGAGCATGAGTTTGAGAGAGCTGACCATGACTATTGTCTGTGAGGTGGCACAGATAAGGGAGAGATACCTTCCTTCCTTCTCTCATTCATTGCCACCTATGGCAGGTGGAAGAGCTGACCCTGGCATTCATGAGTGTGGGAGAACTGGTCATGTCCTTCACCGGCTACACCATTTGGGATAGCAGGTCCTGCACCTCCCTTGGGCAGCAGGATAGAGCTGGCCCTGGATGCGGAGTGAGGAAGGGGGTCACTGGTGTGCCAACCACAAGGTCATGAGAACAGGATAGTTAGCTGGTTGGCAAGCTCAGATACCACTTAGGCCCACATCCAGGGCTTTGAACTGGCTCACCCCAACATCTACCCCATCGATGAAGTGCATGAAGAGGATGCTCCTACAGATTCAAAACTACAGGATCTCCATGACACAAGGCAACAACAGGATATCTGAGAGGAGTCCCAGTGAGGTTCAGTATTGATAGTGTAGTAGAAGCCAGAGTCTCCATGCCAGAACAAATATTCTTTGCAACCAACATTTGTAAGCAAAGAGGTAGGGATGAAAGTGTGTACTGTGGGCACACTGTGCCACACCACAGCTTCCACAAGGAGATTTTCTTTTTCTCTGTTGGGGGAAGGTTGCAAGGGTGGAGAGCAAATATGAGGGGAGGGAAGGTGAGTGGGATTGGGGTGCATAATGTGAAATTCATCAAGACCCAATAAAAAGTTTAAAGGAAGAGTTGATCATTGCAAACTCCCTCCTGGTGCACATTCTGCTGGGTTTGATAAGTGTGGGTATATTGTGGTTCCATTTTAATTTGTTCTGAGAATGATTTTGCTTTCTTCTTCTTTGATCCACTGCTGTTCAGGAGTGAACTGAACTGTTCAGCAGTAGATGGCAGACTAAGTCCAGGACTGCACTGAGTAAGCTGCGACTGTGTTGCTGCTGCTGGTACCACAGCACCAGAGGGTGCCCTGTGGCCAGGTTTGTCTCAAATCTGCAGATCACTTGTTATTCAGGATGACATGGGTGAGTGTTTGAAGGGGTTGTTTTTACACTGCAAGCCTCTTTTTGGGGTCAGGATAAAACAATGGATCACAGACACCAGGTCACTGGGTCACTGGGTCATTGGGTCACTGGGTCACTGGGTCGCGTTGTGGTCAGACACCACAGGACTCTGTTTAGCTGTGGGCTTCATCACAAAAGGGCCAACCCCAGGCTTCCATGCCTGTGATTTGGTGCACCTTTTATTTTCCAGAGAAGATAATTATACCTTCTGTGTCATGATGCTTGACATTGGGAAGGTGTGAGAAGTCTCATGGCTGCCAATGTTACAACACTAAATCATATTCAAAACCCCTAGCACAACGTTGCACAGGATCATGTATCATGGTAATATGCATTGTTTGATGCATATTAGACTTATGACTTAAGGCTACTGGAATCTGCCCTAGATGATGTTGTCTGAGAGACAAGGACAAGAGTTCTCTAATTGGTAGTGGGGCCAGTCCAGAGTCCCTGACTGTGGGATCTCAACCAGATACAGGGAAGTTTTCCCAGTGTTTGGTCTTATCAGCTTGGTGCTGACATTCAAAACATAGCCCTGTGCTTACTTCCTTACCCCAGTCTCTCCTCAAAATGATTTTGGCTAGTGCTTTATCATAGCAACAGAGAAGCAACTACCATATATGTCCACAGGCCAATATGATGGAGGCAGCTTTCCAAACATACTTTCTGCCTGTGTAAGCCAGGATCCAACCCATGTGGTGTGGTGGTGACTTGGAGAGAATATGGCTCCTGGGAGGGTATTGAGGCAGAATAGTAGCCTGAGACTTAAGGTTGGGAGCCAGGGGATTGGGCTGTCCCCAGCCTCCAGTGATGGGTGTTGGAGTTCAGACTTGTTATTCAGATCTTGGGGAATTCAAAGGTACAAGAAGCTCATTAGGAAAGCGCCAGCATTACCCTCCTGGGAGTCAGGGCTCCCTGGGGTAGAGTTTCAAAGGAGAACTCCTTAGACTCCTCACTCACACCTCACACAGAGCCGAAGAGCAGGTAAAGGTAAGAGTGGCAAGGGACAGGGGGAAACCAGAATGTCCCTTCTGCTGGCCTTGGTCTCTACTGTCTGCAGATCCTGGTGGATGTCTGCATTGTCCTGCCTCTTCTCTGTCCACTTAGCTTCCCTGGTGTCTGTCTGTCTACCTGTCTGTCTGTCTTTCTCTCTGTCTGTCTCTTTCCCTCCCACCCTTCCTCCATCCCTCCCTCCCTCCCATCCTTCCTCCCTCCCTCCTTCCCTCTCTTCCTCCCTCCTTCCCTCCCTCCCATCAGACTTAGGGCATGCAACATCTTCCTCAAGACACCTGGTTGTCAACAAAGTTGTCAACAAAGACTGGAGGGGAAAGGGCTATTGCTGTTGGGGGTCACAGCACTGGGTTCTCATATATTTCCACCCTAACAAGGTTTGAGACTGACAAAAGCAACAGTTAGGTGTTGGGAAAGGCTGACAGGACATCATGGTGACAAGATAGAGTATAGAAGGAGAGTCTGAAGAATTGGCTGAGAGCTATTTGATGGTCTCTTTTGGTGTCTCCATGCAGACAACTGTCATCCGGTGACTTTCTCTATTATAGCCAAGACAGTATGGCTGACTCTTGCAACCTGTTCACATCACCGCCTCCTCTCCATTCTCTCTGCCTCTCCCACTTCTTTCTCCAATTTGACACGATACTGCATATATACTAACAAGCACAGGTAATGGTGGAAAAAGACTTTTTTTAAAAAAAAAAAATTAGGATTTCTCCTAGTAAATGCTGTTGGATGGAGTGAGTAGGTGGGTCCCGGAGATGAGACAGTGGAGATGTAGTGGCAGTAGTCTGGGCATTGGAGCAGGACCAGGCCAAGTTAGACAATAAGAGGATTGCAAATCAATGTCCTTAATTCTTGGTCTGGAACTCAAGTCCAGTTGTGCAAGTCTCATTAGCTCTTCCTTTCTTCCTTTTAAATAAGGGTATTGATATTGACATGTAGTCCTGCTCTTCCCCAGTCCCCTTTCCCCTTCCAGGAGAGTGTTTGTGGGTGCGTGTGTTTGTGTGTGTGTGTGTGTGTGTGTGTGTGTGTGTGTGTGGTCTAACCTTAATCATCTCCCAATGACTGCACCTTCTAACTCTGGCAATTAGGGCTTGACATATGAACAGTAGGGGGCACACAGCATGAAGTCTGGGATGCCTCTGGTTGCTAGACTCAGCCCAAAGTTCTCAACAGAAATGGGAGTTTCTGAGCTCTTTATATAAGTTAACAGTCCGAGTGCAAGAAAGTTTTCTCTAGTCAAGCTGAAGTTGTCGTACTGGTGGCATTTATGCTTAAGTTCAAATCCAGAGGCTTTGCTAAGCAAGTCTCATCTGCTTCTCACCAGGGTTTTTCAGATACTTCAGGGGAGACACAAATACAGAGATGCATTTAAACCCAAGTCAGTAGATGGTTTTGTCCAAAGCTTTGTTGCTCGCTACTTTTGTTCTTCTAACTGAGCATAGAGCAGTGTTGGAAAACTCAGTCATCCAGAGATCTGCCTTCAGAGAAAAGCATCCCTGCTTAAAGTTATCCCATCATCCTTACAGAATCTTTTTATATGCCACAGCCCATTTAATCTCCCTCTATTCCTTTGTTTCAGGAACAGTAGGCTTAGAGTGGTTGCTTGTCTCACTGGTGAGGAAAAGGGTCATTTATACTTTCAAGGCAGCTCCTAGGGAGGAGTCAGGACTGCACTGTCTGCTTTCATAATTTAATGAACTGCATAGGGCATTGTGATGGAAATTTGAGATACAGGTCTGCATAAAACAAAATCTCTGTTTAGTTTGGGGGCAGCAGACAGTAGCTAGATAAATGCATTTTTGTAAGAGGGAAAAGAGACTGGAGGGTGGCTGCCTTCAGGTAAGCTGTGGAGAGAAAGGGTTCTTTAATGAGATGACAGCTGGCAGAGCTGGGAAGGGAGTGAGTGCAGATGCTGTTAAGAGGTGCAGAGGAGGACACGGAGCTGCAGATCCATGGTGAGGGCACCTAGTCAGTGCTGGATGGGATGGAGTGGGTTGCAGCAGGAATTTTATGGCATGAACTGTGGGAACAGCAGCACTGAAGAGACCCCAGGTAAACTGCATGCTGAAAACCAAGAGAGCATTGCGGGCATGGTTAAGTTTGAGGTGACTACTGAGTATCCAAGGAGGGACTTCAAGTAGGCTCTTGTTCACCTGACATTCAGGTGAAGGGTCTTGCTAAGAGACTAAACACAGAGATATAAAGTCCAAGGCTGGCTGGTTTCAGATGACTCTTATCAGGAATACACATACATTTCATTAGCTCCTTGTATTTGTTTTCCTAGTGCACACAAGGGATGTTATAAAGGGAAAACTCAGAGGCATCCACAGGTCTGACACACATAGGCTTTAGAGTCTCTGACCTGATGGCAATGTTTCAGGGCTCTGCACACACACTCTCTCCCCAGTCAGCCATGGTGGAAGGGCCTTCCTCTGAAGCTTGTCCACCTGTAGTCTGGATGTACCCTTTCCTGACTCAGCAAATCCATGCTCCATCATTGATCTGCCCCTTTGTGGTGTTTTCAGGCTTCCTTATTATTTCCCATCACTGGATGAGCCATGATCCCCACACCATAAAAGCTACATTTCCTTCACCAGGAAGCACCCTACCTAGGACTCTCTTCCATCTTGTGTCAGAGTCTTGGACAGCCAGCCTGAACTTGCTTGTCTTAATTTGGATCTATTCTTCTAGAACTTTCTAGGTGCTAAAGTGGCAGAATGTTTGTCTCTTGTCTCAGATTCTATCTGTGCACACTGAGCCACAAAGACTTCCCTTTTCTTGAGGGCTCTGTCTCACCTTGGGTTTCTGTCTCACACTGCATTATTTTTTTGCCCCAATCCCATTCCCATCTCTGGGTTTTCTCCTTTAGCCTTTATAGCTGTGGTTTTTCTGGTGTTCTGCATTCAACTCTCTTCCCTTTTTTTTCTTTTTTTAATTGGATATTTTATTTATTTACAATACAGAATGTCATTCCCTTTCCCCTTTTCCCCTCCATAGAACCCCCTATCCTATACCCTCTCTTCCTTTATGCTTTCATACCATTTTGATTACATGTATGTAGTAAGATCAATTCTAGGTTAGGGTCTAGCAATGCAATAGATGCAAATAGTCAAGGAACAAGCAAGACAATAAACACAAATAGTCAAAGAACAAGCAAGGCATTAAAACCCGTTACATGAACACTCCTGTGGTCACTGTTTCTAAAGGCTTATCAGGATGACCAAAGTATCTGAGCCTACTTCTCTATCCTAGCCCAAAGTCATTTTCATGTCTGAAGTCTACATTCTTGTTCTGGCCTAAAATTAGATTCCTGTCTGAAATTACTTCTTTGCTCTAGCCTAATATTTAGATTCCTACCTGAAATTACTTCTTTGTTCTAGTTTAATGTCAGATTCCTGCTTGAAGCCTACTTCCTTGTCCTTGGCCAATGTCATATTCCTGCCAAGCAGCCCATTTCCTTGTCCTTGGTCCATGTCAGCTTCTTGCCAAGCAGCCCCAAAGGCTCTCCACCTCTCCCCCTTTTTTACTTCATTAACAAGTCTGAGCCTGTCTTAGGTCATTCTGACAAGAATGCCTTCCTTACCCATAATGGAATATGCATTATCAAAGGCAATGCACTTATGTCTTAGGTTGATAAGGCTCTGTGCAGAATCTTACCCGTCCTTGGCTTGCCAGCCTGGTAATTTAATAACTCTGTCTGGGGGTCCATTTTCAGGTTTAAGCCATGTACTTTGGCTGCCAACATGTTGATGTCATTAAAGATAAGCTTTAACACAATGGGCAGGAATAAGCATATTCCCAGGACAAGAAGGACTAGCATGATCAAGCTATATATGCCATTCCTGACTCCTGATTTTTTTCCCCTAGTTTTCTATCTCCAGGGTAGTCTCCCTTTGTGATTTCTTTATTATTTCTACTTCCATTTTTATGTCCTGGATGGTTTTTATCAATTCCTTCACTTGTTTGGTTGTGTTCTCTTGGAGTTCTTCAAGGATTTTTGTGTTTCCTCTTTAAGGGCTTCTACCTGTTTACCTGTGTTCTCCTCAATTTCTTTGAGAGTGTTATTTATGTCCTTCCTTCTTAAACTTCTCTATCGTCATCATTAGAAGTGATTTTAAATCTGAATCTTGCTTTCCTGGTGATATGGGAATTCAGGACTTTCTAGTGTGGGAGAACTAGGTTCTGATGATACCAAGTACCCTGGGTTGTTGATGCTTATGTTCTTGCACTTGTCTTTCGCCATCTGGATCTCCTTAGTGCTACCTGCACTGTCTCTGACTGGAGCCTGTCTTCCCTATTATTTTGGTTGTGTCAGAATTGTTTGGGGTGGGTGTTGCTGCTGGGGTTAGAGCTGAGGCCCAAGATCTGCTCAGTGCTCAGGCAAAGACCAAAAGGAACCAGTGCTCTGGGCCAGGAGTGAATTCTTGGGTCCCAGTAACTCCCTGTTTGGGGAGGGTGTTGCTGTCTCCTTACCTACTGCCTGGGTTAGAGTTCTTAGGAGGTTTTGTGAGATTGGGTGCAGAGCTGCCACCTGGGATCTGCTCAGTACTTGGGCCCAGCCCAGAAGGTCAGCTCTCTTCCTTTACATACTCCCCGTGGTCCTTTCACCTCTAATTGCTTCAGCTCTTATTAAAGTACCCGTAACACCGATTTCTGCCTCAAAGCTGTGTCTTCCATTTTAGACACAGATATCCACTGGAGGCTGGCAATTCCACAAACTGCCTAAGCCCCAAACTAGACTCACTGCATCTCACCCAGATTCTACTCTTGTGTTGCTCAGCTCAGTGAATGGCATCACCATCCACATTCACACTCAAGTATACCCCTGCTCATTCTCAGAATTCATCGCTGACACCTCTCTTTCCCAGTGCTCTTTAATGGTAGATCTAAAAATCTCTAGTGCCTGGTTTTCATGTCACTAATCTCTGCCTTAGTTCCTAATCTCATTCCTTCTTCATGAATAACGAGGTCACCCCTTCCCCACTATATCCTTCACATTGTTGCCAGGGTGACTGATCCCAGATAGAGATTCGATATCTTGTCTATTCTTTCCTCTGTTATTACAAGGTTCACCCTCTTCAGCCTGTTTTGCAGTTCATGACGGTCCCTCCATGCTCTTCCCTTGCCTACCTTTCCTGTCCTATCTTTTGTATTTCTTAGCATGTACAGCGTATCTTCAGCATCTCTGTAGGCAGCATCAAATATCCGAATCTTACCTAGCATGGAAGCCTGTAAGCTTGCAAATCGAATCAGATGCCTAAGATAAGAAAGGGAAAGTGCATAGTTTTGCCCTTTAGTTAGTCAGTTATTCATCCCTGTGGCCTGTGCCTTCAGTTACCATCAGAGTACTCTATGAACAAGATAAGGTAAGGATGGAGAATGTCCCAAGCTGATCAATCATCCTGATAATCAGGAAATGGTGCTCTCTATAGTTTCTTTGGTCAGGATTTTTTTGTTCAAAGCAATAGAAAAAATAATTAAGACAACTACTGCTGCTTTTGTTACTATGGTTCTGTAGTAGAACTTGAAATCAGATATGGTGACACCTGATTGCTTTTCCCAGAATTGCTTTGGCTATCCGGGGTCTTTTGTGCTTTCATATGAATCTTAAGGATGTGTCTTTCTCTTTCTGTAAAGAACAGCATGACAATTCTGAACAGGATTGCACTGAGTCTACACATTGCTTTTGGTAGCACAGCCATTAATTTCCCTAGTCCTTTACCATGGGGGGGTCTTTCTATCATCTGGCATCTTCTTCAAGGTTTTTCTTCTGTGTTTTAAAGTTTTCCTTAGTGATACTTTTCACTCTCTAGCTTCTTTATTACACACACTCAGACACAGATTCCCATACACACAGACATAGACACACATAGACACAGCCATAGCCACATACACACACTGGCTTTCTTTGGAGTTAACCAAGATTTTGCATTATTTATTAAACTTTTAATAATGTATGTAATTTATAATCTTTTTAATTCTGTTTTTGCAAGTTTTTGTTGTTGTTTAGGCTGTTTCTCTTGAGCAGGGGTTGGTAAACTTTGTATTTTTAAAGAGCTTTTAAACTACAGTATATGAGATGGGCTAGAGAGATGGACCTGGGCTCAGTTCCCAGCACCCACGTGGTGACTCACAACCACCTGGAACCCTAGCTCCAGGGGATCTAATCTTGTCTTCTGACCTCCATGGGCACCAGGTACACATGTGGTACACATACATACATGCAGACAAAATTTTTATACATACAAAATATAAATAAATTGAAAAGAAAACCAATACAGTTTTTTTTTTTTTAATTTCAGTTAAGTGACAAGGATATGATTTGAGAAATTTTGTCATGGTGTGATATTTATAAGGTATATTTATGCAAACCTTGAGGGTATATAGATCAAATAGTTGAAGCAGCCTCATGACTTAGTTGAAGAATGTGATAACCATGAGATGTGTGAGGCTGTGCCAACATAACACAGCATGCCCTATGCTAGTGTCCCCTGTGCTATAGTGTCACCTGTGCTACAGTGTGCCCTGTGCCACAGCGTGCCCTGTGCCATCATGTGCCTCATGCTACAGTGTGTTGTTATTTTTGTTGCTTTAAACAATCAATCTTTGCTCACACATCAACTCTGCTTTTCATTCTCCCTTTCAGCTGTGTTTCACAGAGGACCATTTCCTCCAGACTGAAGAAGTTCTTTGGAGCATCTCTCACTATGATCTTTGGTAATCAATGACTTGCTTTCATTTGAGAGAAAGCAACATTGGTTTCCAAAGGACTCTTTCACTGAGCTCTAGGTTGGTAATTGGATCTTTGCTCGATGCCCACTCTCTTTCCCTCCCCCTCCCCTCCCCTCCCCTCCCCTCCCTCCCCTCCCCTCCCCCCCCTCCCCTCCCCTCCTCCCTCCCTCCCTCCCTCCCCTCCCCTCCCCTCCCTTCCCTTCCCTCCCTTTCCCTTCTGTTCCCATCCTTCCCTCCTCCCTCTCCCTCTTAACCACATTAGATGTGTTACTCAGTTACCTTCTATTTTCTGTGGACAGACCTCAGCGTGCCTCATTGTTGAGCATTTGGAGAAACATATCCTCCATCTTAGACCAGTTTCAGAACAACACTTGTTTTGTTTGTTTATTTGTTTGCAGCTACTTTCCTTTATAATATATTTCCTTTATATGTATTTCCCCTTCTGTCAACTTTATCTTTCTTAGTATTCTCTGGACTACATTTCTCTGTTCTGTAGGTGAGTCTGTCTCCTCCATTTGGGAACACTGTAGCTGTCATCCCTTAGTCATTGACTTATCTTTTATTCCTTGTATTGTTCACCTACACTCCATGAAAACATGTGACTTTGACTTATCAATGAACTATCCAAAGATAGCTATTTTTCTTCTATATCAGGGGGTTAGTATTATTTGGGGATGCCCATCAATCCTTTTGAGCTCTTCAACTAAAGTCAGTTTGGTGATGGTCGCACAAATGAAGGCTGACCTGACATTTGATGTTAGTTGCATACAAATGTTGAGTTGAGGGGATTTTTCATTTGTTTTTGTTTTGTTTTTCAAGACAGGGTTTCTCTGTGTAACTCTGGCTGTCCTAGAACTCACTCTGTAGACCAGGCTGGCCGTGAACTCAGAAATCAGCCTGCCTCTGCCTCCCAAGTGTTGGAATTAAAGGCGTGTGTCACCACTGCCAAGCTAAATGTTGAATTCTTAAATGCTCAATTCTTCTCATGATGCCTTCCCCATGACTTACAAGCTATGTAGATCATGAATTTTAAGACATTACTTTTTGGGTATCCTCCATTCTTTTTGCAAGTTCTACATTTTGAAATGTGGCTCTCATAATCTGGCTTTTCAGAATAAATTGGAATTGCAGGATAGAAGAAAAACACACTGTTTCATTTGAAATGGAAATTCTTCTTAAAGTTTTGCTCTCTGGCTCTGTGGGACTCTGATAAGTACTTGACTTTGCTTTTTGTGTTTGGCTCACCTGGTGAATGAATGGTAGCAGAGTTAGCCTCTGGAGCTTCTCTTTCATGATTGACAGCTCTGCTCTATCTTTGCAGCAGAAGGATGCAGGACTTCCTCTGGAGAAACCGAAGCTCTCTTACTGAGTTTGTTCTTCTAGGATTCTCTAGTGACACAAAGATAAATGGCATTCTGTTTGGTATCTTTCTTCTCCTCTACCTCACCACCCTCCTTGGCAATGGGCTCATTTTCACCTTGATACACATGGATTCCCGCCTCCACACACCCATGTACTTTTTCCTCAGTGTCTTGTCCATTCTGGATATGGGCTATGTCACCACCACAGTGCCCCAGATGTTGGTACATCTGGTCTGTGAGAAGAAGACCATCTCCTATGTTGGATGTGTGGTCCAGATGTACACCTTCCTGGTGCTGGGAATCACCGAGTCTTGGCTTTTTGCAATTATGGCTTATGATAGGTATGTGGCCATTTGCCATCCTCTTAGATACAAAGTCATCATGAGTCCTTTGCTGCGTGGGTCACTGGTGGCCTTCTGTGCATTTGGGGGTATCACCTGTGCCCTGATATATACTGTCTCTGCTATGATTCTTCCTTACTGTGGCCCCAATGAGATCAACCACTTCTTCTGTGAAGTGCCTGCTGTCCTGAAGTTGGCCTGTGCAGACACCTCTCTCAATGACCAGGTGGACTTCATCCTAGGCTTCATCCTTCTCGTGGTTCCTCTTTCCCTCATCATTGTTGTCTACATCAATATCTTTGCTGCTATCTTGAGGATCCGCTCAACTCAAGGGCGGATCAAGGCTTTCTCCACCTGTGTGTCCCACATCACTGTGGTCACCATGTTTTCGATCCCGTGTATGGTTATGTATATGAGGCCTGGCTCTGAGTCCTCCCCAGAAGAGGACAAGAAGCTGGCTCTGTTCTACAATGTCATCACCGCCTTCCTTAACCCCATCATCTACAGCCTTCGTAATAAAGATGTGAAAAAGGCTTTCCTCAAGATGGTGGGCAAGAGCAAAGGGTCAGGGTGAAAGCTTGGGGGCTCTGAGACTAGTAGCCTTTGGAACAGTAATGAGAAAGTTTTCTGTAATGATACTACATCACATCCAGTGATTTAACTTGGTTCAACGTCACTAACTTACTTTAGACTTTATTGGGATGTCACCATGTATTACATGTATTCATTTGGCATATGATTCTATATGATCACAGAACATTTAGGCATATGATCATATATTCAGGTTCATAAAACTCCATCTGGGTATAGAACTAGTCCACCATCACACAGGGTAACATTGTATATGGTCCCCAACTCTAGCCTCTGATACAGGCAGCATATCCATGATACAACTCATAGACCATAATGAAGTTTAAAAAGAAGGAAGGTCCAAGTGAGGATGCTTCAATCCCATTTAGAAGAGGGGGAACAATATACTCACTGGAGGCAGGGGGAGGAAGGAATCTGGGTCGGAGAGGGAAGGGGGAAGGGGGAAGGGAAAGTAGGACAGAGTCAGATATGGGGCAGGAGACAGGAGAGAAGCCTAGAGGGTCAGGAGAATGAATGGAAATATGCAGCTGCAGGGGTTGGGGAACCTCTAGAAAGTTCCGGAGACCTGGGATGTGAGAGGCTCCCTAGTCTCAATGAGGATGACCTTAGCAGAAATGCCCAACAGTGGGGAGCTGGAACCTGAGGAGACTATCTCCAGTAGATAGACAGGGGCCCCCAGTGGAGGGGTAGGGCCACCCACCTACCTTCAAAGTTTTTGACACACACACACACAAAAAAATACAGGGACCAAAATGCAGCAGAAACTGAAGGAAAGGTCATCTAGTGACCAGCCCAACTTGGGATCCATCCATGTGGGGAGGCACCAAACCCTATCACTATTACTGATACCATGTTGTGCCTAGCATGGCTGTCCTCTGAAAGGCACTATCAGCAACTGACTGAGACAGATGCAGATACCCACAGACAAGCATGGGACTGAGATCTGGGACCCCTATGGAAGAGTTAGGGCAAGAACTGAAGGAGCAGAAGGAGATAGCAACTTCACAGGAAGACCAACAGTGCCAATTAACTGGAACCCTTAGAGATCCCAGGGACTAAGCCACCAACCAAAGAGCATACGTGGGCTGGTCCGTGGGCCCCTGCACATATGTAGTAGACTGCCTTGTCTGTCCTCAGTGAGAGAGGATGCACCTATTCCTGTAGAGATTTAATGTCCCAGGGAAGGGGGATGCTGAGTGAGGGCGGAGTGAGGTGGGAGTGGGTAGAGGAGCACTCTCTCAAAGGCAAAGGGGAGGGGGTTTGGGGTAAAGGGCTCTGGAATGGGGGACTGGGAAGAGGGACAACATTTGGAATGTAAATAAATGAAATAATTTAATTTTTTTAATTTCTAAAATGCAATTAAAGTTAATTACTCATAAGAATCTTAACCCTCTGGAGTTATTTTTTTCTTTAACTCTTGAGTGTTTTATGTTTGGCTTTTTGTTAGGTGACACCAGGGCTTCAGTGAGCCTGGCTGCTGGGTGCAGACTCTGTTGCTGGTCCAGTGTGGGTTCTGGGAATTGTTTTTCCCCCGAGTCTTCCCTGTGCGACCCTATGAGACCCTGTGATCACTGATTTGCTCTGTCTTCAGACAGTAGCTTTCCTTAGCATGTGGCAACTTGGAAGGATGGCAGGCTCAGCTCCTTGCTTGCCTGTCTGGCATGGGTGCTTTCGATGTTGCTAGGTAAAATTCTCTATTTTAAAAATGTTTTAAATTTAAATAGGATCTCATCACTTCCTCCTCATGACCTGACATCCAGTGTCTTAAAGAACGTGTTCTCACATGTTTTGTTCAGGGTTTGGTTTATTCATGAGTGGGGTGGAGGGTAATTCTGCTTCCTGTCATTTCATCTTACAAATAAACTCTACAACTGGTATCTTTATACTTTATAACTCTAACTCAACTCAGTAAGGGTTTTATACAGAAAATCTTGCAATGCTACAGTGATTCTAGTTTAGTATTATTATAATAGGAAAAATGAGATCAAAACTACATACCTAATAGGTGAACAGGTATTTGAAAATAATGGTTATAAAGAATATGTAAGTAGATGGTAAATTACTTCTTGTGTATCCTGTCTTTAAAAAGGGCTGGGAAGAAGGCTTAGTAACATACTTGCTGCATAAGCATGCAGACCTGAGTTTGATTCCCATATGAAAAGGTGTGCCTAGCAGGGTGGGCCTGCAGCAACAGAGATGGGAGGCAGAGACACGGGGATCTAGAGCCTGTTGGCTGGCCAGTCTAGCTGACCAGTGAGTTCTAGGTACAGCATGGGACTCTTTCCCAAAAATTCAGTAGGAGGGTTATAGAGGAAGACACTTGATATCAACTTAATGGCCTTTACACGTGTACACATAGGAAGTCTGCACACACACATACACGCACACACACCTGAGCATACACACATACATATATTACACACATACACAAATAAATAGTAAACAAACAACAAATAAATAAAACTCCCAATATATACATTAGAATTTGCCCACAAAATAAACATAAAACCTCAATGAACAGTGGGTTAAACATGCGCACAAATTATATTTTCATACAGCAAGAGGCTTTGAGTAACTAGCTACTTGTACTAACTCATGTGGAATAATGTTAGTAAGGAAAATACTGTTGACTTTTGAGCCATGTGCGTATGTTTTCAAGATGGCTTGCTGGATTCCAGTGACTACATCTGCATTCATGATGAAAAAAGGAGAAAGAGGGTTTTGAGGAATAGAGTAGAGTCATAGTTACCCTATCTCTTTCATCAGGAAACCAGTTCTTTTCTTAAAACTCATTAGTAGAGTCCCATCAGCTGAAAGCACTTGCTACCAAACGTGACGACCAGAGTCTGATCCCTGGTACTCACATGATGGAAGGAGAAAACCAATTCTAACAAGATGTCTTATGACCACTACATGTATGATGTGGCATACACACACCCATATACATATAAACATACACCATATACAAACAATTATATAATCAATAAATAAATGTTTAAAAATTAGAGCGCATAGGTGGAATTCCCCTTTAAGTCTCATGGGACCAGACCAAGTATCATTATCTGCCATTCTACAAGAGACTCTGGAAGAGGGAGGAACAGGGTTGCCACTCTGGTTTGGACTGTTCATGATTTGTCGACTGCACCCCCCCCAAATGTCACCAAACATGTTGCTTTTGGCAAAAAAAGGTAAATGGTATAGAATCTTCCAATCTAGAATCATATATATTTATATGTGGTATGTACAGCCCAGATAGAGAAGACCCATTGTCATTTAGTCAGAGAAAAGAACCAGAGAGAGCATCAGTAAGTCTCAGTGGGATCTTTCCTTGCTGAATTGAGCTGTGGGGTAGTGGTTTTAGTCCTTCTGCCTTTTGTATTTATTAATTTCCTTGATAAGTGTGGACGCATACCTGGAATTCAAGAATACTAACAGGGGTTGATCTGGACATGAAGTTATCCCTAGTGGAATGACCACAGGACAAAGGATCTCAGTTTCCTAACTGGTCTTTAACACTTGTGACTGGGGTTGAGACCTTGAAAGCACCTCACGATTCCTCAGAAGCTTGGAAGTTCTAGTTTGGGTAGTCCGTCCTGCAGGTGAGCACCAGAAAAACTGTGAGCAGACTACCTGACCAATCTATACACTCTGGTGGTCCTAGCTTATCTTCCCAGCCCACAGATCTCTGAAGAAGCACCTGACAATCAAGTTTGGATGGCATTTCATTAACCTCTCATTAAAGGGACCTTGGAAGGGTCTCTTACTCTCTGCTCATTGGTGTCTCACCGCTATAGAACACTGGTTGTATTTCTCTTTTTCTTTTGGTCCCTAGAAAGTAGGTCTTAGAAGAAGCCCTAGCCCCCAGCTGCTACTCTTGACTCTAGAGTCCACTAGTCAACTGCCTCCTGTCCGACATACTTCCACATGTAATTCTGTTCTGTGCGAACTACGAGTCCCTGGGCTGACTTGTGCTAGATCATGATCCAGGCTTAAGCACCCTTTAGGAACACAGCCTGTGTGGTCCCACAAAACTGTTGACAAAGTTCCTGCCTCACCATGGGTCACTTCAGGCTCCATGGTTCCATTTCCATGCTTGTAAAAATGGGATACTGCAGAGATTCAAGATGTGTCAAATATTGGGTCACAGTGACTACTCAGAAGCACGAGTGTGGCCATGAAATGGGGAGCATAATTCTAATTTATGGAGGAAACTGGGGATCTCAGAAGCTATGAGTCTTACACAGGTCACAGTGACCATGTCTGTGTGACTACAAACTCTAGGCTCCTTGGTTACACCAGCCATTTCCCCCAAGAGGTTGTTCCAAGGAGATCTTAGCCATGTAGCAGAAGGGAGGGGTGATCCCTGTGGCTGCCAGGAGAGTCTGTTGGGGTTGCTGTCTGGCATTAGAGCTGTTGGGAAGAAGCCAAGATCCAGTTTGGGAATTATAGGCAGGATCAGGACAAGAAGAGCTTATCAAGGAGAGACTGAGATGGTACCACACAGCATCCTAAAGAAAGGTGAGGGTAGGTGAGAGTTACCACATTGCAGTGCAGATGGGGGATCCTGGAGGAAAGAAAATGGTATGGTTGGGGGTGGAAAGGAAAATATAGGGGAGTGGGGTGCTTTAGGGAGATCATTATTGATGTCATAGGGGCCTCTGCCTGCTCTCAGCTCAATACAAGTTTTTTGAGGAATGATCATAGATACCTAAGCTACCTCAAGAAAAAGTGAGACTCCTGTCTCTGGGTTATGGGAACATCTTTTGGTAGTGAGGCTTCAGAGAACATAGATGCTCTTATAATGGTTAAGTGTAGAAGATCATCTTTGTCTCTGGAGTCTGGTTTGTCTCTGAAGCTGCCCAAAGAAGATTGGTATGGGTATCAGTGGAGAGGTGACTGTCTGAGAGGAACATTGAGAGCCTGCAGGACGTGAACTTGCCCTGGACACCTCAGATCTGATTCATTCCATACATACAGGGATGTGTGGAGGGCTGGGGCTGACTTTCAGGCAAGATCAGAGCTGGGGGCTGGGCTAGAATTTACTCCGAAGGCAGTGTTTACTTGTGGTGTTCAGAGAAGTTATGGTTTTTGAGCAGCCAGATAAGGAGGGCTCCTATGGAAGGGTCATGAATTGGTGGCAGCCACTGTAGCCCAGTCACTTGGATCTCATGGGGTCAACCATGAGCCCTGGCTCCTATCTGACCCCCTGGCTTCTGACTTCTAGTTTCCAGCCCCTTTTAGTTCATGGAGCCTCTCTCCCTCTCTGCAGTGCCTCATTTCTTGCTTTTTGTCACTCTGTGGACCACGGTGCTTGCTGGACTTCACCTCCATGTCTCCAATCTGTCTATACTGAATCTTTGACCTGTACCCTGACTGATTTTTGCTCTCTTCAAAAATAATCCCCTCCTATAGAGAGGTCTTTTCTGTCTCTCTTAGTTGCTTTCATTTATTATCACACTGAATCCTCCATCCAGATAACACCAGACTTCCATTTCATCTATCCATGGGTACTGCACACCCCAGTCCCTTGAAGGACATCCCTGTTTACTTTCATAGACCTGAGCCCAGACCATTTTCCTTCTTTCAGATGGTGCTGTGGACGCCTACCTAGATGTAGAGGTAGAGAGCATATAGGGAAGGACCAATTCTGTCAGTGGCCTCTGGTCTCTTATCAAAATGCCTCTTCCTCATGAGCTGAATGAGAGGAAGAAGCAAGTGTATAGGGCATGGGGCAGAAGTGGCCACAGGGTCATGCAGCCATCCCTCTCTGTGCTCTGACAGTCCTAGTAGCCTAGGAACAAGCCTTGTACCATCCCCTCCTTCTATCTGCTCAGCTTGACCTATTACTGCTAAGTCTCACTAGTTCTACTTTGGGGACACAACTTTGCCCCCTCCTCTCCACTTCCATTCAGCTTCCACTCTGGAGGAGGCAAGGATGACCCAGCAAGTAGGTGAGAAAGAGAAGTGGGGAGAGAGACCAGTTCCCAAGTAGGTCGGACAGATAGTCTTTCCATGAATGCTGCTTTGTGGTTGTGAGCAAAGGCTCTGCTGAAGCTATACCTGTGACTGTAGGGAAGCTGGGCCATCTCCTCACCCAGTCTATCAAGTAGACAAGTCATAAGGACAGGCTCACATGCTTGCAGGCATGCTGGAACATTTTTCTCTACTTTGTGCAGTAGGTGATGGTTCCAATTAGAGAGACCTGTGTTAATCTTTAGATTTTTTTAACTATCATTTTAAAAAACTATTTAAATAAAGCTATGAATGAAAAATAGGAGTTGTGATTCTTGACACATGGACAGCTGCCATTATTAGGATTATTATTCTTTGGCTTGGATAGGAGTTGAGAGCAATGGTAGAAAGGGCCATGGCATTAGCATCCACTACTCCAATCTTCTTTCCATGGACTTGTGCCCTGGTTTCCTTCAGAGGTTCAGGTAGGGGTTTTATTTTGGGGGAGGAGGTATTTGTTTGTTTGTATTTTCTTGACTGCTGGGGAATAGGAGGGGAAAGTATAAATTGAAAGTGGATGTAAACAATCCTCTATCTTTTGTTCTGGCTTCCAGTACATAGATCACACCATTAGCTTTTCCTGGTCTTTGACATTCCAGGCTCCCTATTCAGTGAGGAGACACAGAGGAAAACCAAGTCATGTTCAGTGGAGCGCACTTCTCAGTGGGGCAGACTCTGAGCTGCAGAATTTCCAAGCTGACTGAGCTTGCTTTGAGCTAAGACAGGTCCCAAGAGTGGACCTGCTGGCAGCCTATCTCTGGCTCCTTGTCTCAGCTCTGCTCCAAATCCCATCATGCTCAAGGATGTCTCCAAACACAAGCTGGTCCCATGGCTCCTCTCTCACTGGCTTCCTGGGTTTGCAAGAAGGTTTTCTGTGCATAACATTATTGCTGCCCACCATCTTTCTAAGAGAAAGAGCCCACAAACTGGCCTGGAAAATGGGACCAAAACCATTGCAGGGTATTCCTGCAAGTCTTTTTTTAGTCTTTTTGTCCCATGTAGACAGAAAACTGGAGTTGGCCCAGTCAAATTTTTATTTTAGAAGGAGTGCACTGAAGGCTAGTGTAGTTGATGAACTGGGTAAAGTCTGACTAGGATGAGAAAAGGAAGAGGGGAGAGAGAAGGGGGGAGGGGGGAGAGGGAGAGAGGGAGAGGAGGGGGCAAAATATGTTGCATTTCTGAGGTGGACACTGGCAGGGGTGTTGAAGGGGACAGATGCATGGAAGAGGCATTCTGGTGGCAGCAGCAATGAAACCTGGGGACCAGTGAGGTGTAGGAGATGAAGCTACAGCTGAAGTGTTTCTCTGAGTTTGAATGGTCTCAATGGATTGTTCTCATAGATGCCATCAGTTCTCTGTGCATGTGTGTGTGTGTCGTGTGTATATGTCTATGTGTATATGTGTGTGCATGCACATGTGTACAGATAAGAAAACTAAAACCAACAGAAGTCTCTTTGCCTTCATGGTTCGCCTTTTCCCCTAAGGAATGAGTGCATTTCAGTAAGCTGAGGATCCACACTAGCTGAGATTCCAGTCAGCCATAGTTTTGCTGTAGATAGGAAGATCCTTGTGATGGACACCGATGCTTTTCCTTGTCACTTTGCACGTGGGATGCCCACTTCCCATGGCCTAAGAGTCAGGGAGCTTTTCCTAAGAACTTTGCTCACCTTCAAAACTGCTGTGGATGAGTAGGACCCACAGCCACAGAATCTGGAGTCTCTGACCCTAAGTCTTGACTGTACAACAGGACCTTTCTTGTGTTGTGGTGTACAGATGGCTCACTCCAGTCACAGCCTAATACCAGCTCCCTGAGGCAAATCTTACGCTCAGGCTTTTGTGTAAAAAAGTGACAAGTGGGGAATGGTAGCATATTTTTCAGCTCCGGGCCCCAAGGTAGGATATTCTAACATCCATTGGCTACTTCTCAATGGAAAGATGTGGGTCACAAATGAGATGATTTTATCCCTATTTTGCAGCCAGGAAAACTGAGTCCTGGAGAGGTTGACTAATAGCCAAAGTTATGTAGCAGTAAAGTCAGAGGCAGGATTCAAGCAAACCAAAAAGCTGTCTGAGATACACTTTTCCTATCCCTCACATGGCTTTTCCCTTTAAGGCCCACATGGATGAAGCATTTTCCTTTATCCTTTGAGAAGAGCAAGAAGCTGCAAAACACCACTGGAGGCAGTATGGTCTCAGAGCTTCTTTAATGAAAAGTGGGGATTTAATTAATGAATGTTCGACTTCTAGCTACCTTACTGTATTTGATGAAGTCTGTAAAGGTCCTGGAAAGGTGCCTGGAATGTAGGGAAGCCAAGCTGTGTTTAACCCTGGGTGTTGGAGTTAAGAAATCATCTAGGGAACTGGGTATAGACACAAGAAGGAGACTCAGCTAAGATGCTCTAAGAGCAAGCAGGCTGAAGCCAGATACATCAGTGCCAGAAGTAACACAAACAGAATTAATACTGCTCTGTTCTCAAGCATCAACAATGCAGATGACACTCCTCTGAAGAAGTGTCCTTTCCCTGCTCACATAGGGAAACTGAGGCTCAAGGGTATTAGACTCAGAAATGGCTGAGTCGGCAAGTTGGCTTCTGGAAGGAGAAAATACAGGCTAGACATCTGGGAGAGTAGCATTGACTGTGGACATCCTGGGTGGCAGAGTGATTTCATAGGATACTTACACAGCTTAAACAAGATGAAGTTTGTGTACAAAAACCCTTCAGAACACAACTAGGTTGTACTGAGCATATGCCATAGGTTAGACTTCCTTCAGGGTGATTTTCATGCTAAACATCTCAGTTTTCTTCTTATATGTAACAAGGATGTATTTATTCCCATTTTATGGTTCTAGAAGCCATCTCAAAGGTCCTGGGAAAGAGCAAATGGCTTACTCAAACATCCACTCAGGAGTGAGAAATGTTTCTTCCAATGTGGCTTGTGATATAAACAGAGCCATCCTGGCCTGTGTACCCACTGAGGGTAAAATTGAAGTGGAAAGGTCTAAATGGAGTCTCTCTCTGTCTCGGGCATTTGAATTGCAAATTTTCATAGAGTTTAAAAATATTTTATTTCTACTTTTTATGTATTAGTGTTTTGCCTGCACACATGTATGTACATTATATGTGTGCCTGGTACCCACAGAGGCCAGAAGATCTCCTGGAAGTGGAATTGCAGATGGTTATAAGCCACCATATGGGTGCTGGGATCCATCCCTCTGAAAGAGTATTGACTACCCCTAACTGTTGAGTCATCTCCCAGATCCTGCATGGAGTTTTTAACATCAATATTTACCTTTACCTGGCTGTCTGCAGGAAACTTAAATGTCTTAATAGGGGAAAGATTGGTAAGGAGAATTAGGTATCATCTTGTCCATTTCATAGCAGAGGAAACCGATCTGAGACGTTATCTTCTGTTGGTTTAGAGGCAGAGCCAGTACTGTACACAAATCTCTGTTCTCTATAAATTTCCTGGGAGTGGTTCCAGAGGACAGCAGCAGGTAAGCGGAGAGTCCTGTTGAGAGGAATATAATGGAGTTTCATAAAATTTGGACATTGACCACTACCTAACCCCAACTTTGGACATGCCCTATGTGAACTGGTGCCTGTTCTTTTTCATTAAGAGTAGAGTGTAATGCAAGATTCCAACCAGACCTTTGTGACAGAATTCATCCTTCTGGGCTTCTCCCTGAGCCCCAGGACCACACCTCTGCTCTTCTCAGCCTTTCTGATGATTTACCTGTTGATCATTCTGGGCAATGGCTTGATCTTCATCCTCATCTGCTTGGACTCACGCCTCCATACCCCCATGTATTTCTTCATTGGCGTTCTTTCCATGTTGGATTTAGGGTATACCACCACAACTGTGCCCCAGATGTTGGCACATCTGGCCAGCCAGAAAAAGACAATCTCTTACTCCAATTGCGTGGCTCAAATGTACATTTTCTTGGTGCTGGGTGTCACAGAGTCTTGGCTTTTTGCCATCATGTCTATAGACAGGTATGCAGCCATCTGCCACCCACTCAGGTACAAGGTCATCATGAACCCATGTCTATGTGGGGTAATGGCCATTTTCTGTGGACTCTGTGGTGTCACTGCTGCTCTTGTCTACACCATCTTTGCCATGCGTCTCCCTACTGTGGCCCCAACAAGATCAACCACTTCTTCTGTGAAGTCCCTGCAGTCTTAAAGCTGGCTTGTGCAGACACCTCAGTCAATGACCATGTAGACTTTATCCTTGGGTTTAGTGTCATACTGATTCCCCTGTCCCTTATCCTTGTCATCTATGTAAACATCTTTACTTCCATCTTGAAGATCCGTTCAGCACAGGGGCGACTGAAAGCCTTCTCCACCTGTGCCTCCCACATCATTGTGGTCACCATGTTCTGTGTGCCAGCCATGGTCATGTACATGAAGCCTGGTTCTAAAGCCTCCCCAGAAGAGGACAAGAAGCTTGCCCTATTCTACAACGTCATCTCTGCTTTTCTCAACCCTGTCATCTATAGTCTTCGGAACAAGGATGTGAAGAGGGCTTTCCTCAAGGTAACAGGCTGGGGTAGACCCCCCAGAATGAGGTCCTAGAAGGACTCGGAAGCAACTCATGCTAGGTTATCTTTGTCCAAGAACTGACTCAGGTGATAGCAGCACCCATGCACACTCCCCAGTTTGTCTACCTCTTTACAGGCCCTCTGGGGACCATCCTCTACTTGGCTGGTGGAAAGGGGCACTGTGAATTGTCCTCCAGGCACAGCAGTCCTCTTCTCCTCTTTCTATAGGGCCTAGGTACTTCATAAAACAGAGATGTCGAAGCCATTAAAATCTTCTACTAAAATAAAGGAAATGTTCTTGGGAGGATGCTGTCCTATGACAGTATATTGAGAGAGGCTCACTGACATGTGGAAACCATATTCATATATCATGTGAGCTGGATTCAGGGCAGGGACATAGACTTTGGAGAATTCCTGACCCAAGAGGAGGAATGAGCTGAAACTCATTCTCTGCAAGTTTGGGACAAGTGGGGATGGCTTGAGGCCAAGTGCAATCTGATCCTGCAGAGCTACACAGACTCACCTCAGGCCACCTTCTCCCACTCCTTCATGTCACATAAGCTTGACTCTGCCATTGACTTTGTTATAGATTGAATATAAAATGCTCATCACAGGTTCATTCCTCCCATGAGAAACACAGGCTTGCTGGCGCATGCCTTTAATCCAGCACCCAGGAGGCAGATGTTGTAGTTATATACCAGTTTTCTTCCCAGATCCATGCTCCAAGAAATAAGACTCAGACTCAAAAATACTTACAAATACCTAGGCTATTATATCTAGACTCCACTCTGATTAGAATCATAACTTAAGATATCCCATTTATGCCGGGCGGCGGTGCGCACGCCTTTGATCCCAGCACTTGGGAGGCAGGCAGGGGGATTTCTGAGTTCGAGGCCAGCCTGGTCTACAGAGTGAGTTCCAGGACAGCCCGGCTATACAAGAAACCTGTTCGAAAAAAAAAAAAAAAAAAACCAAAAAAAAAAAAAAAGATATCCCATTTATTTTAACCCACATTCTGCCACATAGCTGGTTACCTGTGCTCAGGTACCACGTGTCTGTCTCCTCACATATTTCCAGGCTGATCTCCCATCTGGCTCTCTCCCAGAATCCTCTCTCCCTCTCAGATGTTCCACCTGTATTTCCTGCCTAAGACATAGGCCATAGGCTTTTCAATAGACATCCATACAATACCAAGATATTCTCTCTACAAGCGGAGGCAGGTGAATTTCTGAGTTCAAGGCCAGCTTGTCTACAGAGTGTGTTTCAGGGTAGTCAAGGCTATACATTAAAACCCTGTCTCAAAATACAAACAGCAGCAGCAACAACAACAAAAGCAAGTAGCCCAATGTCTTAGCTCTCAACTCAGTATCAATTCCATGAAGCAGGAACCATGGTAGTCTGGGTTATTGCTGCATCCTTAGGATCTAGCATCATGCTTCATGCTTATTGCCTTCAATGAAGATGTTGTGGGTCCAAGAATGAATATACCACAGTAGAAAGTTGATGAAATAGAAGTAACAAATTTTGTCAATCACTTAAAAGATTATATGTATATCAGTTTAATAAAATATAGATCAATGGAAAACATGTAAAAATATTTATAATGAACCTTTACAATGTTCATAAACTTGGGTTTTGAAATTTCACCTGTAGGACTCTGTTCTACAGGAAAAATGGTAAATGCATACCAAGTTTTATATACAAGGTATTTATTGCATAATTATCATAAACAGCCACCAAAATGACATCCCAACCTAATGAAATATTGTGCAAACAGTATTGTATATTATGTCTGAGGTAGTATTAAACATCACTAGACTGTGGGTCTGAAGAGATGGTTCAGCATTTCAGAATAGTTGCTATTCCTGCAGAAGATTTATGTTCAGTTCCCAGCACCCACATGGTGCTTCACAACAGTCCAGTTCCAAGGGATTTGAGCCCTCTTCTGGTTTCCATGGACACCAGGCACACATGCAGTGCCCTTACATGCACATAGGCAAAACACTCGTACATATAAAAAAGGAATGTCTCCTGAATGCTTATGTGTTAGAACTGATGTTCTGGATAGTGAGAGGTCTGAATTCCCAGACTTCTGGGAGGTGGTGGTACCGTGGAAAACAGAGCCTGACTGGAGGATGTGGGAGCCAACTCATGTCTTTGAAGGGTGTATCTTGCCCTGGCCCATTCCTGTCTCCCTTTCTCTGCTTCATGACTGCCCCACAGTGAGAAGTTTTGCTCCAACATACACTGTCATGATGTTCAGCCTCACCTGAGGACCAAGTGACCACAGACTAAAACCTTTGAAACCATGAGCTGAGGTAAATTGCTTTTCTCGGGTAGTTGATACCCCAATGGAGCTAGTACTGGGGCACATACATAACCTGAGGGAGGAGGATGCAAATGATGACTGCCAGTGATGTCATCCATGGCCTTCCTGGAAAAAACAAGAACAACGACAACATAACCAACCTGAATCAAAGGGGTGGATTAGAGTGGCCTGGGTCCCTAGAAATGCCTCAGCTCAAAGAAGCTCTGAACAAGAAAATCTCCGACATCACAGTTCCTTGAGGAAAGTTTAAAAATGGACAAGTTGGTGTGCAGAAGTGAATGCAACTGAATGATGCAGTGTCAACTGCAAACTAGAGTCAGTCTCTGGATAGTTTCTTTTTTTAACTTTATAATAACATTTTAATTAAAATTTGCTTCTTATTGATTGGCAGCAGTAGGATTCTGAAATAGTCTCCCCTACAGTTGGAAAAGCACTGACAGCTGGTTCCTTGTCATCTAGGTTTGCTAGAGAGACACCAATTCCAGTCTTATGAAAAGTCAGTTTTATGTGACCTTTTTCTTTTTTTTTTTATTTATTCACTTTATCTGGATCACTGCCTCCCCTCCTTGTTCTCCCTCTCACAATCCCTCCTACCATCCCCCATCCCTTTCTCCTCTGAAAAGGTGGAGTCCTCTCTGAGTATCCCCTAACCCTGGCACAACAAATTTCTGTGGGTTGTGTGCATCCTCTCCCCACTGAGACCAGACAAGGCAGGCCAGCTAAAACCTATCCCATGGACAGACAACATTTTTGGGGAAGCCCCCATTCCAATTCAGGACCCACATGAAGACCAAGCTGTACATCTGCTATATATATGTGGGAAGGCCTAGGTCCAGCTTGTGTATGCTCTTTGGTTGGTAGTTCAGTCTCTGAGAGCCCCAAGTGTCCAGATTAATTGACTCTGTTGGTCTTCCTATAGAGTTCTGATCCCCTTCAGGGCTTTCAATCCTTCCCTCAACTCTTCCATAAGAGTCCCCAAGCTTCAGCTGACTCAGACAGATACAGACACCCTGGTTAGTTTCAATCCATTTCTTGGCTCTGAAAGCAATCCCCATGCTCTGATAGGTCTTTAAATGGAGCCACGTGCTCCTTGTGGTTTCAGCTCTATCCCAACACCCCAGAAGAAAGAAGGCCAAGTCATGTGAAGAGGCACAGTAGGCAGACTTCAGTCTGTAGTCTGCCAAACCAGAAAATGGGCATGCTCACTGAGACCAAGCAAAGTGATCGTAACCATTACCAGGGTCTCTTACTGTGGCCCTCAGCTGGTGGTCCACTCTGAGCTCTCAGGCAGAATGCATCTTTACCTTTCCTACAATCCAGGGCAATCCTACCTTCTACCAGACCTTCCAAAATCTCATACTTTGGTTTCTCAAAATCCCATAGAGAATGAGGGCTTTCCTGTGGGAGCAGAGACAAGGCAACGAGTTTTCCTGGTTAATCAGGACAAGGGACAAATACCTCCAGAGATGGAAGGTCTGAAGAAGACTGTGGTGGAAACAGCACAGAACTATCTCTGGGCTCTTCTCTCAGGTGTGGTGTCCTCAGACATGGAGGAGAGACTACAGCAGCAGCTGCTTTCTTTGGCTGGATTTTCCTGGAGGCACTGCTGGAGCCAAGTGGTTTAACAGTGATGATAGAAACAACCACCTTGTTCTTCTGAAAAAAATGAGATCCCTGTGATGAGCATGGTTTGAAAATTTACAACCTGAAACCTGTTTACAGAATCTAGATTCATTTTTTAAAAATAGAAACTGTATTTCACACAAGCAGAATTAGTCTTGGCATGTAGGGATGCTGTTAGGACCATGATGACATATGAAATTATTTTTTTCTGTTTATAATAAAGGCAACATACATTTTTAGATTATTTAAAAATAAAGTATGGCTTTGCAGTTAAATTGGCAAGAAGGGCAGGTATGCTGCACAAATCCTTCCAACATGGACATTTTCTGAACATGGAATGAAGCTTATAACTCTAGCAACATATTGGCCCTGGCCTATAATTCTTGCCTTATGAATGTAAGTAAAATCAATGTAGTAAGATAATGTCTGACACCCGCTCAAGCAGTATCCAGTCTCCCTTGGACAACAGTTGTAGAAACCTTTGCATGCAAGAGTGGCTAAACACAAGGAAATCCTTCCTTAGATGATCTTGTGAAAACTGAGTACCCCAAGGATGCTTGCTTCTCAAGGAAAAGTCCTTTGAACAAATTTGTCTTCCTAGTCTTGAGCCTGTATAAGTGGCATTAGACCAATTCCTAAAATACTCTTTAAAGATTTTCCCCTTTTTGTTCTGATGCTAATTATTTGGATAATTTTTTTAATGGCAGAAACTGTACCTTTCTTAGCTCAAATGTTTTTCTTTTGTTTCAAAGATTTCAGTGTACATTTATTTTTAAAAACCACAACAGGAAGAGGAAATACTAATTTTATAACAGAACATGAGTTTTCAAATTTTAATTTTTATATCATAACAGATAAATCAATAAAGAATGCCAATTGAATCAATCATTTATCTTTTGAATTATGAATTGCCCTTAATTTTTATCTTGTACCTGAGAGAAGAAAAACAAAATGTATACCTCTGTATACTTGTATAAATATCTTCTTCATATATAGGTAACAAAACAGATCAAAATCTGTATCTGCCTTTTATATTACCCTGTCAACAATAACTGCCATGAATCCCTGGTACAAATAGTGCATGAAAATTATTTCATCTATATGGTAGTTTTATAGTCTACTCAGCTGTTTAAACAATTTACAAAGCTGTTATTATCAATAACTATCATAAAGGAACTTTCTGGTTCCATGAAACAGTTAATGATTTTGTTGACTTTGTGAATATAAAATCTGAGCTTTAGTTTTGGTAGCTATAGCAAGCTAGAGAGAAATAATATACCTCAAAGTATCTGAAAGACTTTCTGACTACACCTCAGAGTAAGAAGACTCCAAGTAGATCAACTCTGGTATGGAGAGTTCAAAGATTTCCACACCTTTCCTCAGCAATCATGAACTCCTAGACGCTGCACCTGTGGCTTATTTCTACATCCCTTCCATGGTTTTTGCCCATTACAACACTCAGGACCTCAGTCTTGGTCATCATGCCTGGCACCAGCTACACTTATTTCCTTCAGCTCTACTTAGTTTTGGAATTCCTGCAGAATGAATCCTTGGTGTCTCTTTCAACAAAACTCAACACACTTTCTGAAACCCTGAATGCCCTCATGCTTGTGAAACGCTGCCTGCTCCTGTGCCTGTTAAACACTGCATGCCCCCATGCCTGTGAAATGCTGTGTGCCCTCATGCCTATGAAAATCTCCCCCTATGAGTAATCTCCCACTCATCTTCTTGCATGATCTTCCCTGGTACCATCCTCTTCTGTCTTCGCGAACCCTTTGCTGCTCTCATGATGAGGAATATACTGGTAGGCCTTCTGGTATACTCTTAGTCTGCCATCTACATGATGTCTACTCGCTCTTCTCTTTATCTGAATATTTCTTCTCAAATGACTTTATCATGTCTAATTAACTTCCTAGAAGTCTGTGTTGACCATGTAGGCTGTCTGAATCACTGCAATTTTCCTTTCTTTTTTTTTTTTTTTTAATTTGAAAATAGATTCTTCTTTCATACAATATATCCAAACCACAGTTTCCCCTGCCTCCACCCCTCCTCAATCCTTCACCTTCCTCCACATTCACTCCCCCTCTGTTTCCTCTTCAGGCCTCCAAGAGATGACTGCCAAATAGGACAAAACAATATACAACAACACAAGGCAAAAGCCCTGATATTGAGGCTGAACAAGGCAATCCAATAGGAGGGAAAGAGGCTCAAGAGCAGGCAAAAGAGTCAGAGACACCCATTCTTGCTGTTAAGAGTGACACACCACCACCACCACTACCCCACCACCACCACCACACCAAGTTAACAGCCATAACATATACACAGAGGATCTGGTGCAGACCCATATAGGCACCATGCTTTCTGTTTCACTGAGCCCATGTGATCCCTGCTTAATTAACTTAGTGGGTCATGCTCTCCTAGTGTCCTCTGTTCCCTCTGATTCCTACAGTCTTTCCTCCTTTCTATCCTGAGGAGGTCCCCAATCTCTGAGGTGAGTGACCTGGTGAAGACTTCCAATTTAGATTCCCTCTCCACATAATGTCTAGCTGTATGTCTTTGCATCTGCTCCCATCTGCTGCCAGAGGAAGCCTCTCTGATGATGACTGGACAGCATCACATACTTCTTTTTTAACCCTATAACAGGTTTTTTAGTCTTTCTGCTCTGCTTTTTCTTCCAAATCCTCATTGTAAACCTAGCTAAAAGGAGCGAGCAACAGCCATGTCACAGATGGATGCTAAGGTGCCTTCTGTATTATCTCTACCAGATTGTCTCTCATTTTTATGTTCAGCTTTATACAAAAACTGAAGGAACAGATAAAACATAGACAAATTCATTGCTAGAATGTAATATTTATAGCCATTAATCCAACTTTCAACACAATTCTTCCCATTTGAAGTTTTGTAGTCCTGGACTTCACTGACCCTATTTCTGTTGGAATTCTGTTCCTTCAAAACACCACCAGAAACATCCACTAGGTTTTCTTCACTGTTCAAATGTTTCCATATCTCCAAACTTCCAAACTCTACCAAAAACCAGTTTTGAGGATATGTAAACTGTGAATCAAATTTGGTCATAGAAAATGATCTTTCCTCCTCCTCCTCCTCGTCCTCCTTGTCCTTGTCCTCATCCTCCTCCTCTCCTCCTCTTCCTCCTCTTCCTCTCCCTCCTTTCCCTCCTCTCTATCGTCTCCCTTCCCTCCCTTTTCTCCCTCCTATTTCTCCTCCTTCTCCTCCTCTTCTTCTTTTTCTTCTTCTTCCCCATTTTTTGAGGTAGAGTCTCTCTGTAGCCCAGGCAGTCCTGGGACTCACTATGTAGACCAAGCTAGACTTGAACTCACAGAGATCCACTTGCCTAGGATTAAAGGCATATACTACTAACCTTGACCTCACTTGTTTTACATCAACTTTTGCAAAGCTATGACCAAATGCCTGAGACAGCAACTTAAAAAAAAAAAAAGATTTATTTTGCCCCATATTTTTGAAGAGTATGGTCATTTGTTTGGTCCTATGAGTCTGGGCACATCATGGCAGTGGAGATGTGTAACAGGAAATGTTCTTCGCTTTGTAGAAGACACAAATCAGAGAAAAAAGAAGGAATAAACATTTGTAGCTTTCGCTTGTGGCTTACTGCCTCCATAGACTCACCTTCTAAAGTTCCCATAACCTCTTAAAACAGTATCACAATCTAGTAAGGAAGCATTCAACACATGAGTCTATGAGAGGCATTTAATATTAAAGCTATAATTGTTACTATGTAATAACCAAGAATGATTTCATCTAGAAAAATAAAACTAAGTTTTTGAACACTCAATTTTATAAAACAAATATAATCACAGCTAGAGATAGAAATAAGCTATAGTATCCTAACAGTAGGACAAATATCTAGTTGTCTATTTTTATTAATGGATACGTCACCAGAATGAAAACTTAACAAGAAAACAGAGCTAAACCATACTGTACATCAAATAGACTTAAAAATCATTGACAAACTCTTCTGTTCAAAGATCATAAAACCCACACTGAACTTTCTCCAGAATAGATAAACTCCTAGACTACAAAGCAAGTCTTAATACAAAAAAATAAGAAACTCTCTTCTGTGTATTTTATAATAACAATGGAAGGAAATTAGAAGCTAACTATTGTAAGAGGAACTCTGTTGAGGTTTTGTCTTTTGATGTGTATTGTAATACTTATGTGTACAGGGGCCCCAAGATGAGAAAGTCTGAATGTAGACAAAATGACTCTATGTGGTCTTCCCCTAGATATTTGTGATTGGTAAATAAGGATGCTGTCAGCCAATAGCTGGGCAGACGAGCCATAGGTGGGGTTTAGGATTCCTGGGCTTGGGGTTGGAGGAAAGCCATGATGGGAAGAAGAAGATGGAAGAGGAAGAGAAAGTTGCCATGGGTTAGGTGAGTCATGGAAACATGGTCCTGAAGGCTGGCCAATTGGAGTTAAGAGCAGCTCAGATGAAACATATTAAGTAATAACTTGGGGTTATCAATAGGAAAGTAGATTCTAATGACAAAGGGGGTAGGTATCTACCCAGTCCATGTGCTGTTTAAGGCTTATTGTAAATATAAAGGTTATGTGTTTTCTTTATCTGTAAACTGAATGATTAAGGTGGAGTAGAAACTCTGGATTGGGACTAAAAGTTTCTACAACAGAACTCTAGAGAATATGCAAATTCACAGAGATTGCACAACATACTTTGAATGAACAGTGAACATTGTGGAAGTCAGAATGGAACCTTAAAAAACCTTGTTATAAATGAAAATGGGAACACAGCATACAGAAACTTTTCTGTTACAACAAAGACAGTGTTAAGAAAGTTTATGGCACTGAGCACCTTCTTCAAGTGAACAGATTTCAAATAAACAACCTAATTATGCATCTCAAAGTTGCAGAAAATAAAAAAACAAAAACAAGCAAACCTCAAATTTAACATATATAAATGTGAAGGGGCAGGGGAAGGCTGGAAACAATCTGAGCCCAAAGTAGGGCACACCGATATTGGGAGAAGTGAGGAAAAGTTACATCATGATATCAGGATGCTTGACTCCTAGTTCTCATTCTGTCTGTGTTATGTTTCTGTAGTTATTTCTGGATACTGATCCTCAACTTTCCCACCACTAAGACTGGCTCTGGGAAACCATATCTAGTTCCAACATTTTTTCCCCATGGGGAGGACCTAAACAGAACCATAAGAGTAACTGAAAATTGAGTCCTGGTGTTGTCTCCTTTGCTAGCCAGGTACCAAAATGGAGACTTGAGTTCAAGAATCGGTTTCTACGTCTCTCCAGGAGTTCTGGTCTCCCCTCTAACCTTGGGTTTCCTTTGGGATGCATTTATCTCTTCTATGCATGATGATTGTACTTCTGTAGAATTGTTTAGTAAGTAATAGAATCCCACAGGACTGGAAGACCCTTGAGGTAACACTGGATCTAGCATGGCTACAGAGACAGGGACTCTTTGATCCCTAATACACATGAGCCTCATTAATACACCAGTCAGGGTATCTTCAAGAAAGCTGCTGAGACTCAGTAGCTCTGGAGAGTGGCTGAAGTAGGGCCCTCTTATAGCCCAATACCTATATTCTGGAACTGCCAAAGGCAGTTGCAAGACATGAATATGAAGCAAGATTGTACATCACACTTGGAATCAGGAAAGGAAGATAGGTAAGGAGCTGGAAGGATAAGTCCTTGAGAAGGAAATTCCCATCACTTCTATGTGAGTCATCAGTCCAGTGCTATGATGTATCAGGATGGAATAACAGAGTCCATGAAAGGAAGGTCTTTGCTGATGACAGAAGTGGGTTGTGTCTTTCAGTAGCCGTGCACTGTCAGGCAAGTTGCTCTCTGTCTCAATTCCTTTTTCTAAACCTTCAGAAAAAAAGAACTTGAAATGATAAACTAACACAAAAGCACATACTACTTTGAACACTCAGCTGCAGGCATCACATTAAACAAATCTCCATGTAATGCTTTAGTTAATTATTACCAACACCCTTTGAGATGGATTCTAATTTCTAGATAAAGATGGAAACCCAAGAAATGTAGATACTTTGCTATTCTGCTCATTATCAATGGAGTCAGGACAGCACCTAGCTCTCATTCTAGTATCCATGCTCTTGATGGTACCCTGCTTTTGATGTAAGGTAACTAGGTCATGCTCAGAGAAAAGTTGCCTTTGCTCTTGCCCATCTCTTGCCTTAATCCCATCTCACTAATATTGGAGAAATTCATTTGAGAAAGAAAAAAACCTATCAACATGCTCTTAATAAATTTCTTCCAACTTCCACAAAATTGTTCATATTCATTAACAAATAGCCAACAATGGGAATCTAGTTGTGATGAACGCTGATAACCTGGTAGAGATCCTCCAGTTGTTGGGACAAACACTGGACTAGATATTCATTCTTGTAGATAACTCACTATCATACTATGGGCATAATTTCATAGTCCTCTGTCTAATATCTATTAGCCCTGCCCATGCTATGTGCTAAGAATCAGAGACAGGTGAGGGCACTGAGATTTTTCTTATTTAAGGGACTCTACAGATAAGTGTGTGTGTGTGTCAATGTGACTACAAGCAGTAGTGGAAGTACCTTCAAAGGTCCAATCAGAGGCCTGAGGAAGAACAGGGTGGATATCTTGAAGAACTTCCATGATTAGAATTTTACCAAGAGGAAGAAGCAAGAAAAACATTTTCAACAGGATAAGTAACTAAACAATAGCAGTAATAGTAATTGATTTTTAATGCTATAGTGTCACATACACACAAAAACGCAGTCTGTATTCATGAGACCTCAACGTGTGTGCTGGGTCAGAGGGTACTGACTTTCCCTAGTTTGTGCTGCTGATAAATGGTAGACTCTAACTCAAATATAAATTTCTTTGACTTCAGAGGCTCTCCTACCTTTGTGATACATACTACTCCACAGCTTTGTGAAGCAGGCCCAAATGGGAGGTCAGCAAATGAGGTGGTCTGTCTTGAGTGGGAGCCAGAAACCTTCCCTGTGTTTAAATTGCAGGTGCATGAATTGGAGATTGTTCTGGGCAATCAATGGGTGCTGCTTAAATGATGGCCTGTTTTCTCAGTTTTAAGATGTGTGTAATGGTAGGTAGACTTGGTGATAGAGTGGGATGATTATGGAGAATGGATTAAGTGATCAGAACCAGTCTCCACCTGGAAATCCACTGACAGCTGTAGAACTGCAAGAGAAAGCGCCTGGGGGTCAGCTTTCTATCTAGCCCCATAGGAATCAGCACCAAGGACAGCGCCATCGTTCATAACAGGGCTAGTGTCCAGCTCAGACTTAGTTTAAATAAACTATTCAACACAAAAATTCCTACAATGTGCCAGGCATTGTCCTAGAATCTGTTACTATGATAGTATACAATGAACCAAGGAAAGCAAAGCTCTCATATTCTTGAAAGGGAAATTTAAATAATACTTTATACATTGATTAGAAAATGCTATGAAGAGATGTAAAATAGGAGATAGGAACAGAGAATATAAGATGCTCCAGTTTTGAACAGGGTGTTAGGAAGGACTTAGACGTTCTCTCAGAAGGCAACACTTGAACAAACATTCGTAGGAAGTGAGAGTGTGGCTCAGAGAGGTAGTTTCCAGTAGTGGAAACAGAATTCTAAGAAAGTGCTGAAACAGCAGTATTCTTTGATTGAGGACCAGGGAAAGGGTGTTTGGAGACAGAGAAGTGAGTAGATGGAGAAGTGAGAGGTAGGGAGTGTTGAGTGATCTTTGAGTCAAAGATAACTTTGACTTTGCTTGGTGGCCTAAAGAAACCACTATAGGGCCAGCAAGATGGTTCATCAGGTAAAAGGGCTCACTGCTAAGCTGCTTACCTAAGTTTGATCCCTGGGACACACTTGGAGGAAAAAGCAAACTAATTCCTCTAAGTTTTCTTTGACCTTCACAAGTGTGCTGTGGTGCATGTGTGACCACACATAAATATGCACATACACACACACACACACACACACACACACACACACACGAAAGAGAGAGAGAGAGAGGAGAGAGAGAGAGAGAGAGAGGTTGCTGCTTTAAGTCAGCAACTTGTTCTATAGCCCAAGTTGATCTTGAACTCATTCCTCCTCCCACCTCTTGAGTCCTGGGATTGTAGGACCAGTTTCACCAGTCAAACAGTTTCACTGGAGGATTTTGATAAGATTTACATAATTACTTTTTAAATATATTAAATATAAAAAATAAATATAAAAATATTTAAATATATTTGTTCTAAATTACCAAATGGAGAAAAGACTGTGGAGAAAGTCAGGAAACGTGGGAGAACCTAGGGGTTACTGCAGAACTCCAGGCAGGAAAAGGTAACAATTTTTTGGTACTGGTGGATATGGTGAGATGTGATCTTTCTTTCTCATATTTGAAAGGCAACCAACACTACCTTCTTATGTGCCGCATGTGAGGTGTGTGAGAAAGAGAACATTTGACAGATCCTGGGGCTCTTGTTTCACATTCGTCCCCTCCAAGGTTGAAATCACCACTAACAACTTTGAGAAAGAGGATAAGAACTTTTCTGCAGAGGGCACTGGAAGTTTGGATTAGAAAATGTTAGATATAATCTCCCCATTGCACATCCCAGGGGAGATAGATGTCAAAAAAAACAAAACAAAACAAAACAACAAAACAACCCAACCAACCAACCAACCAAACAAACAAACAAAAAACAGCTGAATCTAGAGAGTTTTATATGCAAAAAAAGGATCCTTCATTTTCCAATGTGAAATATTTGTTTTCTGTCTTCTAAACTGACTAGGCAGGTCAGGTTTCCCACACAGTGACAGTCTATTTGGAGCCTTTGGTAAACTGTTGGTAAAAATTGATGGTGTGGGAGACAAATGACAATTTCACATGGTAGGATCATAGGACTTAGAGTTGGGGTCCTGGCTCTACCACGTACTAAATTTCCACTTTGGATCTCCAATTCTCTGTAAAGGAAAAAAGTGTGGTTCTGACCTCATGGTAGTGGTGGCAAGCAGATCATGCTTAGTGAAGCGTTCTTTGTGGTGACTCTCAATAAATGGCCATTTCCTTTTCCAGGGCCTAGAAAAGATGGAATAACCTGGTGGTAGCATTCTGTAGCGGGCATTTAAGAACTATCAAGGGGAAAGAGAGTGAGAGTCTAGTCAGGAACATCTCTGTTGCTAGGCTGCCAATCTCTCATTGAAGACTGAGTCCACATTAAAGTGAAGATCCACCTATGCCCACCCCTCACCAATCCTGTGAGAGACAGAGCTGTGGAGGACTTCCCCCATGCTGCTTAAGAACAGTGTCCAGACACACAGCAGTCCCATTCCCAAGTCCATGTCTCTCATCTTTTTGAGAAATGTTAGAAGACAGAACTCTTCTCTGGCTCTCAAAATTAGAGTCCTGGTGGTTATCATTGTATGTTAATTTGTTTTGCTGTACCACTGTAGGAAGGGTCAGGAGGTGACAGAGATTCTAAAGCAACAAAAGTGGGGGGTTGTTTTGTTTGATTTGTAAAGTGTCAGGAAAACTTTATTCAAAAGCAACTTGATGAGTATATAGATCAGAAATAAGTGCAGTGTCACTCTTGATAGAGGGCCACACTTGAGGGTAGTCAAGGTCACAGAGTGTTTTTTCTTGAAAATGTGGGTTCTGTACAGAATCAAAGGAAGAAGAGAGAGGGATAGACTGGGTGCTGTGGTTTTTTTTCTTACTTTTCTAGTTTTTTTAAACTGGTTTGTTTTACATTGCCTCTTCTAGTACCTACTTGTCTTGAAATAATAGCATTCAGAAACATCAGGCATGCCTTGCCTCCTCATTTTGACTTGTTTATGGTGTTGTGTGTTGTGTGTGTTGGTGTGTGTGTGTGTTCTTTGACATAAGACTTCTGTCCTTTACAGTTTCTCACAGGAACCTTGGTGTTTACTGGGGGCAGTTAGTTGGACAACCTAAAAAGTACTTAGTGGAATTTCTCCTAAGTACCTAGAGCTTGGCAAGGCCAATGTCCAATTTGGAGAGATTACTTCCAGGGCATGGGGGTAATGGAGAGATTACTTCCAGGACACGAAGGTAAGTATTTTACTTTCAGCTCTCCATCTGTGGGTTTATGAAGAATTTTATCATGGATACTACAAATTTTAGCATGGAGGACAATCATACGTCCTCTTCTCTCCTCAGAAGGAAGGCTATGCACAGTCGAGGCTGGAGAAATCACAGCTCCGTAACCGAGTTTATCCTCTTGGGCTTCTCCAGAAACCCCAGGACCAATTGGATCCTTTTTTTCCTCTTCCTCTTCCTCTACTTATTTACAGTCCTGGGTAATGGACTCATTGTTACCCTGATTAGAATAGATGCTCGTCTCCACACACCCATGTACTTCTTCCTCAGCATCCTCTCCCTCCTGGATCTGAGTTATGCCACCACAACAGTGCCCCAGATGCTGGCTCATCTAGTAAGCAAGAATAAGACCATTTCTTACACTGGGTGTGTGATCCAGATGTACGTTTTCTTGACACTAGGCATCACTGAGACCTGGATTTTTGCAGCTATGGCCTATGACAGATATGTTGCTATATGTTATCCACTCCATTATGGAGTCAAGATGAGCCAAACCCTATGCATAGCCCTGGTGGCCAGCTCAGCCCTTTGTGGCCTCATCTGTGCCCTTGTCTACACAGTGTTTGCCATGAATCTTCCCTACTGTGGCCCCAATGAGATCAACCACTTCTTCTGTGAAATCCCTGCTGTCTTGAAGTTGGCCTGTGCAGACACATCCCTCAATGACCAAGTGGACTTCATCCTAGGTTTCATCTTGCTTCTGATCCCGTTATCCCTCATCCTAGCCTCGTATGTTCGGATCTTCATAGCCATTCTAAGGATTCGCTCCACCCAAGGACGGATAAAGGCCTTCTCCACCTGTGCTTCACATATCACTGTGGTCACCATGTTCTGTGTTCCGTGCATGGTCATGTACATGAGACCTGGCTCTGAAGCCTCCCCGGAAGATGACAAGAAATTGGCCTTGTTCTATAATGTCATTTCTGCCTTCCTTAACCCCATTATTTACAGTCTCCGGAACAAAGATGTGAAGAGGGCTTTTCTCAAGTTAATTGGAAGGGGTGAGGAGACCCAGTAGGAAGAGTGAGGCTGTCTGCAGTGCCTCTGGCCTCTCGGGTGTGCTACTCACAACTTCACTGAGGTTCCTGGAGGGAATGAGAGAGAATTCTCAGGATGAGGGAGATACAAGAAAAAGAACATTTCACATGACTTCACTAATCGATACATTAGGAAAGGACTCAAAGAATTGTGCCCTAGAATTAGTGATGTCATTGAACTTCTATGGCTTTGGATAAGCCACATTGGTTTGGAGCATCCACCTCTCTTCTTGGGGGTATAATTTCCAGTTGTCAAATGTTTTCTGTAATATTCATTATGCCCGAATGATAATAACTAAGGTTATATTTGTATAACAGCCATTCAATGATTTACATGGCCTTCTTTTTTTTTTCCTCCTTCTTTTTCCTGGTGTGGTGGTTTTCATTTTCATTTTTCTTTCCTCCTCCCTCCTCCTCTTCCTCCTCCTTCTCCTCCTCCTTCTCCTCCTCCTCCTTTTGCTCCTCCTTTTCCTCCTCCTCCTCCTTCTCCTCTTCCTCCTCCTCCTCCTTTTCCTCCTCCTCCTCCTTCTCCTCCTCCTCCTCCTTCTCCTCCTCCTTCTCTTCCTCCTCTTCCTCCTCCTTTCCATTCCTCCTCTTCTTCACCTTGAGGTGTGTGTGTGGGAGTCTCACTATATTGCCTAAGCTGTTTTTGAACTTAAATAATCAGCCTCCTGAATATCTGCAAATACAGATGTATTTCCCTTCCCACTGCCTGACTGATATCTATTTATTGTTTAAACTCATATGTTAACTCTAGAGGTGTGCAGTATCTCCTTCATAAAAATAAAGACACTGAAACACAAAAGTATTAATTTTCTAAATGTTATCAAGCTGAAAGTATCATGGCAGAGGTTGGAACCCAGGGCCTAGTTCCAAGGCCCAGGCTCTGATATATTATATCATATTACCCTGAAACATCCTAGATAGAATTCTGAGGCTTAGCTAAGAAAATGAAAAGCTACAACTGAGGAAGGCTAAAAAAATCCTCTAGTTGAGGTGGTGGTGGCACACACTTTTGATCCCAGCACACGGGAGGCAAAGGCAGGTGAAGCTCCATGAATTTGAGGACAAGCCTGGTCTATAGAGAGTTCAGAGACAGCCAGAGTTATGTCGTGAGACTCTGTCTCAAAAAAAGAAAAACACTCTTATTCTAAGGTCATAACTGCAGGGCCAGATCCCCACAGCCTGGAGCTCTGTTGAGAAGTCAGCTCTTCCAGCCCTTCCACAGTAGCATTTTGCATCCTGAGTGAATAGACGTGTGTGTTCAAAGCAAAGTCTCAATAGATGTTTGGTGGAGAGCTTCTTCCTAGTTTCATTCTTATCTTTGTTTTGAGTCGTTAGCTCTGCTCTCAATCTTCCCTGCCATGAGATCCTCTCCTATTTCTATTGTGTCTGTCCCAGTTGTGTCTTTCACTTTTAACAGCTGATTTTCCCTTAATTACCTCTGCTGCCAGAGAGATGTGAGTCAGGGGAAGGATGCTGGGCTTTGATCTTGGCTTAATTTGTTGAAATCAATCACACTCTCCAGAATCCAGTCCTCTCAAACTCATATGGGGATGGTAACCATGTTCTATTGGCCATACTATAAACTGTTGTAAACCTCAAATAGCCATTCAACTATTAACAGAATTTGTGTTTCGCAACCTCAGATGTAAGTCAAATTCATTGTCTGGCATGCATGGGGATAGTCATGGTAGCAACTACAGAGTCATGCTTTCAGCAGAGAGAGGGAGGGAGAAGAGAGAGTGAGAGAGAGAGAGGTGGGGAGGGAGCACATTCATAACATCAGAGGCACATTAATCAGGAAACAAACATTCTGTGTTTCAAACTAAGTCAATTTCTAATCAAGGGCTGTACAGTGACTCAGAGGTTTAGAACACTTTTCTTGCAGAGGACCTAGGTTTAATTCCCATATAGTGACTCATGACCATCTGTAACTCAGTTTCGGGGGATCTGGTGCTCTCTTCTGGCCTCTGGCACCAGGCAGGCATACATTGCATAAACATGCATGAAAGCAAAGCATTCATACATATGAAATGAAATAAAATAAATCCTTTCTTGATTAAATTTTTTCTATCATTCTAGTTTCGTGAAAACTATTAAATTGCTTAGCAAAAAGAAACACAAGCAAAATCTTTTAAGTCAGCATTTGTCACATAAACACAAGATTAATTTTTAAAATATTCCAGTTTCTCTTAACTGGCTTGAAAGAAGTTTTATGGGTGTGTGTGCGTACACGCCATGTGTTTTTTTTTTTTCCTGTCTTAATATAATTTGTTTGTTTTAATTTTTTTTGAGAGAAAGATCATGAAGTTGGGTGGGTAGGGAATTGGAAGAGAAGAAAGAATAAGATCAAAATATATTGTATACATTTTAAAAACAATAAAAATATTTAATAGAGAAAACTAAAAATAAAGTTTTAACTATAGACTTAGAATAGCTGAAATGTTACAAAAAATCCCCAAAGACCAATAAATGCTAAAAGTGTGTTTCTCTCATTAGCAACTTTCTCCAGCATAGAAAGCAATCATGGCTTACAAGGGTGCTAATGCCCCCCACCCCCAAGCATTAGAGAACACTGGCTCTCAGGGTGACATGGAACTGTTGAAGGGAAGTCTTCAGGGTGGGTTTGCTGCCTGAACGACTCAGCCTTGATAGGAGAAAAGCCCTGGGGAAGACGAGATAGAAAGAGTTGTCATCAATGCATAATCATTGTTGTTTCTTGGGGACTTGTTAAGAAAAATGCTCTGGGGTCATTAGAAGGGCATGTGGGACATCTGTGGAGATGAAAGTGGCTTTCTTCTTAGAGTTCTCAAGGCACTGAAAACCCATAGCAGACCCACCCAACTTCCTTATCTCCCAACATGGTGCCTCTGCTCTGGTACTATCAACCTCTCAGATATCTGCATAGGCTGGTCCAGATCCACACCCTCACTTCCCTACTGTCTTCTCACCTATTCATCAAACAGCCTGTGAGTTTCTTCAGGAAGTTTCCTAGTTATTTTCAGACCATGAAAGTTCAAGAGTTCTTAATACTATGGACAATGCATTCAACTCTGGCCCCAGAAGCAAAAAGGTCATCAAACTGAAGAAGTGAAGACTGGATAGCCCCAGAGACCTGGGGTAGAACCAAACACAACTGGCAAAAGTAAAATAAAATAAAAATAAAATAAAATAAAATAAAATAAAATAAAATAAAAATAAAATAAAATAAAAAATAAAAACTTCTGCTATACTCACAGATTGGTGCCTTGCCCAGTCATCATCAGAGAGGCTTCCTCCAGCAGGAGATAGGGGTGGATGCAGAGACACACACAACCAGACACTACGGAGAGGGCGTCTAAATTGGAGGTCTCCACTGGGCCCCTCCTTTCAGAGATCAGGGAACCCCACAGAAGAGGGAGAAGAAAGATTGTAGGAGTTAGAAGGGATGAATGATACCAAAACATGGTCCACCGAATCAACTAAGCAGGGTGCATATGAGCTCACAGAAACTGAAGCAGCAAGCACAGGGCCTGCACGTGTCTACACCAGGTCCTCTGTGTATATGTTATGGTTGTCTGCTTGGTGTTTCTGTGGGACTCCTACCAGTGAGAGCAGGTACATTTCTGACTCTTTTGCCTGTTCTTGAGACTCTTTTCCTCATATTGGGTTGCCTTGTCCAGCATCAGTATGAGGGCTTTTGCCTTGCCTTCCTGTATTTTGTTTTGTTGTATTTGACTGTCATTTCTTGGAGGCCTGTTCTTTTCTGAAGAAGGGGAATGGTTCGGGAGGGAGGGAGGAGGAGTTGGGAGGAGTGGAAGAGGGGGATAGATATATTGAGATATCTGTGGTTGAGATATGTAGGAGGAGCTAAGTTGGTTGGAGTTAGGAGAGGAAGAGGAAGAGGAGGAGTAAGGAGGAGAGGAGGAAAGGAAGAGGAGGAGCTAGGAGACAGGAGAGTAGAATGAGAGAGAGAGGAGATGGAGGCAGATGTTCACGAGTCTGTAGCAGTCAAAGGTAGTTGGTATATCTAGGTTGGGTATTGGGTTACACTTCTGATTGTATGGTTATCTTGTTACTGATCATTATCAAATATATAAGCCTTTGATTAATCTTTAAGCATTAGAGTCTCATCTTTCTACTGAGCCCATGTGGATGGCGGGATGGCCTGGGCAATGCCCAGCCTTGCAGAGACAGCGTGGGAGATTGAGCCATCTCCCATGCTGACATCTCATGAGTGGCAGAGTTGGTGTTTCTAGTTGGTCATTTCTAGCTGCAGCACGCATGTGGCTTCTGGCCGAGAAACATGGCGGCTGGGCTAGGCAGAGACGGTGCAACTTAGATAGTCGGAATGGCCAGTGGCTGCATTAAATAATTACTTCAACAGAGATATATTGTATGAGAGAAAAATCTACTTTCAATAAAAATTTAAAAGACAGAAAGAAACCTTACAAAGTATGACCTGCATCTTGGCCTTGAATCCCTTGAAAAGAAAGAACTGCTAAAATGTATCCAAATATGTTTGTATAAAGTTATCTCAAATGCAAATAGCTTGGATGTCTTTTCTCTAGTTCATGGTAAAACAAAATAGAACAAAGCAAAATTATTATTTTATTATTTTATATTTAATTGTATTATATAGTTTATATATATATATAATATATAATATATATAAAAATATATAAAATATATATTTTATATTTAATTATATTATATATTATTTTATTATTATTTATTATTTTAAAAACCCACAGCCTAGTCAGGCATTGGTGGCACATACCTTTAATCTCAGCACTCAGAAGGTGGAAGTGGGTAGACCTCTGTGAGTTTGAGGCCAGTCTGGTCTACATAGTGAGTTCCAGGACAGTCAGAGCTACATAGAGACCCTCTCTAGCAAAAAGGAAGGAAGGAAGGAAGGAAGGAAGGAAGGAAGGAAGGAAGGAAGGAAGGAAGGAAGGAAGAGAAAGGAAAGAAAGAAAGAAAGAAAGAAAGAAAGAAAAGAAAGAAAGAAAGAAAGAAAGAAAGAAAGAAAAGAAGAAAGAAAGAGTCAAACTTTTTAATGGGGCTGGAGAGACGCTTCAATGGTTAAGGGCACTAGCTGTTCTTCGATTGCCAGCACATGGCGGTTCACAACCATCTATCATTATAATTCCATTGAATTTGATGCCTTCTTCTGGTGTTCAGATGTACATGTAGATAAAACAACCATTTACATATAATACATAAATTTGTAAAAATTAAAGGCAAAATCTCCTAGAACTAATTTTTTAAATTAGTAAAATGTTACAAGACACAAATAATACCCATTTCAGCAAAAGTGATGTTTACAGGAAAATCTTAAATTGTAAAATCTTATGTTGAGGATGGAGAGGAAGAGGATGGTGATGATGACAACCTCAGTTCACCACCCTTAAGGTGTGGTGGTTCATACCTGGAAGTTCAGCACCAAGGATCCTAAAGCAGAAGAATTTCTGGAATCTGCGGCTCATCCTGGATACAGTGTGAGATCTTATTTCATCAGTCAAACAAAATAAGAGAACAAGAAGTAAGCTAGCATGGAGGCAAAGGTTCAAGTAGTGACAAATGCAATGAGGAGAAGAAAAACATATAAGGAAATGAATGAAAAAATTAAAAAATTGTTTCTTTAAAGATCAATGAAATTAAGAAATATGAGACTAGCCATAGAAAAAGAAGGGAGAAGAGATAAGTTGCTAAAATTTGCAGTAAAAGAAGGACTATTACTATGTGCTCTACACAAAGATTATAGGGCAATACTACTAATAATGTAATTCAATAGGTCAGGTCTTAAAATGTGTCACATTTAGAAAGATACAGAGTAGTAGAACTATTTCAAAAGGGAACAGAAAATCAAAACACAGCACATTACATGATTTAATTAGTAGTTTTTCCATTTCACAGAAGAAGGCTAAAAGATCAGGTAACTTCACAGACAAGTCTGTCCAACTTATAAAGTTCAACACCAATCTTTCCAAATTGCAAAGCAGACAAAAAAGGAGACAGAACTTTCCAATACATTCTTCTCATACCAGAACCAAGACATCACAAGAAAAGACAACTATAAATTGACATCTGTTGAAAATGTTCATCAAAAAGTGACTCTCAAGAACATGTAAAATAATTGTATATAATGATGTGATAAATATTGACAAGAAAACTGCTCCCAGGTCATATAAGGGGCATGTGAGGGTAATTAGTCAGACCTAAATCATAGCAATTGTGGCTTATTCACAGATAATTGTAGATCCCATCCCTCATTAAAGAAGAGCCTCTTTGCAGCAGACCATTACAGAAAACCACAGCTGGTAAAAATGCACAGAGAAACTGGTTGTGGCATGTCCAGGCTCAGTTATTGTATCTATAGCACAAACTGCACACCTAAGGCTTGGGACCATCGTGGAAGAAGGGTCAGAATGATTGTAAGAACCAGAGGACTAGGAAACTGCTGTATGATTGTGTCTCGAAATTGATAGGGAAGCTTTACTCATGATACCACAATGATATGGCTCCCCATATCGCTATTTTTCTGGGGCTGGAATAGTATCTCTCACTGAACTTGATGCTCACCGGTTGGCTCAGTGGACCCACCAAGGATCTTTGCCCCCAACCTCCCAGCATTCAGGTTATTACAAATGTAATACCCAGATTTTACATAGGTTCTGGGAAACCAAAGTCGGGTCATCATGCTTGCTCAGCAGACACTTAAACTGAGCCATCTCCCAGACCCTATTCCCATGTTTTATATGTTTTCTGTGCTTTGGAGTCCTCCAGGTTCCACCACAGCTTTCTTGATGTCTGAACACAACTTTCATCACCTTATCTAAACACCCAAGGTCCCCACAACCCAAACTCCCAACTTTCCCAATCTAAGGTTCTTAGCAACCCATGGCATCATCTCCCTATGCTACCTTGAAATCCAGTGTGGACAGATTTATGAGCACTCACTGGAATAAATAAATTGGAACATCAGATCCAGCCTAAATTATATGCATATTTACCATATATATCTGTTTCATATATGCTCATATTTAGCCCTATAAACTGTCCTGTTCTATTATTGCTTCACTTTGCTATTGTAAAAACTGAGGTAGAGAGGGTTGGCCTCTTGTCAACTATCACACTATTATTAAGTGATAGAAGCAGAATTTGATTTCAGGTCTTTCTGGCTTTTGCTCTCATGTAGAGTATTTATTATTACCTCGTCTTGACCTAGGCTCCATGAAGGATCCCACCACTACTTGAATCATATTCCTTTCCCTCCAGAAAGTCAAAGTATTTCAGGGCTACAAAATTTCAGCACACAATACAGCCCAGTTCCCAGCAGAGCATGGTAGAGAGAATGAGAAACTTGAGGGGCTGCACACAGAGAGCGCTAGCTTGACCCTACATCCTCTGAGGAACGTGCTCTTTTTTTATGATCCATGGAAAGCTTCCCTGTTTAGCCCTCACCCTTACAAGTCTTCACTGTGAATGTGTGCATGTCCACATGTATGTGCAGGTACATGTTCACATGTATATGTAGGTGCATGATCACAGGTATACACAGGTGCAAGTGTGTATACATAAAGAGGCCTTATGTAAACCTTAGGTCATTACCCAAGTCCATCTTATTTGGAGACAGTCCTCATCAGCCTGGAACTCACCAATTAGGCTAGGCTAGCTGGTGAGCAAACCCTAAAGATCCTGCAATCTCTCTATTTCCCCATCTTTGTGATTACAAGTACACATCACCATGTCTGACTTTTACATGGATGGGCTCTGGGCATTGAACTCAGTCCTCATGTTTGGGCGACAAGTTACTTACCAGCCGAGCCACTTCCCGAGACCCCACCTTTGAATTTCTTAACCCATGCATTTACTCCATTTGATGTTCATACGTTCATCTCCATTGACAGCAAAGGAGGAAAAGGAAAGGACTCGGGAATAGGGAGGGGACTTAGGGTTGAGTGGATCACAAGCGTTGGCTATGGAGGTTTTTTGTACCAAATGGAAGAGTTGAAATGTACACTCAGGGTCTGAGACAGCTGCAGTGGGACCCAGGGGACCTGAAGGCACAGAAGGCTCATGAAGAGACTTCAGCTCCATTCTCCCTGAGGACTGGGAGCAGCGTGTTAAAGAAAAACCTCACCTACTCCTAGCTCAACCTTCACACAAAGCTCAGATCAGGTAAGGAAGGGAGCCGTAGAGATTGACTGAGACATACAGTCCTCACAGTCCTACTTGATGCACTCCATCTGACCCCGTCACCCCATCCTATCTCCCATCCCCATCCCTAACCCCCATCTGTTTGCCCCACAACTACCTGCTTCCAACTCCCTTCCACTCACCTAAGCATTTCATCCCTGCTTTCTGCTCTTCTCCCTGAGCTCTGGATCTCTGTTCTCCTCTGGTCACTGATGTCTCAGTGAGGCTCTCTCTGCTTCTTTCATCTCTGTATTTGTTGTTATGTCATTCAGTTGTGACAGAGAAAACTGGAAGGAGTAGGGCTGCTTCTGTGGAGATGAAGCAGTGGGCTCTCTTCTGCATTCCCAGGTTTGGCTCTTTAGATGGAGATACAGGACAAGAGGACTGGTACTGAGGGTGAAGATGGAGATGGAAAATTACAACAATGGCTCAGAAATCCTATTTGAGGCTTTATGAGAGTCAGACAGCTTGGGACAGACATAGGAAAAAGGAGGGAGAGTGCACTGTTGTCATTGGGGAAGAGCAATAGCAGAGTAGAGTCTGGCACCCTACCATTCTCTCTGGAATGCCTCCAGCCTAGGCGATCATAATTGGACGGACTTCTCCTTTACCTATTCCTGGCCCTTCTGATCGCCCTTCTGTACAACCCTTCTCACTTTCTCTACTCTGCCTCACGTTCTGGTCAGTTTTTATCAAGGATTGTCAATGAGATGTCTACTAGGACTTTTTGCAGTAGTTCAGGCACCAGGTTTAGGGGAAGCTGGAGGACAAGAGACAAATGTGGCAAAGTCCTCTTCTCTTCCCTCTCAGTTCTATAGAAGAAATATCCCTCTTTTCAACTCTTCTCCACTAAACATGGCCTCCTGATCCTTCTACATAGCTTGTTTTGATTTGTCCACAGTCCCCTTAAGGTGCTGTCCAGGAACGAGCATGCTGTTCAGCATATGGTCTGGCTACTGCAGACACAGACCACCAGCCCAGATCTACCAGGATCCTTTCTCAATGATGTAGCCTCATGCTGACCTTAAGGATTCTCTCTATACTCACGATGTAAGTCCTCATCTCTTTCCCAGTAACCTGCTGTCTCATCTGAGCTTCCTATGTTGGATAATTCATTGAGTCAGGGATTCACTATGTAGCTCAGCCTGCTCTTGATCTCTCTGTGTAGCCCTACCTGGTCTTGAACTCAAGATCCTCTTATCTCAGTCTTCTGAGTGTTAGGACCACCGATGTGGGCTGCCACCATGACTAGGTATAGTTGGATGTTTTAGTGAGGTGTGAGGAGATATTCTAAATTTTTGTAGCATCTGTGTTGTTGGTACCAGTCAGTTGTTTAATCCAGCTGAAGCTAGGCATAATGAAAGGAAAAGATGTCCTGGAGGCTCTGGCTTGAGACACTAAACATCCAGAACTTAGATCCCAGTCTCTGAACTGACATCAATTCCAAGGAAGATTAAGGTCTTGGGATGGGCAAAGTGCCTAACTGTGCATTCTAAGCTGCATCACCAGGTCCGTCTCTCTTTCTGCAGTGAAAGAATGCAAGGATTCTCCTATGAGAACCGCAGCTCTGTGTCAGAGTTCATCCTTCTGGGTTTCTCCAGGAATTTTCAACTTAATATAATCCTCTTCAATGTCTTCTTCTTCCTCTACCTCTTTACACTTGTGGGCAATGGGCTCATTGTCACCTTGATCCACCTGGACTCCCGTCTCCATACACCCATGTACTTTTTTCTCAGTGTCCTTTCCATGCTGGATATGAGCTATGTCACCACCACAGTGCCCCAGATGTTGGTGCATCTTGTCTGCCAGAAGAAAACTATCTCCTATTCTGGGTGTGTAGCCCAGATGTACATCTTTCTGGTGTTAGGCATCACTGAGGGCTGGTTGTTCTCTGTCATGGCCTATGATAGATACGTAGCCATTTGCCACCCACTCAGATATAAGGTTATCATGAGGCCTTGGCTGTGCGGGGCAATGGTAGTCTTTTGTGGACTATGGGGTGTCAGCTGTTCTCTGATCTACACTGTCTTCACTATGAGGCTGCCCTACTGTGGCCCCAATGAGATTAATCACTTCTTCTGTGAGGTCCCTGCTGTTCTGAAGCTTGCCTGTGCAGACACAACCCTCAATGACCGGATAGACTTTATCCTAGGTTTTATCCTTCTCCTGGTACCTCTTTCCTTCATCCTGGCCTCTTATGTCTGCATCTTTGCCACCATTCTGAGAATCCGCTCAGCCCAAGGTCGACTGAAGGCCTTTTCCACCTGTGCATCTCACATCACTGTGGTCACCATGTTCTGTGGACCTGCTATGTTTATGTACATGAACCCGGGGGCCAATGCCTCCCCAGAAAGGGACAAGAAACTAGCTCTGTTCTACAATGTCATCTCTGCCTTCCTCAACCCTATAATCTACAGCCTCAGAAACAAAGATGTGAAGAGGCTTTCCTTAAAGTAATGGGCTGGGGAGGAGCCGCTGAGTGAGGCCCTTCAAACACAGAAGGCCACTATAGTACCTGAAAGAACAGTCTGTGGCCCTCCTCTCTTATTGCTCCTCCTCACACAGAGGATGGGCAAGAACCGTTCACTGAGGGATAAAGGAGACCATGCACAAAGGCAGATTCCTGCTAGAACCTGCTGATGTTCCAAAAGGTAGGCTATTCTCAAGCACCCATCAGGAGACAGAGCACCAAGTGTCTTACTCATTTCTGTTTCCTGGACCAGCAGAGGCTCAGACACAAATGAAGTGTCATTAACATTTGCTGTTGAGAATCTCTCAACATATTACATCTACTCAGGATGCTAAAACAAGATAACCCAGAGGACTCGGAATCAATAACTTTATTTCATCGCCATCAGGAGCAAGAATAGTCTTCAGAGAAAGGAAAAGTGACCTCACTTCTTTCATGGGGGCGAAATCCCCTGACAGAAAGAACCAAAGGTAGGCAAGTGTTGTATTGACTTTTAGTTCTAGGATATGACCTGTCATGGTGGGGAAATAAATGATGGTGGTAGGGGTCCAAGGCAGCTGCTCACATTGTAGGTACAGTGAGGAAGCAAGAGGAAAATGAATGCTCAGACCCAGCCTGATTCTTTTTTTAAAGATTTATTAATTTATTTTATGTATATGAGTACACCACCATTGCTCTCTTCAAACACACCAGAAGAGGGCATCAGACCCCATTATAGATGGTTGTGAGCCACCATGTGGTTGCTAGGAATTGAACTCTGGACTTCTTCTGGAAGAACAGTCGGTGCTCTTAACTGATGAACCATGTCTCCGGCCCCCAGCCTGATTTTTCTGTGGACCTTGGTCTACAGAATGGTGCTACCTACAGTTAAGGTGTGTCTTCCCCTCCCAATCTAGATAAGCCCTCCTAGGCATGCTCAGAGGATGTCTTCTGGTTAATTCTAGATTCCATGAAGTTGACAATGTTAAACATAACACACATACACATAGGCATGATATATATGGATTGTCAATGCGTCACTGTCCGGGGTCTCAGGATATATGATTCGCTAGATCCCTCAGCAGATGCCCTGCTGTGGTGTTTCTCAGATCACCAATGACGCATTATCTCAATGATATCATCATGATTACAAGTTCATGTTTTTCAGGCTGATTGATGCCTTCTCTATAAAATTAGGCTGATAGTGATAATTATAGCAAACCACTTTGTGGGATTGTTACAAGAAGTTAAAATAGGTAAAGGTCTCTGAAAGTTGCATGGTGTATAGAATCTCTATATAAACATAACTGTTCTATTCTGTTCCTAACATCCCAGTTGTCAATCAACATTCAAGGCTATCTCAGCCCAGGGAAAGTAGCCATTCTGCCCATAAGAAAGGAATACTCAACTACAAGTTTAGCATTTGTTTGTATCTCAGGCTGCTGGGGATTTAGTTAGAAACTCATCAACTCAGTCTATAAAACCCCGAAGAAAACATGGCAGTCCCTCAAGATGTTGCCTGAAGACATGCTAATGAAAATCAGCTAGAACTACTCAAAGGTTCCTTCATTAATACCTCCCTGTGATGCAGCTTTTAATAAACCTTTGCTCAAATCTGAACTGAGTAGCAGTCACGTTATTACAATACTTAATTTTAGAAGTTGCTGAGGCAGCAGGCATGGCTAGGTATGCCTGTAATCCCAGCACCGAGGAGGGTGGGGTAAGGAGACAGCTGGATGTTTTTTTGTTTTTGTTTTTAATTTTTATTAGATATTTTCTTTGTTTACATTTCAAATGTTATCCCTTTTCCTGGTTTCCCCTCTGAACCTCTCCATTCCATCCCTCCTCACCCTGTTTCTATGAGGGTGTTCCCCAACCATCCACCCACTCCTGCTTTCCTGTCCTGGCATTCCCCTACACTGGGCATTGAGCCTTCACAGGACCAAGGGACACCCCTCCCATTGATGTCAAGGCCATCCTCTGCTACATATGCGGCTGGAGCCATGGGTTGCTCCATGTGTACTGGTTGATTTGAGCTATCTCTCCAGCCCAGCTGGATGTTTTTTAGCAGTACAAAATCCCAGCTTATGGCTCCATATGGTCCCTAGTACCTCAAGAAAGGCATAGGCAAGTTTGCTCTATAGAGTCTTGAGTCACACTCAGGGAGACAGTCTGGATTTACAGAGGGTTTCCTGGACACTTTACCCAATTTACGAGATTTATTCTACATCTTGCCCTTCAAGTCTTCCTACTGGCAGGGGCCAGGGGACAGGCAACAGGGGGCAGGGGATAGGGGCATGGGGTAGGGGACAGGGGACAGGAGGCAGGTATTTCTAGGGTGTGTTAATCTTTGGCAGCCCATAACCCATACTAGCACTCCAGACTTTTCCTGCCCCAAATTCGTCTGTGACTTTTGAGATCTCAAAGCATCAATTCATAGGCACGGCAAGTTCTTCCAAAAGATGCCTGAGTGAGACACCATCAGATTTCTGTGCTCAATCAGAATTATCAAATATCTATTAGTCAACAGTACTCCAAAAAAAAGCAGTGAAGACTTCAACAAAGATAATAGGGATTCTGTCCAATTAGGTGTCACTGACAGGAGAGTATTTGCTGAATGTGTTTTGGAAAGCAGTAAGGAAGTGGGCTTGAAGAAAGATGTCAGGACAATGGGAGAGATCTGGCAGGGACCACATAGAAAGACTGGTTGATACAGCCTGACACCAAATCTCGAAGACAGGAGAAAAGTGGTAGAAAAACTAGAGGAGCTGACTGTGCTATCCAGATCTCTAACATGGCAGAGATGTCACCTACTCCACAGTTAGTGGGAAGCTAACAATGTAATGTCCAGCTCTGTGGTCTCCAAAATCAGTGAATTTAGTCAGCCTAACCAGCAAGGTTAGGGTTTAGGTTTTTCCTTCAGCAAAATAAAGTAAAAACATTTGGAATAAACCATAAATTTAGGGAAAGGGATTCAAACAGAAGCTTTAAGAAGAAGAGTTTAGACCAAGACTAAGGTCAGGCTGAGAGTGAATGAGCGGGATATCCTGAGGCTGAACATTCTGAGTGGTAATGGGAAGAGATGATGAGTATGCAACAGAGTTTGAATCCAGTCTCCTTTACATTGTAGCTGTAGAGCTTTAGATATGTGCCCCTAACCTCTGTGAGAACTAGTTTAATAAGCTCCAATCTCCCTACAGTAAAATAAAGATGGTATTTTCAGTTGTTTGAGAAACTGTGCCTTTCTGCGCCAATCAGGAGGAAGAAACTGCTCAGTCCATTAGGGGGAGGTGGGTATGAACATCTAGGCATCAGTGATGCACACATGTAATCATAGAACTTGGGAGAAATAGGCAGGAAGACTCAAGGGTTTAAGGCTAGCTTTGGCAGCATAACAAGATCCAGGCTAGCCTAAATTACATGAGGCGCTATCTCAAAAAAAAAGTATATATAGATAATATAGATAATATAGATATAGATGTATAGATATACACATATAAATATGCATACATATTCATAGATACACACATATACATGTGCATATATGAATATTAATAATACATACATACATATATAAGAATAATAAATGGTACCCAAGAAAGTAGAAGCTCAAAGACAACAATATGAACTTCCAAATTGTTCACCAAAACTGACCTAGCTACAGCTCCAGCTGAGTGCCATATCTGCCAACAGCAGACACCAACACTGAGCCCCAGATATTGTTGTAGGGTATCCATCAGAGAAGACATGAGACATGGGGTTTAAGTCAATAGAAAGTCTTTTTTTAGTCAGCAGTGACTATACTGGGTATTCAGAATCCTAGTGTAGCATCAAACCTTTCTCTAGGTAAGCTTTTAAGCATAAAAACCATATTTTGAGTTGACATACTTTAGTTAGCAAACACAGTTATCCAGAGACAGAGCTACAGAACGCAGTTAATACCTGCAGGCTAGTGGATTACATTGGTAATGGATTTGCCTTTCCAAAACATAAACGCTTCTGCCAAAACCACCATCTGTGGACTTACAGAATGTTGTATTCACTACGATGGTATTCCACACAGCATGGCTTCCCAAGAAGGAGTTCACTTAACAGCCAGAGAAGAGCAACGGTGGGTCTATACTCAAGGAATCCACTAGTCTTGCCATAATACCCACCAGCCTGAAGCAGCTGGTCTGACAGAATGAAGGAATGGCCTCTTGACACAGTTAAATGCCTACAGGATGTCAGGAGGCTGGTGGCTAGGGTAGGTTCTTCAGAAGGCAGTGTATGCTGTGGTCCAGTTAGTCCAAAAATGGTTGTCTCACAATGGAAAGTCCAAGAATCCAGTAGTTGTTCCTGTCTACAAGGCTGGGTGTCTCAGCTGGTCTTTAGAATATGTCAGAATCCTGAAGAAGTATGCTTTACTACCAGTATAGTAAGAGCGAGGGCAAGCTGACAAAGAGCAAAAAGTCCTTTATACAGGCTGCTCAGAGAAGGGGTGCCTCAGATTTAAGGTAGGTTTTCTGATTTAAGGCACATCTTCCTACCTCAAATGATCCAATTAACTAAAAATACCCCACAGGTGGACTAGTCGGCCTCAAGCTCTGGTTGACAGAGAAATTCGATAGTCAGGCCAGACCACGCTGGATCTGACAGGCAAACTTACACATAGGAAATGGGGATGTCAGCCAGCAATGAGTGCATAGACTATGTCTCTGGAATTAGAGGCCTTCACTGTGGGTAAGGTTTGGAGAAAGAACATATTATATGTGTAACACACAGGGAGCCTTGTGAATGAGTCCACCTGGTAGCTAACCGCACTAGAAGACTTGGTGGCCAGCAGGTGGCTGGATGTGCAAGGCTGCTAATTTCCAGGACAACATCTGAAGCTGCAAATTGAAGTGCTTTCTAAGCTGTAGTCAGGAACTTCCCGTCTATGTATTTCCCAGGACCATATTATCAAATCCCTCTGCTCTTTTCTGTTCCACTCCAACTCTGTTTTTCCCAAGTTTTCTCTATGTCATCTAAACTCCAGCAGCATAATCAAGAAAGATCACTCTTCCCAGGATTCTCCACCCAGAGTCTGTCCTAGGTATTCCACAGGCATTGCAGCTCTTTAAGGGGGAGTCTTTATTCACAATTGCAGCCTAAGTCCCCTGGGAGTCCCAGCATTTGATCTCACCCTTTACCAGTAACCCTCTCCTAAGACCAGGGTTATACTGGAGTTTACCATCCCTCAGAGTACACCGCTCCTCCAATCAGTGTCTCAGTATCCTCAGGGACCCAGGATCTGCCCCACCCTATAATTTATTTCTGCCTCTCCTTAACATCCTCTCTCTCTCTCTCTCTCTCTCTCTCTCTCTCTCTCTCTCTCTCTCTCTCTGTGTGTGTGTGTGTGTGTGTGTGTTGAGGTGGGGCCAGTTCACTGTGTAGCCCTGACTAGCCTTGACCTCTGTACATAGACTAGGCCGGCTTCAAAGTCTCAGCAATCAAACCGTCTCTGCCTCCAAAGTACTGGGATGTGGGTCACTCCCTCAGCTCTTTGAACAAGGGGAAGTCATTTCCTAAACTGAGGCTTATCCTTGCTTCTGCTGTTTCCATAACCTGCTCCTTCTCATCCACAAGCATCAGCTAAGCATGAATTTTTTACCAGCAAGACCTCTTCAGCTTTATAATCACGCCTCTGTCCTCCATTTTTCACTATAGAGGAACCATGTTTGTTCACTTCAGAGACTGTCCCCTCGTCTCTAGACATCTGCTGTCGGTTTCCATCTCACATCCTGTTGCTGGTGGAAATAACATTAATCTTGGATTTACTTTATAAATCTGTCAGCTCAGGACTCTACAGGGAAATAGGTTACGGAAAAGTGCCAGTGTGAGTCCACTTTGAAGACTGAATTAGCTGGAGTCTAATGTCCGCAAGGGATGACAATGGGAAAAGTTGCACTCACTCAAGGAAAATCAAGCTTGTCTGCTGCTGGACTTCTCCTTCCATCTGGGTCCCAGCCCATGGGAGAGTGACACTCATACACAGAGCAGATGCTCCCCCTTGGATACCTGACATCTGTGGAAACACCTCATAGGCACTCAGAAATGTGCTTACAAATTTTCCAGGTGTCTCTCCACCCAGTGACATTGACGGGCATGATAATCAGTCACCTCTGAGGTGAGGTGGCAATGTGAACGGGATCTACTGAGCATTTTCTTGTCCCTCCTAGTTCACTGATAGTGACCTTCCCATCATGTTCCCACATGGGAAAGAAGAGACGGACAGAGACAGAATTTCAGAGTCCAAACAAATTTTGGAAACAAAGTCAAAGTGTCAATTTTATTGAGTAATTAAGTGAGATCCAGAAAGAAGTAAATTGACCAAAGTCATTTTCATATACTAAGCAAGTGACCAAGGTAGAGATGACTAACCAATTCGATTAATGTCAAATGTTGTGTCTTTACAACACACTGTATAGTTCACCATATTTACCCATAAACCACATTGATTTAATGCACAAAGTCATATCTCTAAGCTGAACAGATTAGGCATATTATTGTCTTAATTTTAGTATTAGCAACATATACTGATTGTATATATACTCATTGTTTATATTGCTAGACACTCACTGGTTAACAATACCATGTCAGTTACATGAAACATGGTAGTCATGTCTCATTGCTTTCATGTATGATATTGATTTCTGTAATACAATGATAGGTGACATTATCTCTTCTCTTTACTGTCCTTGGTAGAGAAACTATATGTACCAAACCCTTCCACGTGACCGCGCCCCCCCCCCAATTGCTTCTTTGTAGGAAGAAATTAACATTGAAGAGTTTGACACTGTGGCTGACCATGTAACTTGCTTTGATCAATGAGATATATGTAAACAATATGTCACTTTTGAGAACCTTTGAGGCATCATAAGCTCTGTGCACAGTTCCTTTCTTCTGCTATAGATATCTGTGGTCTACAGAATTGTTAATGGTTCAGTATGGATGTGCGAGAACAGAAAGACACTTCCAATCTGCAGTTTGTACTTAATAATCCACAGAGAGTATTGAGGTTTTGGTGCCTTAATGTAGCCTGTTCAAAAAGACAGACATCTTGGTCTCACCATGGTTTGTCTACCTACCAAGTACTATGTTGATTCAAATGACCAGATGAGTTATGTACAGTACAAACATTGTTGCTTTCTTAAACAGTGAATACTCTAACTCCAGATTTCCATGATTCTGACTCACTGGTCCACCCTACCATGTCCCATCAACTTGACAAATGCCCTCTTGATGTCCTTGTTCCTCAGACTGTAAACCACAGGGTTGAGCAAGGCTGTGAAGACATTGTAAAAGAGTGAGATCTGTTTGTCTCGCTCAGAAGAGTAGCTGGATTTGGGCATCATGTAGATGTAAGTGGCTGGAGCATAGAAGAGTGTGACCACAGTCAGATGGGAGGCACAGGTAGAGAAAGCCTTGCAGCGGCCCTGGGTGGACTTGATCTTGAGAATTGTCTTGGCAATATGAATGTAGGAGGCCACAATGAGGGAAATTGGAGTAACAACCACAAAGACACTCAGGACCCCGTCCACCATCTCAATGAGGTGAGTATCCATGCAAGCCAGGCTACGCACTGAAGGACCTTCACAGAAGTAATGGTTGACACTGTTGGGCCCACAATATGGCAGACTCATGGTGAAGGAAGTATGTAACAGAGAGAAGAAGAAACCACAGACACAAGTCCTGGACACCAACTGTATGCACAGGTCCCAATTGAGGATGACAGTGTAACGCAGTGGATAGCAAATGGCCACATACCGGTCATAAGCCATCACAACAAAGAGGATGCTCTCAGTCATACCCAGGGCACCAAACACATACATCTGCAGCCAGCAGCCAGCAAAGGAGATGGTCTGAGAGTGAGCAAGAAGATGCACCAACATCTGGGGCATGGTGGTGGTGACATAGCCCATATCCAACAGGGAGAGGGTACAGAGGAAGAAGTACATGGGCGTGTGCAGCTGTGTGTCCAGGCAGACCAGCATGATGATGAGCCCGTTGCCCAGGACTGAGCTCAGGTAGATGAGAAGGAAGACAATGAAGAGGATGCTGTTGGTTGTGGGGTCACTGGAGAAGCCAACCAGGATGAACTCAGAAACCCAACTTTGGTTCTGCCCTGGAATCATCCACATGGTGGAGGCTGAAAGAGAATCCATTATTCTATGTCACCTGACACATGCCAGTGATAGAGGTAGGAAGGGGAGATACAGACTGAGGAGATGGCTCAAAGGTGAAGCTCTGATGCTATTCTGGGGGACCAGACAGCTCAAAGCTGTGTATAACTCTAGTTCCAGGTTATCTGCTCTCACCTCCACAAGCCATATACATATTGCACAAGTATGCATATAGGCAAAAACACATGTACATAAAGTTAAAAAAAATTATATGCATATAATTTGTAAATAAACATATTTACATATAAGTGTGTGTGTGAATGTGTGTGTGTGTTTGTGTCTGTATGTGTTATATATAAAGTGTTTGTCCATTCTGGGATGTGAGTTCTTAGCTCAGTGGTCAGATTCTGTGCACTTTTCTCAAGTACTGAACTTCTCAGTGCTTCAGTCTCTTCATCTATCAAATAAGGCTGATGACAGTCATGGCTTGGGATCATGCTGAATATCTAAAGCATCTCACATAACTCCTGGAAACACCACATAACACATGACAGGTCACATGCTGTCTCACATTCTCAATCCATCTCTGAGAAGGCAGAGACAGGGGATCCTGAAGCAAGAGGAATACTGACACTCATTGTAATGAATACGCACTGGGTTCAACTGAGAGACCCTGTCTCAAAGAATAAAGTGAGAGCAATTGAGGAAGAACCCCATGTCAGTCTTTGAACACAGGCAACACACACACACACACACACACACACACACATGTATTCACACACACATGCTCACACAAAAACTCTCACACATACACAGACACAAGCACACACAACATGTACACACATACACAGGCACACAAACAACTCCGCCACACACACGCACATCAGACATAATTGAAGAGAATGAGCAAATAGATGAAGCAGACAGAACCAATGTCAGTCGGACACAGGCCCACACACATATAGTGATAATAGTAATGACAGATGTGCTTGCATGTAATCAGCTGCAGACATTGTAGACTTCCCAGAAAATGCTGATGGATCCTACCAGAATTCAAGCAGGAAAATTCTTTCTTCCTTTTTTTATTCCAGGTTCCTCTCCCCACCAAAAAAAAAAAAAATCAGTTCTGAGTGTACTGTAGATTTGAGTGATAGATATAAAATAATTAAACTCTTGAATCAAACTTGATACATATATTTATCATTTTAGAGTATACCAAGGTAAAGTATACCAAGGGAGGGAAAAAATAAGGGTAAGCAAGAAAACAAAAAAAAGTTCTCAAAAATATTTATACAAAGACTTAGAAAAGCACAAACATAAAATCAGCCGCTCTAGGAGAACACTATTATAGGCATTTCAGGAAGGGAGTTGTCTATTAAGTACTGATGAGGTAAAGAGGTTCTCAGCACCATTACTCATCTAGACACTGCAGAACACCACAGAGCCACGCCCACCTCTGCTTCTCAGTCTCACATCCCCACACGCCTACAGCATGGCTGCAGTAACACATGTCTAATATTAAGAAGTGTGACTAAATCCAATGGGATAGAAAATTAAAATGGTCCCTTCAGCGTGTGCTTGGCTGTGCTCCCTAAAGTTAAACAATTCAATATTTTGCCCTGTAATACAAATATTAACTATAATTCTGAAACAACATGTAAGCTCATACACACATACAAACATATGCTCAAGGAAAGCATATGTTAAAGAAATTTCCAAACACTACTGTAAATAGTCTGAGCTAAGGCTCCACTCATATGCTGAGCAAGACAATGCTTCAGGTAGGAGTTGCTGCTGACGGGAGTAGAAACATGAAAGAGACTTGAAGCCATCCCCAGTCTTCACTTTCCCTGTCCCCATCCTCTCTCCTGTCCAGTCCCTGCTCATCACCCTCACAGACATCCCTTCTCTCACCCAGGTCAGGGACCATCCTCTCTTCTGGCAGTTTTTGTATCAGTCTCTATATGACCCTTGCCTCTAAATTTTTCTTCTTCAATGAAGGATTTTTTTTTAATTAAATTTTTTTCATACAATGTACTTTGATCATTCTTCCCCTCCCTCAACTTCTCCCAGGTTCTCCCCACCAAACTTCATGTTTTTTCTCCTCCCAAACTCTCTTCCAAGAAAAAGGATATTTAAAAAGAAAGAAGAAAGAAAGAAAGAAAGAAAGAAAGAAAGAAAGAAAGGAAGGAAGGAAGGAAGGAAGGAAGGAAGGAAGGAAGGGAGAAAGAGAAGAAGCAAGAAATAAAAAGAAATAATTTTTTTAAAAAACTGGAGGAAAGAAAGAAAACAAAACAAAAGCAAACCCATATTGTCACTTTCCTGTTGGCCAACTTCTCCTGAGCATGTGCCTTACCTTGGGGTGTGACTGATATGCACAGTGAGACTCTACTGGAGAAAGCCTACCTCCCTGTTCCTAATGGATACCAATTGCAAAAAATTTCTTGTTTAGGTGCTAGACTGTGTGTGCACTTTCTTCTTTCAGGGCTGGGCACTCATCTGTGTCAACACATTCTTCATGACACTGCTGCAGGGGTTATTCAAGAATTTTCAAGCTAGTCCTATCTGGCACCAGCTGAAAGCCTTTGAACAGTTCTGAAGCCCCATCATCTGAGGCAGACACACTGGTCATCCCTAACTTGCTCTGTGAAGATTAAGCCTCAGGATGCAGCTGTCTCCTCCACCTCCCTGTTTCCAGGCACAAATCTCTGTGCAAGCACACTCTGTGCCCTGTACATCTCTGCCTCTCCCCACCTTAGGGCACTTGCCTAGCTTCTCACCATGGAAGGGGAACCAACACCTGCACCATTGCCTACACTGTGGCCACAGCTCAGCAGGAAGCCTTCCCTTCTGTGCTACCACCTCCCATCCCTAGGATCCCTCCTGTATTTCCTGTTCATTGGCTGTTACAGTCTGAAGAAGTCTGTAACTAGAGGAGTCTTTCTTCCTCTCCTATTAACCAAACTCCCAGACCACTGAGAAAGAATTATGTACAGTAGGGAGTGACTGAATGGATGATTTCCTAACCTTTGCAATAATAAAAATAACTAATATTTATTTTGGATAATTTGTATATTCTAGGCATTGTTTCACTAAACTTAGCTTAACATCACAACAATTCACTGGGAGAAAAAAAACATTTTTGTTCATGTGTTATAAGTAAAAACTTAAGGCCTAGAGAAGACAGTTTGTTCTGAATTACAAGCTTGCCAGGAGAGAAGTGAGCAGGAGTTGAGGTGGTCCAGCCTCAGAACCTGGCGCTCAGTCACTGCCTTCTCTGCTCAGGTACACAGGCTCTCAAGTGGGAGCTGAAGAATGCAGTCTTCAGTGTTCTCTGGTTGAGATCATTGAGATTCTGCACAGACTAGAGCTCCTAGGATAGAGCTGAACAGCTAGTCACAGACCAGTATTCCTGATGAGATTTCCCTAATGTCTGAGTATAAGAGAATCTGGGATGCAGTCAAAGTGGAAGAATTAAGAGAGAGAGAGAAAGAGAGAGAGGAGAGAGAGAGAGAGAGAGAGAGTGAAGAGAGAGAGAGAGAGAGAGAGAGAATTTGAGGTGTGACGTTCACACCATGGGAACACCATTTAGTCATCTACAGCCTAGTATGGTTTCCTAGCCCAGTGTCCTGTAACTTGGTTTCCACTGCCCCACCAAGCCTACTAGACCAAGTCTGTGATCCTAACATTACAAAGGAAAATATGAGAAGGGATTTCTAGGCTAGATAATGCCACACATGGTTGTTACAATCTACCAAGCTTCCAAGCCAACAACAGGAAGGCTTAGGATCAGGTGTCCAAAACGATGCTCAGCTATTAATAAACTTGAGGCCGGGCTAGTCTATATACTTACATCAACCTCCAAGAAGAAAATCATGATGGCTCTGTCCACAAGTGCTTCCCACTATGGTGGAAAGTCACCTTCAGAGACACTGACCATCACTGCTCTCTCATGGATAGAGGCTTCTACTTCTCTTGAGAACTTAGAGCTCAGAACTCTGCATTCTAACCAATAACTCTGCATTATTAACCAATGTGATTTAAAACAGACAAACTCTCTGTAAATATTCATTAAGATAATAAAGGGTAGTATTACCTGAGGACCCAGCTATACCACTCCTGAGCATATACCCAAAAGATGCTCCAACATATAACAAAGATACATGCTCCACTATGTTCATAGCAGCCTTATTTATCATAGCCAGAAGCTGGAAAGAACCCAGATGTCCTTCAACAGGGGAATGGATACAGAAAATGTGGTACATTTACACAATGGAGTATTACTCAGCTATTAAAAACAATGACTTTATGAAATTTTTAGACAAATGGATGGAACTAGAAAATATCATCCTGAGTGAGGTAACCCAAATCACAAAAGAACACACATGGTATTCACTCACTGATAAGTGGATATTAGCCCAAAAGCTTGAAATAGCCAAGATACAACTCACAGACCACATGAAGCTCATGAAGAAGGAAGACCAAAGTGTGGGTGCTTCGGTACTTCTTAGAAGGAGTAACAAAATACTCATGGGAGCAAATATAGAAACAAAGTGTGAGACCGAAACTGAAGGAGGGGCCGTCTGGAGACTGCTCTACCTGGGTATCCATCATGTACAGTCACCAAAGGCAGATGCTGTTGTGGATGCCAGGAAGTGAATGCTGACAGGAGCCTGGTATAGATGTCTCTTTAGAGGTTCTGCCAGAGCCTGTCATACAGAGAGGTGGATGCTCACAACTAACCATTGAACTGATCAAGGAGTTCCCAGTAGAGGAGTTAGAGAAACAATTGAAGGAGCTGAAGGGTTTGCAGCTCCATGGGAAAAGAAACAATACTAACCCAACCAGAGCTCCCAGGGTCTAAATCACTAGGCTGGGAGCACACAGGGAGGGACCCATGGCTCCAGCTGTATATGTAAGGGAGGATGGCCTTGTTGGGCATAGGTGGTCCAGTGAAAGCTGGATGTCCCAGTGTGGGGGAAGTTGAGTGTGGGGAGGTGGGAGTGAATGGGTGGGTGGGGGCACACCCTCATAGAAGCAGGAGGATGGGAGATGGGATAAGGGGTGTCTGAGGGAGGAAAATGAGGAAAGGGGATAACATCAGAAACGTAAATAAATAAAATATCCAGAAAACACACACACACACACACACACACACACACAAAACAATTCCAGAAAGAAAAAAAAGAGATAATAAAGGGAGGAAGGAAGAAGGAAGGAAACAAGGTTGAGACAGAGAAGAAAGAAGAGCAGGGAAAGGGGGAAGAGCTCTGGGAGTTTGAGATGCACACACAGGATGAGGAGACGGATGGCTTGACTCCTACTCACCTGCAGTCCATCATATGTCTGAACCCCACCCACAAGTCAAACACCAGTGACCATCTTACCACTTGTAAATCCATGGATGTGTTACAGAGTGGCTGTTTCTTGGTCTTGCAAGACTAAAGACTAGGCAGCCCAGTCTCCAGAAAACTTCCAACGTGCTATGGAGTTTGAGGGGCTGATTCTCTCAATTCCTCTGCAAGGACCAGGCAACCCTGGCTCCTGAAGATGGTGTGTATAAAATCCTGCTTAACAAAGACAAGCTCAGACATCTTCACTTCTTCCCAGTGGGACCAGCAGCTGAGGTTTTATGACCATGCCTCATATTTGAGTCTTCCCAGGAGAGCTGGAAAAGGCTCATTTCTGTTCCCAATAGGGATGCTAAGATGAATCTCAGGATGCTGTCAACAAGAGCACTACAAGTGAGACCCTTGGGGGCAGAGCAGACGGAAGCAGCTCATGGGTGAGGGGTGTGACCTGTTCCCTTTTCTAGACTAACTGAGGAATAAGAGCAGCTCAGAGAACAGGAGATGGAACCTGGTCACCTAATACACCCAGATCAAGAATACAAGTTCTCATTGTGATTCCTTTTGCTGTCCAAACTCTAAGCCCAAACAAGCAATGATAAGATCATCTTTGAGTCATACTCTTCTTCTTTTTTCAGCTACCTCTGAGCAAACCAAAGTCCTCACTCCCTGCTGTGTAATATCTGAGCAAGTTACCAGGCTACCCTGGTGCTAATGAAGAGACAACAATGAGGTCTAGAAAGGTGCCTATGAGGGAAGAAAAGGATTTCCAGCTCTTGCAGAAGACTTAGTTTAGTTCTCAATATGCATATAATGACTCACAACCATCTACATCTCGACTTCTAGAGGATCTGGTAGCCTCTAGACTTCCCCAGAGACCTGGTATGCATGTGGAATACACACATACATGGAGGAAAATGCTCATACACATACACAGAGACAAAGAAGAAAAAGAGTCAACCATGAAACAGCAATATAGACATCAACATGAGATCCCCATGATGGTGGACAGAGAAAACTCTTCCAGGGGCTCATGTCCCTTGGATGCAAATGAGAATTGGGGACTGAAACTATCAAGCTCTGGAGCATGCTTTCTTTAACTTGCTGATATTCTTCCTTGGTTTCCTCTTCTGTAGAATTCCAGAAGTAACCCCTTCCCTTCCAGGCTTGCTAGAATAAAATGTGATGATGTACTGCACCTGCCACAAGTACTGGCCTATGGTCCATGACCTTAAGTCTCCATCCCTACCTTCTGTCTGAGTCTCAGATTCCTAAGTATCCAGAAGGAGAAGATGGGATAATAATGTCCTTCCTGGTTTGAGTGATTGATTAATAAGGATTTAGAATTCCTGTGAGCACAGGGCAGTGGTGATGCATGACTCCAATCCCAGCACTTGGAAGGCAGAAGAAGTTGGATAAGTTTGAGGCCAGCATGGCCTACAGAACAAGTTCACAGACAGCCAAGGATATCCAGAGAATTCCTGTTTGGACCCCGCGCCCCCCCATCCTCCCAAAAAAGAGTTTCTGTGAGCTGCTTCTTAAAGACAGCCAATATTAAAAGTTAATTATAAAAATAACAATTAAATAAATTGTATTGGAATAAAGACTGAATATCGAAGAATGTTTCCAGCTCTATAACACCTGAGTAAATAGAATGCTTGAGACTACAGTTTGATTTATAGCATTAAAAAATGTCAATAAATTCTCCAAACTCTTCACATCCTGATGATCAACTACATTTTCCTGTGGTCTGTGTTCAAGCAGTTGTCAGGTGTGTGCATTTGCTGGTTGAAATAATGTGTGATGATATGTGATCTTACCTGCTGTTCAGTAGCATGTTGGCAACCATGATGTTGGTTATGATGGGTGTATTTACACCTCAGTAATTAGCAACCATCACTAATCAGGAGCATCATGGCACACTCTTGGCTCCTACAATGCTGTTGCTGAGCATTGTTCCACAGCTCTGACCTCAACTCTTCTTTCTAGTTTTGATGATCCCCATTAGCTCTGGAGAGGCAGTCCAGCTCAGACCGAGACTCTACCAGGATTGATAAGACAGAGGTTCAGAGAGAAGCAGACAGAACTGATTGTCATATGTAGAATGAAACAGACAGTCTGGCTCTGTTGCTTTTAGTCATAAAAATTTTATTATAAATTCATAGGAGGCTCAAGAAAGAGAGAAATAGAAAGAGGAAGAGAGAGGGGGAGTGAAAGAGAGAGAGACCATTGGTTTAAGCATTGTTGTCAGTAACAAGACAGAAAAGCAGTCGCATGATAGGGATAGTACTTGAAAAAAGTGAAAAAGACCAAAGTCCCACAGAAAGCATATTTTGGATCTTGTAAAAGAAAGATACAAAAAAGAAAAAACGGGGAAGAAGGGAGATGTTACACCTTTCTGAGTGATATAAATCACTTTTATTTCCTCAGAAGGAATTGTCATCTCAGAGGCTTACTCCTGAAGAAACTCACCCTTTCTAGCTCTTTCAGAACTCTGCTGGCTAGTTCAACTCAGTTGTTCTGTCTCAAATGCCTCTCTAAGGTGACTGATTCAAACTGGCTTCTCTCAGCTTTTACGTGAATTGCTCTGCTTGGCCTCAAACTAACTCTGGCAATCTGTTCTAATCTTCTGGGTCCTTCTCATTCTCTGGCTCCTTCTGTCTTCACCTGCAACCTGTCTTTGTAAAACTGTCCCAGTAAAACTGTCCCTCTCTTCATTTTTCTATTCTCTGTCTCTATGTGTGTCTCTCTGTCTCTCTCCATCTCTCTCTCTGTTTCCTCTCTCTGACTCTCTCTGTCTGTCTCTGTCTCTGTTTCTCTCTTGTACTGGTTTATTAAGTCACCTTTCTTTCCTGTGCTATGAGTTGGGCATATCCTAACTCTGACTCATTCTGTCAAATCTTTCTCTGATTCATCATTTTTCTGCCACTCAAATAGACATCACTTTCAAACATGACTGCATCCTTCTACAAACTAACTTCACCTTCATTGTTTGAGATTAAAAGTATAAAAAAAAAGATTAAAGGTATATATATACTAAGGGATTATATTACTGGCAGAGGGATTAAACATGTGTCATTCCAGCTGGATCACAGAGACATAGAGGTTTTTGGATGTTAAAATTAAAATTCCTCTACAGAATGAGGACTGAAAAAGGTGAACAGACATGGCACAGCCTCATAGCTGCTACCAGGGACTGCACACCCTGCTTTTCTTAAATGACAGCACCAACAAGAGAGTGTCAAGCTTGGTCCTACCTGTCCATGCCAGATAATGAACAATGACCCAGAAGACATGAGTATTTGGCAAAGGGCACCCAGCTAGTGAGGGGTAGCTTAGCCACTTGCCTCTTGGGTGAGACCCTGCCATGTCCATCACATGCTTAATTGTGTGAGTTCAAGCTACTGGCTGGACCTGGCTCTAACCAAAATCCCTCCTTCGACTCAGATGGGCCTGATTCATAGGGGTTATGGAAACACCCCAAGGTCACATGAAAGAAAAGTCAATCTAGAGTCTTTCATTCTACACCAGGGAGACCCATAGGCCTTAAGGGAAACATGGCAAGCTTTGAGAAAGGAGAAGGTAGCAAGTCCACAGCTCTTACAACCAGGGTCTGCTTCATGGGCCCCAGATGGCTATCCTCATTAATGGACCTTGTGAGAATTGACTCATTTGGGAAGATGAATACTTCACAAGTTTCTGGTTTGTGTCTAGAGAAGGAAGTGAGGACAACTATGACAAGCAGTGAGGGGAGGGCCAGGGAAAGGCTGACAGGTGTCTGCAAATAATGCATCCCATCCACTTAGTTCTTCACATCCATTCCTGTTAAGGGCACCTTTGATGTGGATGCATATGAGACAGAGACATCTTAACATGCTTTCCTATTTCTAAGAAGGCTACCCACTGATCTCTCCACATTCTCTCCAATACTACAATTACAGTCCATGGAGGTTCGTGGCCATGTAACCAACACATGAGTCACCATGACCTCATCAATATAGACTCTTACTGAAAGACATTTCTCCTTCTAAACCAAAGGAACAACCAGATTTCCTACAAAGTGTTCTGTCCCCTGAAAGGGTTTCTCCTCACCACTATCTTCAGGAAACACCCTAGAAATAAGATACAGTGCTTCACTGTCCAGGTTTAGGTAAGGCAGGCAAGTCACACAGAACCATGTATAACCAGGATGGCTTTGCTCCTCCTCCTCAATTCATCAAAGGGAACTTCCCATGGGGGCCACAGGCTCAGGCTGTGGAGGGGGTGAAGCAGAAATAGATCATGTGTGGTCGCTTTCTCATGTAACCCACTTGTGCCTTCTGGACTGCTAGCGATATCTCTGTATGCACACTGACATTTGATGATGCCAGTCATGACCCAGTACATGGGTGTCCCAGTTAATTATGGGCATCGATGAAAGGGTGATGAGAGGAAACAAAAGCATTTTATTCAATAAAATATGTATATTTAAATATGTATATCCATAATAGATTTAATGCACACATATATGCATATATATACATATGGATAAATACATATGGGCAATAAGTTCACATGGCCATTTGAAGGCTTGTGGTTCACATATCAGAAGACTACATTGATAAGATGTCAATATCCTAATCAGATATACAGATTCAATGTGCCTCTATCATAATCCTAGCAGTCACTCTCTTGAAATTGCCAAATGGATCTTAAAGTTCAATGTGAAGTCCAAGGGGCTCATAAAAGGCCTGTGGTGGTTGCAATAAGAATGGCCCATAGGCTCACATATTTGAATGCTTGGTCACTGAAGAGTGGAGTGCAGGAGCCTGGAGCTCATGCAGGCTCTGCCTCTGAACTCAAGGCTCAGCTTCATGATGGCCTGGGCTCTGAACAATAACAAATGTCCAACAGGGACAGTTCATTTTCTGGACTAAGCATACTGGAGAAACCTCCATAGTCCAAGCTGTCCCTGGTGGCCATGCTGGTGGCTATGCTCATGCCAGTGTCCTTGGTCCATGATACTACCCCAGTCTGTGTTGATACCCATGGCCCATGTGTTGTCTGTGGTCTGTGCTTCCACCTGAGGCCATGTTGATGTGCTTGCATCATATTGCCTCTAGGGGCCATGTTAGTGTCAAGCCCAAGCTTCAGCTGAGTGCCCTACTGATGTCCATGGTCTGTATTGTCACCAGAAACCATGTAGAAGTCAATAATCCAGGCTGCTGCCAGCTGTAATGAGTAAGGAAGCTTCTTTTGCAATGGTATCAGTAACTGCAGACTCACAGTTGAAGATGAGAGACACTGAAGGTTTCTGTGAGAAAGTCTCAACCCCATCCCCATCCCATCCCAAAGACAAAAGAAACAGTTCAGAAAAGAAGCCATTGACAAGAGCCCTTAAAATTGTGACATGGTGCTGAAGTGTCCTCTTCACAGTTGATGGCTTCTGGCAGGAGGCTTGGTGGGGAGGGACTCAGGTATCTTTAATGGGCTGGCCACTGGGAGTTTGACAATGTTCTAATGAGTACATGGACAACACAAATTAGACTTGGTGTATTCTTCTTCTTTTTTTCCCTTTTTCTTCTCTCTGTTTGTGCGGGCGGGCACAAGTGTCAGGCCCATGGACCTGGGAAGAACTCAGAACCAAGATTGATCAGGGTGCATTGTGTGAAATTTTCAAATAATCAATGACTTTATATTTTTAAAGTAAGAAAGACATTACAAACAAAAAAAAAAAACTTTGAAAATAAAACAGGAGTAAGCTTGCATGACTCTGGATCAAGAAACAAATCCTTAGATCTACTGAAAACAAAAGGTAAAACTAATTGGCTAGATGACTATCCTCTGTGAGGCTCCACCCAGTAGCCAACTCAGACAGATGCACATACCCACAGCCAAACAGTGGATGGAGCTTGGAGGATTCTTATGGAAGAGTTGGGGAAAAGGATTGAGGGCCCCAAAGGAACTCCACATGAAGACTAACAAGAGTTAATTAATCTAGACCCTTTGGGTTCTCAGTGACTGAACCACCAACCAAAGAACATACATGGACAGGACCTAGGCATCCCTACACATATGTAGCAGATGTGCAGCTTGGTCTTCATGTGGGTCCCAAACAACTGGAGCAGGGTACGGGGGTATTCCAAAAGCTGTTGCCTGTAGGTGAGATATATTTTTCTACTGGGCTGCCTGTCTGGCTTCAGTGGGAGAAGATGTGCCTAGCTTTACAGAGACTTGATGTGCCAGGGTGGGGGTAACCAAGAGGGCCCCCACCTGCTCAGAGGAGAAGGGAAGGAGGGATGGGGAAAAAGATAGTGGGAGGGAGTAACTGGAAGGAGGGCAGTGACCAGGATGTAAAGTGAATAATTAAGATAATAATAGATTAGATAGATAGATAGATAGATAGATAGATAAAAAACCTACTTGGGTAGGAGTGGTGAAATATGTCATTGAGGAAGCTGAAGGATCTCTGAATTTGAGGCCAGGCAGGGCTACATAGGTGAATCTGTCTCGAAAAACAACAACAAAAAAAATTGCATGCATTGGGTTTCACAAAATTGAAACCTTTTATGATCAAAGGACACCATCAAGGAAGCAAAAACTTCCCCACACGGGGTGCCCCACGTTATAATCCCAATATTGGGGAGGTGGAGGCAGGGAGATCAAAAACTCAAGGTTACCTTTAGGAAATGTGGGGAGTTCCAGGCTAGCCTAGGCTATGTAATAAATAAACAATAGTACTGAGTATTACCTATGAATGGAAAGTACACGTTACCCAAAAATATGCTGCCACCAAATAAAATTGAAGTGGCTGAGGCCTCATTAGGAAGAGAATACTTCAGACATTGAATCAGAGAGGAGTTTGCTGATTGGTCAGGGAAGAATTACTCTGAAGATGATAGGCTGTCCATATGAACTACCATCATAGGAAGAAAGAGAACCAGCAGTGGACAGCCAAAGGGGAGATGTGCCCTTGGATGCTGTCTGCAGCTTAGAGCAGATGTTGGGAGGTTCTAATGAGAACCCAGCACCTTCTCTTTCAGCAGAGCATGATTTCACAGGACGGGTCACCATGGTTACCCATAGACCACACTGAACTCATATGTGAAGTTTGTATTTTATTGGTTCTGTACTGCTTCCTTTCCACAAACTATCAGCTTAATTTTTTCATGACAACACATGGTCTCCTATGACCAAGCCAGCTCAGTCAATCAACCAGTTCTCCAGGGAGGTAGTGAGGATTAAAAAGAAAAAGAAAGTTAGATAACATTGTAACATGAACCCAGCATGTTCTGAGGCTGAAGCAGGTTTATTTTTTCCTAGTCTGCTTTTATACCATTTTAATTACATGCAACTAAGGCCAATTCTAAGTTAAAGAACAAACAAGGCAATAAGCCAAGTCCCCTGATCACAGTTTCAAGGGGATTATCAGAATGGCCAAGATATCTGAGCCCAAAGTCAAATTTTTGCCTGAAGCCTACTTCTTTGTTCTAGCCCAAAATCAGATTCCTGCTTGAGCTTACTTCCATGTCCTGGCCCAATGTCAAATTCTTGTAAAGTTTCTAGAAGTGGCCCCAAAAGCTCTCCACACTGCTACTTACACACAGTGCCTCAGCCTTCTACTGTCTCTAGTATAATGTTATCTACAGTTAACATTTTGTGTTGGCTTATAGGCACGCTATTGTTTTCTGTGTTACATGCTACCTTCTAGGTAGAGAAAACAATATATATCAGACCATGGCCGATATACTGGGACTATATTGAATTCCGTGGTAATATAAATAATGACACAGGATTTTGAATATTTGAAAGTTAGGCCTTTTGCTTGACAGTTGCCTGACTACTCTAAACTTAACCCAAATAATCCTGGCTTTTATAATCAAAAGTGGCTAGCTCTACCTCTCTGCTCCACTCTGTTCCCTCTATCCAGTCACATCCTTGTTCCTTGGCTCAGTATTCCCCCCCACTTCTCCTTGGATGTATTATCCTCCTCTTCCTGTCTCAGTATTGGCCATGAGATATTTATTACAGCCAATCAGATACAGTTCTAGATTGTCTTATGGAAATGAGGAAGAATGAATGTTTACAAAGTATGAGACCAGTGATGAGCATAGAAATAATAATACCAAGATCATGTCAGTATTTAGTTCCCTGCTGGTACAGAATGAACAATTGGATATACAGGGACACATCTTTACACACTCTAACCTAACACCAATAACTTGAATTATGTATCTATAGACAAAAATCTACTGTCCTACTGCTATCAGGCTGGACCATCCATCTTGTTGTGGCTAAAAGAATATGTGGAAAGAGAATCAAGCTACTCTTGAGAAGCTGACTCATTGTGAGTTTGTCCACTGTTCCTTTCCTTCTGGTATATGATGACAGGATGTATGTAAGAGTCGAGATGGAGATGAGAGCCCAGTAGGTCATTCATATTCTACAACTATAAACATGAGCAATGGATGAACCATGGCAGTTATGATCCAGCAAGATCACTGAGGTGATTGGAATTGTACTTTATGTAGTCTGTCTATCAAGACAACAATCTTGATTTCATGAACTTTTGTCCAAATTACTAAGTACTATAATGGATCAAATGCACAAATCAGCTTTAGATAATAAAGACACTGTCCTTTTCTTCAATAGTGAATACTCTAACTACAGCTTCCCTGAATGCTGGTTCATGATTCCACCCTGCCATGTCCCATCACCTTGACAAATGCCCTCTTGATGTCCTTGTTTCTCAGACTGTAGACCACAGGGTTGAGCAAGGCTGTGAAGACATTGTAAAACAGTGAGACCTGCTTGTCTTGCTCAGGGGAGTAGCTAGAATTGGGCCTCATGTAGATGTAAGTGGCTGGTGCATAAAAGAATGTGACCACAGTCAGATGGGAGGCACAGGTAGAGAAAGCCTTGCAGCGGCCCTGGGTGGACTTGATCTTGAGAATTGCCTTGGCAATGCGAATGTAGGAGGCCACAATGAGGGAAATTGGAGTAACAACCACAAAAACACTCAACACAAAGTCCACCATCTCTATGAAGTGGGTATCCATGCAAGCCAGGCTACGCACTGAAGGACCTTCACAGAAGTAATGATTGACCCTGTTGGGCCCACAATATGGCAGTCTCATGGTAAAGAATGTATGTAACAGAGCAGAGAGGAAACCACAGACACAGGTCCCAGATGCCAACCATATACACAGGCTCCAATTGAGGATGATATTATAATGAAGTGGATAACAAATGGCCACATACCGGTCATAAGCCATCACAACAAAGAGGATGCTTTCAGAAGTACCCAGGGCACCAAACACATACATCTGCAGCCAGCAGCCAGCAAAGGAGATGGTCTGAGAGTGAGCAAGAAGATGCACCAGCATCTGGGGCATGGTGGTGGTGACATAGCCCATATCCAACAGGGAGAGGGTACAGAGGAAAAAGTACATGGGTGTGTGCAGCTGTGTGTCCAGGCAGACCAGCATGATGATGAGCCCGTTGCCCAGGACTGAGCTCAGGTAGATGAGAAGGAAGACAATGAAGAGGATGCTGTTGGTTGTGGGGTCACTGGAGAAGCCAACCAGGATGAACTCAGAAACCCAACTTTGGTTCTGCCCTGGAATCATCAAAAGTATGGTGTCTGTAAGAGAATCCCAGCCATGTATGTAACATCTGATACATGGTAGCCTGGAAAGATAGCATCTACAGAGGCAGGACGTCTGTGGTGGTATTCTGAGAATACTTGTCAGTTTCTGTACACTCTTCCCAAGTTGCTTAACCCCTCAGTGCCAAAGTCTCTTCATCTATAAAGTGAAGCTGATGGCACTCACAGCCTGAGGTTATTGTGAATATTTAAAGTATCTCACATAACTCTGGAAACACCACATAACACATGCAATGTCCTATATGTCTCATACTCTCTAGCTCTCTCTCTTTTTGTTTGTTTGTTTGTTTGTTTGTTTGTTTGTTTGTTTTTCGAGACAGGGTTTCTCTGTGTAGCCCGGGCTGTCCTGGAACTCACTCTGTAGACCAGGCTGGCCTTGAACTCCGAAATCCACCTGCCTCTGCCTCCCAAGTGCTGGGATTAAAGGCGCAAGCCACCACCCCATAGTGTACATTAGTCTCTCACCCAGTCAGCAATAGGTGCCTCAGAAAACCTGAAATGGCCATCAACCTTGTAGAGCCTGTGTCCTCTGTATATGTGGTCTTTCCTCACACCATGGAATCCTTTCTTCCTGACCAGTTTAGTGCAACCTGATGTTTTATTCCGCAGAGGGCAATGGAAGGCTCTGAGCTTCAACAAGTGCAGGATGAGCCTTCTGCAGCTGCTGCTTTGAGTCTTTCCTTCCTGGACTTGAGTCCTCCCTCTCTGGTCATGAAAGCCAGTAGATGTGTTAGTACTGGCAGTCCTCACCTTCATCGTCTCACTGGACCAACACCCAGCATGACAAATGCCACACTCTTCCCCTCCCCCCACAGCAACTATCCTCCTGGAACTTCCAGCAGGCTGCCTACAGCTCCCTGTCAGCTGTGTCTACAGTCCAGCCCCGGCCATGTTCCAGGCAATGTTTTCCCCACATGGTGGCCACTTTGTGCAAACTCTGTCAGGTAGTGTCCACTCACAGGTTTCACATTCTTTATTTAATAGTCTCTTCACTGAAGTCTAGATCCCTGTCCAGATTACACAGGCTCTATAAGGTGGTGACACATCTGTCATCCCAGCACTTGAGAGGTAGTAGAAGGACAATCAAGAGTTCTCGTGTAGGCTAGGCTATATAATGAGTTTGAAGTTAGCCTAAGTTACATGAGGCACTGTATTTGGAAAAAAATAAATAAAAGTCTGCCTCAGATATCCTGTTTCTTCCCTTCCACATCATTCCCTAATATCTATGCTTTTTTGTCTTGGGTAAGCAAAGAAAGAATGCAGTCTTCTGAATTTTTAGAACCTTCACTGTGCACAATCCTGCAGCCTACAGGTAGAGCCTGGTGGTTTTGTTTGCTTTTCTGTCTTGTTATTTCTGTACTTTTTAAAGATTTGCTTCCAATCTTCTTTTTAATCAATTAGCAAGTTTTATGTTGTATTCTCCCTCCGCAAATTAGGGTTCTCCCTGTGTCCTTACTGAATGGTGAATGATGCAGATAGCCTATCTGTGGAAATGAATTTGATAAGGAAAATAGAAGTTCTTATAGACCAGTAATCCGCCTAACTTCAAAGCATTTATCACTTACAAATTGTTAAGGAACAGCTAATAAAGAGTAAGGGACTGAACAATGTCTTTTAAGTGGTCATAGTTTATAGTGTCATTGGAGCATGTAAATACAGGGCTTCTCCAGATGTGAAATTCTACAAATATGCCATGTGTATTGAATTTGTGCCAAATACTGTAAAACTTGAAATACAACCATGAAGAAATATCATAAACTGAGACATGGCTATGAAATATCTACTTTCTAGCCTTTAAAAAAATCACTGAGGTACAACAAGGTGGCTCATCAGAGAAGTTGGCCTGAGGCCAAGCCCAAGGGTCCCAGTGCAATCCATGAAGCCACAGGTGGAAGGGAAAGATTGATTCTCTCACATGCTATGGGAAGGTGCTGGCATGCAATTTTACAACACACACACACACACACACACACACACACACACACACACACACACACTTTCAAACAAAGAATCAATAAAAAGAACAACAGAACATAACAAATTCAGACATAGGCCCACACACACATAGTCAAATGGGTTTTGGTGGAAGGCATTCTACAGTGGACTGGACATCATAGTGCCTCCAACAGATGCTGATGGATGGTGTGTGCATTCATGCACAAAAACTCTCCTTTCTGTATCACACCCTCCTCTCTCTGCAGACACAACAGCCAATTCCAGGTGTACCATTGGTTTAAACTGAGGGTATAAAACAACCAAATTTTGGTTTGGACCATGGCAGTCACCTTCCAGCAACTCACCAAAATGATGAACGAAAAGGGAAAGAGGAGGGGCACTCAGTGTATGTTCCTTAGGCCTTTTAGGATACATGGAGTTGTTCCTTTCTCCACATACATGCAAGTCTACAAGAAGGGTGATATTGTAGACATCAAGGGAATGGGCCTGTTCAAAATGGAATGCCTTATAAGTGTTACCATGGCAAAACCAGAAGAGTCTACAATGTCAACCAGCATGCCGTGGGCATCATTGTAAACAAGCAAGTTAAGGGCAAGATTCTGGCCAAGAGGATCAATGTGCAGATTGAGCACATCAAGCACTCAAAGAGCAAAGACAGCTTCCTGAAGCAGGTGAAGGAGAACAATCAGAAGAAAAAGGAAGCCAAAGAGGCTGAAGCACCAGCCTGTGCCACCCAGAGAAGCATACTTTGTGAGGCCTAACGGAAAAGAGCCTGAGATGTTGGAACCCATGCCATATGAATTCATGGCCTAATGTACAAAAAAGAAATAAAGGACCTGGACTGCAAAGTGTTTTCCTTGAAAAAAAAAAAGAAAAGAAAAAAAAAAGAAAAACAAAATCCCAAATTTTAGAATCAAAACCAAAAGAATGAGCAAAGATTCCTTTAAGAGGGCACAATAAGTTTCCCAGGGAAAAAAGTGATGAACAAGACAATATGAAAAAAGAAATACTCATAAATTCTTACAAAGAATTATTTAAAGAGAGTCTTACAAGAAAACAGACTTCCCAACAGAACATTGCAATAAATAAATGAATGAATAAATTAACTAATTAATTAATTAATGTAAAGGGCATTTCTGCAATGTGGCTGTCTCAATAAACACTGAGTAACCTGTGAGACCACAGTGCAAACAGCTACAGAGGCTCTTGTCATCTTTGAGGCGCCCTATATCACTCATCTACCAGAATGACAACAGTAAATGCTCTGCTCGCTCAAGACTTCAGCCTCGGCACACAGCTGTCTCCTCCATCCCCCTCTCTCCACTCTCAAGTCTCTATGCAAAAGCTTCTGGTACCTCTGCCTCTCTCAAACCACAAGGCACATCCCTCAGGCAGAAGTGCATTGCTTTTGATAATGCATATTCCATGAGGGGTAAGGAAGGCATTCTTGGCAGAATGACCTACAACAGGCTCAGTCTTGTTTATGAAATAAAAAAGGGGAGAGGGCAGAGAGCTTTTGGGGCTGCTTGGCAAGAATCTGATATTGGCCAAGGACAAGGAAGTGGGCTTTATTACCAAGAAGTAATTTCAGGCAGGAATCTAAATATTAGCTTAGAACAAAGAAGTAGGCTTCAGACATGAAAATGACTTTGGACTAGGAGAGGGAAGTAGACTCAGATATTTTGGTCATCCTGATAAGCTCTTAGAAACAGTGATCATGGGAGCGATCAAGGGACTTTGTTTATTGCCTTGCTTGTTCCTTGACTATTTGTGTTTATTCTCTTGCTTGTTCCTTGTCTATTTGCATCGATTGTATTGCTAGACCCTCAACCTAGAACTGACCTTAATATTTGCATGTAATTAAAATGGTATAAAAGCAAAAAGGAGGAGGGGGATAGGATGGGGGTTCTGAGGGAGATGGGGAAAGGGGATGACAACTGAAATGTAAATAAATAAAATATCCAAGAAAAAAGAAAAAAGAAATGGAGAAGGAAACAATGGGAAGGGATTTGGTAAATTATAAGTATTCTGGAGCTAAGTATGTTATGGTAAAAGCTCCCTCCTCCTCCTCCTCCTCCTCCTCCTCCTCCTCCTCCTCCCTCCTCCTCCTCCTCCTCCTCCTCCTTCTCCTCTTTCTTCTTTTTCTTTATATCTCTCTCTGTATGTGTCTGTGTATGTCTATGTAAGAGAGAGACAGAGACAGAGAAAAAGAAAGAAAGACAGAAACTCAGAAAGACAAAGACTCATTAACAGGAAGAGACACAAAGAGAGAGACAGGTAGACTAACTGACTTATTGACTGACAAAAATATAGAAACAGAGAGAGAGATACAGACAGAAACAGAGAGAGACAGAGACAAAGGAAAATTATTTACTCAACTACAGTCTTTATTGACTTGCCTGTCTAGAAGTCTCTGTCCTCATTTATAATATCCAGTGATACAGATCATTAGTCCCAGCATTATGAAAGCTAAGACATCCAGATTATGAGCTCTGAGAGAAAAAAAGGCTACCTGGCAATACTCAGTCTCAAAAACTATACAATTCCAGTTTTGGAGTGCTGAAAATGAGAATCTGATGTGTAGCAGCACCCGTAGAGCAAGACAGCCAGGCCGGCAGCATGAGATACATCTCACAGTCAAAAACAAAGAGCACATCCAACTGTCCCCCTGCCTGATGGGGACCACCGCTGTACTCGTGGCTATGGCTTTCAGTCTCACTTAAGATCCTTGAGCTCAGAACAACACTGCATCATTGTGTCTAGTACCCAATAGAGCATGGCAGGATACAAACTGTCAGAAACCTTAAATGTATAAAGGAGGAAGGACGATGAAGAGGAAGGGATAAAGGACACAAGGGTGAGGTAGACCAGGGTAAAGGAAGAGCAGGCAATGAGGGGAGGGACCGCAGGTCTATGGTGACATGTGCACAATCCAAAGGTGTGGTCCAGCTACTTCTAATCTTCAACCCCACGTGATGCCTGCATTCCACCAGGAAGCCCAACCTAGTGACCATCTTACCATTCATGGGTCCAGCAAAGTGTCACTGAATGGCTGCTTCTTGTTCTTGTGACAGAGACTACCAGGAAAACCTCTAAACAACTGGATCCAGAGATGTGATATTGTAGGCAGCCCACTATGCAGAACATATCCAAGGTTTCTGACAGCTCATCCAGCTGAGTCTCCAAGCAGGCTAGGCTTGTCTTCTGAAGGTGGTGAACCTGCACAACAAACTGAGTCTCAGATTTGCCTACCTTTTCCCCGTGGTACAAGCTGCTATGACTTTATGATCCTGCCTTCTCTTTTGGCCTTCCCAGGAGAGTTGAGAAAGGGCCATTTCTGTGCTCAGCAGGGATTCCATGTATGCTCTCAGCAAGCACACTCCTTGGAAGAGACTCTTGGGGAACAGAGCAGGAGAAAGCATCAGGCACATGGAGAAATGTTGATCTCCATTTTGGACCTAATTGGGGAAACAGCACAACTCAGGGCAAAGGAAGTGAGACAGTCAAGGCTTGAACTTCTCACTCACTGCCCTGATACTCACTGACTCCCAGGGACACCATGTTTCAGTTCTATCCCTTCCTCAACTGCGTATCTAGGACCTGAGTCAGGGCAGCCACATGGACATTTAAGAGTCCTCCATGACATGTCACCACTGGTGGTCAGCAGTGCCAGTCCCCTAAGAGTTGAGTGAGGGAATCTCACCCAGGGACTTATAGCCCTTAAGTACATAATGAAACTTGGCTTCCAGATATATCTTGTTCTAGAGCATTCTCACTTAAACTCACTGTGGCCCTGCTTTGGCTCTCTCTTCTGTACACTGCCAACAGTAACTTCGTCCTGTCTGGGGTTGCTGGGAGAACTTCTCGTGTTTATGCTGAGCACTTGGAATCCTGAGATTCATATGTGCAAAATAAGTTTCACAAAGTTGGCCCACATTTGAAGTAAGCTTTAACTAAAACCTGGCCAGGTGAAGAAAACTCTGGCCAGGTCCACCTCTGAGTTTGTAGAATATGACCGCCAAGTCATGATTTGCAGGGGCTTAAAAATGTGAAAATCACATCTTATTGCATTTACCATCAAGTCCAATGAGGAATTGGGTTCAATCTTGATTTATATCGTGCCTCCAAACCTCTCACCTACATGTGATCAGGCACATCTGGTACACATGGGTAAAACACATTTCTTTAGGGAGAAAAAACAAACAAACAAACAAACAAACAAAACCAAACAAACCCTGTGGCTTGTTACTTTCCAAGAACTGCAACTCCAACATCCCACGACATTCCCTTGTCCTTGGGCAGGTGGGGCTTACAGGGTATCTCTGGCTCTTACATTCTCCCTTTGAGTTGTATCCTGAATTAAATCCTTGACTCTGTCATGGATACCTTCACTCCACTGAAGAAATCTAACTCTTTCTCCCCTAAAACCTATCAGTTTTCTAAAGCACATGTTGGTCTCTTGAACCCCAATGGATTGTTGACTGACTAAGTCTTGTGCTGCTGTGAGATATGAGTACAGAGACCTTTAATGTCCAAAATACATTGTTTTGCCTTAGTCCTCACCAATCTCTGGCTGTTACAGTCTTTCTGTCCTCTCTACAATAGTCTTTCGGCTTTTAGAAGAAGGTGACAAAAATCTATGACTTGTCATTCCACAGACACTTCACTATACTTTGATTTGTTGAGTTTCTCTGTTAACCAGCAACTACTGCACAAAGAACTCCTCTGAGGAGATATGGGAGATGCACTTAGCTATGGTCATAGAGAGCCAAGAGGGCAGTTTCACACATATCACATTAGCACGATAACCATAGTCAGTTAATCACTGATCCTAGGAGCTCTCATCCATCCACTTCTTTTTTTTTTTTTTTCCTTCACAAAGCAAATAATATTGAAATAGTGGAATCAAGTGTAAACCCAACAAAAATATATAAATTATAGTCCAGTATCCCTCATGAGTATACATACAAAAATTCTCAATGAAGTAGTTGCAAACTGAATACAAGAGTTATAAAAAAATAATATTCCATGAATAACTGAACAATTTTTTTTTTTTTTAGAAGACCATACTCCATATACAGGCTGCATGTTTTGGGATAGCCCCCACTCCAGATGTTTGAGACCTACATGAAAACCAAGCTGCACATTTACAACATATGTGCAGGGAGGCCTAGGTTCAGCCCATGGAGGTAGATCTGTGTAGACTAGGTATGCTCCACGGTTGGTGATTCAGTCTCTGAGAGCTCCAAGGGTTCAGGTTCGTTTACTCTGTTGATCTTCCTGTGCAGTTCCTATCTCCTTAGGGCCCACAATCCTTCCACCTATTCTTCTATAAGAGTCCTTCAGCTCCATCCACTGTTTGGCTCTGGATGTCTATATCTGTCTGAGTCAGCTGCTGGTTAGAGCCTCTCAGAGGACAGCTTGCCCCTGTCTGTTCTCAGGCTGGAGGTTTAGATTCTGGGGGCTCTGGTTGAATCTTTTGATACTCATTCTAAAAAGGACAAAAGCACCCTCACTTTGGTCTTCCTCCTTCTTCTTGAGTTTCATGAGGTTTATGCGTTGCATCTTAGGTATTAGTGTGTTTTGGGGCTAATATCCGCTTATCAGTGAGTGCATACCATGTGTGTTCTTTTGTGATTGGGTCATCTCACTCAGGATGATATTTTCTAGCTCCATCCATTTGTCTAAGAATTTCATGAGCTCATTATTTTTAATAGCTGAGTAGTACTCCATTGTGTAAATGTACCACATTTTCTGTATCCATTCTTCTGTTGAAGGACATCTGGGTTCTTTCCAGCTTCTGGCTATTATAAATAAGGCCGCTATAAACATAGTAGAGCATGTGGCCCTGTTGCATGTTGAAATATCTTCTGGGTATATACCCAGGAGGGGTATAGCTGGGTCCTCAGGTAACACCATGTTCAATTTTCTGAGGTATCGCCAGACTGCTTTCCATAGTGGTTGTACCAGCTTGCAATCCCACCAACAATGGAGGAGTGTTCCTCTTTCTCCACATCCTCGCCAACATCTGCTGTCACCTGTGTTTTGGATCTTAGCCAATCTGACTGGTGTGAGGTGGAATCTCAGTGTTGTTTTCATTTGCATTTCCCTGATGGCTAGGGATGCTGAGCACTTCTTTAGATGTTTCTCAATCATTCGAGTTTCCTCAGTTGAGAGTTCTTTGTTCAACTCTCTACCCCATTTTTTAATAGGGTTATTTGATGGTCTGGAATCTAGTTTCTTCAGTTCTTTGTATACCTTGGATATTAGCCCTCTATCAGATGTAAGGTTGGTGAAGATCTTTTCCCAGTCTGTTGGTTCCAGCTTTGTCCTGTTGACCGTATCCTTTGCTTTACAGAAGCTTTGCAGTTTTATGAGATCCCATTTGTCAATTCTTGATCTTAGAGCATACGCCATTGGTGTTCTGTTCAGGAACTTTTCCCCTGTGTCCATATGATCAAGGCTTTTCCCTATTTTCTCTTCTATTAGTTTCAGTGTAGCTGGTTTTATGTGGAGGTCCTTGATCCACTTGGAATTGAGCTTTGTACAAGGAGATAAGTATGGATCAATTTGCATTCTTCTACAAGTTGACCTCCAGTTGGACCAGCACCATTTGTTGAAAATGCTGTCTTTTTTCCACTGGATAGTTTGAGCTCCTTTGTCGAAGATCAAGTGACCATAGGTATGGGGGTTCATTTCTGGGTCTTCTATTCTATTCCATTGATCCTCCTGACTGTCTCTGTTCCAATACCATGCCGTTTTTATCACTATTGCTTTGTAGTACAGCTTGAAATCGGGGATGGAGATTCCCCCAGAAGTTCTTTTATTGTTGAGTGTAGTTTTCGCTATCCTGGGTTTTTTGTTATTCCAAATGAATTTTAAGATTGCTCTTTCTATCTCTGTAAAGAATTGAGTGGGAATTTTGATAGGGATTGCATTAAATCTCTAGATTGCTTTCGGCAAGATAGCCATTTTTACTATATTAATCCTTCCAATCCATGAGCATGGGAGATCTTTCCATCTTCTGAGATCTCCTTCGATTTCTCTCTTCAGGGTGTTGAAGTTCTTGTCATACAGGTCTTTCACTTGTTTGGTTAGATTCACACCAAGATATTTTATACTATTTGTGACTATTGTGAATGGTGTTGTTTCCATAATTTCTTTCTCAGCCAGTTTATCCTTTGTGTAGAGGAATGCTACTTATTTGTTTGAGTTAATTTTATACCCAGCCACTTTGCTAAAGTTGTTTATCAGGTTTAGGAGCTCTCTGGTGGAAGTTTTGGGGTCACTTAAGTATACTAACATGTCATCTGCAAATAGTGAAACTTTGACTTCTTCCTTTCCAATTTGTATCCCTTTGATCTCCTTGTGTTGCCTAATTGCTCTGGCTAGGACTTCCAGAACTATATTGAACAGGTAGGGGGAGAGTGGGCAGCCTTGTCTAGTCCCTGATTTTAATGGGATTGCTTCAAGTTTCTCTCCATTTAGTTTGATGTTGGCTACTGGCTTGCTGTATATTGCTTTTACTATGTTTAGGTATGGACCTTTAATTCCTGATCTTTCCAAGACTTTTATCATGAAGGGGTGTTGAATTTTGTCAAATGCTTTCTCAGCGTCAAGAGATATGATCATGTGGTTTTTTTCTTTGAGTTTATTTATGTAGTGGATTACGTTGATGGATTTCCGTATATTGAACCAACCCTGCATTCCTGGGATAAAGCCTACTTGATCATGGTGAATAAGTGTTTTGATGTGTTCTTGGATTCGGTTCGAGAGAATTTTATTCAGTATTTTTGCATCGATATTCATAAGGGAGATTGGTCTGAAGTTCTCTTTTCTTGTTGGATCTTTGTGTGGTTTAGGTATAAGCGTAATTGTGGCTTCATAGAATGAATTAGGTATGTTCCTTCCGTTTCTATTTTGTGGAATAGTTTGAAGAGAATTGGTATTAGATCTTCCTTGAAGGTTTGATAGAATTCTGCACTAAAACCATCTGGACCTGGACTTTTTTTGGTGGGGAGACTTTTAATGACTGCTTCTATTTCTTTCACAGTTATGGGACTGTTAAGATGGTTTATCTGATCCTGATTTAACATTGGTAACTGATACTTGTCTAGAAAATTGTCCATTTCATCCAGATTTTCCAATTTTGTTGAGTATAGGCTTTTGTAGTAGGATCTGATGATTTGTTGAATTTCCTCGGTTTCTGTTGTTATGTCACCCTTTTCAGTTTGGATTTATTGATTTGGATACTGTCTCTCTGCCCTCTGATTAGTCTGGCTAAGGGTTTATCTATTTTGTTGATTTTCTCAAAGAACCAGCTCTGGTTTTATTGATTCTTTGTATAGTTCTCTTTGTTTCTATTTGGTTGATTTCAGCCCTGAGTTTAATTATTTCCTGCCGTCTACTCCTCTTGGGTGTTTTTGCTTCTTTTTGTTCTAGAGCTTTCAGGTGTGTTGTCAAGCTGCTAGTGTGTTCTCTCTCCAGTTTCTTTTTGTATGCACTTAGAGCTATGAGCTTTCCTCTTAGTACTGCCTTCAGTGTGTCCCATAGGTTTTGGTATGATGTGTCTTCATTTTCATTAAATTCTAAAAAGTCTTTAATTTCTTTCTTTATTTCTTCCCTGACCCCATTATCAACGAGTAGAGTATTGTTCAGTTTCCATGTGAGTGTGGGCTTTCCATTGTCTTTGTTGTTATTGAAGACCAGCTTTAGACCATGGTGATCTGATAGGATGCATGGGATTATTTCGATTTTTTTATATCTGTTGAGGCCTGTCTTGTGACCAATAATATTGGTCTATTTTGGAGAAGGTACCATGAGGTGCAGAGAAAAAGGTATATTCTTTTGTTTTTGGGTGAAATGTTCTATAGATATCTGTTAAGTCCATTTGGTTTAAAACTTCTGTTAGTTTCACTGTACTTCTGTCTAGTTTCCGTTTCCCTGATCTGTCCAGTGCTGAGAGTGGGGTATTGAAGTCTCCACAATTATTGTGTGAGGTGCAATATGTGCTTTGAGCTTTAGTAAGGCTTCTTTTATGAAAGTGGGTGCTCTTGCATTTGGTGCATAGATGTTCAGAATTGAGAGTTCATGTTGGTTGACTTTTCCTTTGACAAATATGAAATGACCTTCCTTATCCTTTTTTATATCTTTAAGTTGAAAGTCAATTTTATTCGATATTAGAATGGCTACTCCAGCTTGTTTCCTAGGACCATTTGCTTGAAAAATTGTTTTCCAGCCTTTTACTCTAAGGTAGTGTCTGTCCTTGTCACTGAGGTGGGTTTCCTGTATGCAGCAAAATGTCGGATCCTGTTTGCGTATCCAGTCTGTTAGTCTATGTCTTTTTATTGGGGAATTGAGTCCATTGACATTAAGAGATATTAAGGAGAGGAGACTGTTGCTTCCTGTTATTTTTGCTAAAAGGGGAGGCATTGTTTGTGTGGCTATCTTCTTTTGGGTTTGTTGGAGGTGGATTACTTTCTTGCTCTTTCTAGGGTATGATTGCTCTCCTTGTAATGGGTCTTTCCTGCTATTATTCTTTGTAGTGCTGGGTTTGTGGAAAGATATTGTGTAAATTTGGCTTTGTCATGGAATATCTTGGTTTCTCCATCTATGGTAATAGAGAGTTTTGCTGGGTATAGTAGCCTGGGCTGGCATTTGTGTTCTCTTAGGGTCTGCATGACATCTGACCAGGATCTTCTGGCTTTCATAGTCTCTGGTGAGAAGTCTGGTGTAATTCTGATAGGTCTGCCTTTATATGTTACTTGGCCTTTTTCTCTTACTGCTTTTAAAATTCTTTCTTTGTTTTGTGCATTTTGTGTTTTGATTATTATGTGACGGGAGGTATTTCTTTTCTGGTCTGGTCTATTTGGTGTTCTGGAGGCTTCTTGAATGATTATGGGCATCTCGTTCCTTAGGTTAGGGAAGTTTTCTTCTATGATTTTGTTGAAGATATTTACTGGTCCTTTAAGTTGTGAATCTTCACTCTCTTCTATACCTATTATCCTTAGGTTTGGTCTTCTCATTGTGTCCTGGATTTCCTGGATGTTTTGTGTTAAGAGTTTTTTGCATTTTTCATTTTCCTTGACAGTTGTGTCAATATTTTCTATGGTATCTTCTGCACCTGAGATTCTCTCTTCTATCTCTTGTATTCTGTTGGTAATGCTTGCGTCTGTGACTCCTGATTTCTTTCTTAGGTTTTCTATCTCCAGAGTAGTCTCCCTTTGTGATTTCTTTATTGTTTCTATTTCCATTTTTATGTCCTGGATGGTTTTGTATAAATCCTTCACCTGTTTGGTTGTGTTCTCTTGTGATTCTTTAAGGGCTTTTACCTGTTTACCTGTGTTCTCCTCGGATTCTTTGAGAATGTTATTTATGTCCTTCTTAAAGTCCTCCATCATCATCATTAAAAGTGATTTTATGTCTGACTCTTGCTTTCCTGGTGATATGGGGAGTTCAGGACTTAATGTGGGAGAACTAGGTTCTGATGATGACATGTGTTCCGGGTTGCTGGTCCTTGTATTCTTGTGCTTGCCTTTTGCCATCTGGTTCTCCTTGGTGCTACCTGTGCTGTCTCTGGCTGGAACCTGTCTTTCCTGTGCTCTTGGTTGTGTCAGAACTGTTTAGGTTGGGTGTAGCTGCTGAGATTAGAGCTAGGGCCCAGGATCTTCTCAGTGCTTTGGTCCGGACCGGAAGGAATCAGTGCTCTGGGCCGGGAGTGAGTTCCTGGATCCCTGTGGGACCTGGTTACTCCCTGTTTGGGGCAGGTGTTGCTGCCTCCTTGCTTAAGAAGCTGCTCGAGTTAGAGTTCCTGGGAGCCACGCTTCCTCTGGGTTCTGTGAGATTGGGTTCACGGTTGCCTCCCGTGATCTGCTGAGCGCCCAGGCCCAAACCGGAAGGAACCAGTGCTCTGGGCCAGGAGTTTGTACTTGGGTCCCAGTGGGTCCCGGTTATTCCCTATTTGGGGCAAGTGTTGCTGCCTCCTTGCTTAAGGAGCTGCTCGAGTTAGAGTTCCTTGGAGCTACACTTCCTCTGGGTTCTGTGAGATTGCGTGCAGGATTGCTACCCGAGATCTGCTGCGCGCTCAGGTCCAAACCGGAGGGAACCAGTGCTGGGCCAGGAGTGAGTACCTGGGTCCCGGTGGGTCCCAGTTACTCCCGGTTTGGGGCAAGTGTTGCTGCCTCCTTGCGTAGGAAGCTGCTTGGTTTAGAGCTCCTAGGAGCCCTGCTTCCCCTGAGTTCTGTGGGATTTGGTGTAGAGCTCCCGCCTGGGATCTGCTGGGAGCTCCGACCCAGACCGGAAGGAGCCGGTGCTCTGGGCCAGGAGTAAATCCCTGGGTCTCAGTGGGTCCCGGTGGGTCCCAGTTACTCCCTGTTTGGGGTGGGTGTTGCTGTCCCTTACCAGAGATACTGCCTGGGTCAGAGCTGCTGGGTGCCCCACTTCTGCAGGGTTTTGTGAGGTTCAGTGCAGAGCTGCCTCCAGGGATCTGCTGCCTGGGCCCAGACCGGAAGCGGAAGTCATCCATCCACTTCTAAGAAGACTGTTTATATCTCACTTCTCATACTCATTCACTCCAATTTACAATTGCATTCTGTAGACATCCATGACCATATAACCAACTAGTCAATATTAACACTTACCTGTTAGCCCTTTATCCCTCCAAATCAAGGAACACCAGAATGTTCTGCACAGTGTTCTGTTCCCTGAAAGGCTTTCTCTTCAGGGCTGTCTCAGTCACATCCAAAACACACAACACAGTGCTCAAGTTATCCACTTCCAAGTGCAGTGGGCACATCATACAGAATAGTCTGTAACCAGCATGGGATTGTGCTTCCCCTTAATCCACTATAGGAAACTGTCCATAAAGACCATAGGTTCTGAATATGGAGGGGTTGTAGCATCAGAAAGTCACTTGGGCAAATTTCTCAAGCAATCTTCCTGTGTTTACATGGGCTGTTAGAGTTAACTGTGTGTGCACACTGGCATTCTATGGTCAATTCCTCTGTGTACAGGCTTTGGGATCTTGTATGACAAATAATAACTAGCTCATCATGGGCAATGATGACATGTGGTCATGTAATGCCTTCTGGTAGCTTCAAAACTACAATTCTTATGGTTAAAATGCCAAGACATCCTAAATTTCCCTACAAATTCTATGTACCTCTATCATAGTACTAGGTCCCACATTTTTGAAATTGCCATATGGATCCAAATGTCAATGGAAATTGCATGCACCTCACAAGAAGTAAAACAATCTTGAAAAAAGAAGATTGGAGTGTTCCTGATTTCCAATCTCAAAGCCATGGCATCCAAAAAGGAATGACATCAGCAAAAGGTTCACATGCAATTTAATAGACTGAATCTGACATTACAGACCTTGTAATGACATACACAAAAGTATTGTTGACAACCACATTGATTAAGCAATTAAGGGTTTTATGACCTTTATATTGATGGTCAGACCAAGGGTAGGCTTGAGCCTCTGGAGAACCTCTTGGTGCCCAAGTTCAGGGATACAAGTTTTAAAAGCAAAAACCACTGACATAGATCAGAGTTACATGATAGTCAGAGTAACCTTGAATTCCTTGTTCCTGAAGAGAATAGCAGGCATTTTAGACATCTCTCTCTCTCTCTCTTTTATTTTTTTTTGGTTTTTCGAGACAGGGTTTCTCTGTGTAGCCCGGGCTGTCCTGGAACTCACTCTGTAGACCAGGCTGGCCTCGAACTCAGAAATCTGACTGCCTCTGCCTCCCAAGTGCTGGGATTAAAGGCGTGCGCCACCACTGCCCGGCTAGACATATCTTCATAATTACTTTGGTCAATACATCTAGACTATAGTCAAGGACACAAAAACTTCAAATTTGTGGGCAAGACATATGTGATGGTTGGAGGGAGGGATAGAGGGTGGATCACTGTGTAAACACACATGAAATGGAGTCACAACAGAATAGCATTATGTTAGTCATATCACCATAAGCACTAATATGTATTACCAACCAATAATAATCAAGGATGTAAATATCACTCAATGAGACAAGTACTGTTGTCAACAGACAATGGTGAGACAATGGATATCCAAGCACAAAAGCACATAGTGTGCACAAAATTACAAGAAAATGAATCAAAATGTAAATGAAACTTAAAATATAGGAGAATTTTTCATGACCTTGCATCAGGAAATGACTTCTGGAATATATTCCAAGAGACAGAGATAAAAGTGGTTGAGTTGGATGTTACCAAAGTGAGATCATTATGATACAAAGGACATTGCTCAAAAACTGAACTGTGAGCAGGTCTTGTGTCATAAGCCTATAACCAAAGTAACTGGGAGGAGGAGACTGTAACATCTGAAATTCAAGACTGTTTTTAGGCACATTGAAAATTCCAAGCCACCATGGGATGTGTAAGACCTTCATAACGTAAAACCACAAAGAAATAATAAATTGTGTGAATGGATTGTATTCAGTGCCCCCCAAAACATGGTTAAAGAAGAAAATCAGAAGGGAGGTATCATTAGGGAAAGAATAGTTCAGGCCCTGAATCACAAAGGAATTTGCTATTTGACCAGATAAGAGCTACTCTGGTGCTGATAGGCAAATGATACTCACCACTTCGGTGTGGGAAAGGACCAGCATAAGCAGTCACAGGAGAGACATGACCTCATATGCTGCATGACACTTGCAGCAAAAGCTGGGACTTCTGCAATGAAATCCAGCTCCCTTAACTTCCATTTGACCACACAGTACAGACTTCATCATAGACTACATTGAATTTAGGCAAGAAGTTTAATCTCTGGCCTGTATCCCTTCTGTTCCACACACTATTACCTTAATTTTAATAATGAGAACATATGCTGTATTACTTAGCATACAGCATCTCAGTTTCTATGGTTTCTATTACAATAGCACTAACAGCATGTTTCCTGCTGGCTTACATGTATGCAGTTGGCTTCTGCGAAAATACAGCAGGCTGCAAAACTCCAGTCAATTTCTCACTTCTCTATACCAGAAGTGTATGTACCAGACTATTGTCACATGACTTTAATTTCTTCTCTGTGAAAGTAAAATAAATCCCAATATCTTCTTGTCAGGTTGGACAATGATGCTTTCATTGTCAAAACAATGTGTTCAAAGAGAGGCTGATCACTATTAAGAAGCTTAGGTGTTATAGGTTTTATCCACTATTCCTTTCCTTCTATTATTGATGGATGGATCTGAGAGTGACTACACAAGGAGACTTGAATCTACCACTAACAACAGTGAACTGCAAAGGAATCTTTGGATTTAGAACCACTAATATAGTAGTTTTGTGTTGAACTATGGTGTAGTAATTTTGTCAGTACAGCAAGCTCTGTTTTAGGAATGTTGTCCCCAGTTATTAAGTCATATGTTGGATGAAATGCACAATGTTATTCTTATACAACAAAGGCTGTTTCTATGTTCAACATTGAACATTTATCCAGTGTTCATGTAAGCATTCGCCATCCTGGTTCACAAGTCCATCCTACCATGTCGCATCACCTTGAGAAATGCCCTCTTGATGTCCTTGTTTCTCAGACTGTAGACCACAGGGTTGAGCAAGGGTGTAAAAGCAGTGTAAAAGAGGGAAATCTGCTTGTCTCGCTCAGGAGAGTAGCTGGACTTGGGCCTCATGTAGATGTAAGTAGCAGGAATATAGAAGAGTGTGACCACAGTCAGGTGGGAGGCACAGGTAGAGAAAGCCTTGCAACGGCCCTGGGTGGACTTGATCTTGAGAATTGCCTTGGCAATATGGATGTAGGAGGCCACAATGAGAGAGATTGGAAGTGATAATCATTAAAACACTCAATACCATATCCACAGTCTCAATGAGGTGGGTATCCATGCAAGCCAGGCTACGCACTGAAGGACCTTCACAAAAGTAATGGTTGACCCTGTTGGGCCCACAATATGGCAGACTCATGGTGAAGAAAGTATACAATAAACAGGAAGAGAAACCACAGATCCAAGACCCTGCTGCCAACCTTATGCACAGGCCCCAGCTGAGGATGACAGTATAGCGCAGAGGATAGCAAATGGCCACATACCGGTCATAAGCCATCACAACAAAGAAGGTACACTCAGTTACACCCAGAGCACCAAACACATACATCTGCAGCCAGCAGCCAGCAAAGGAGATGGTCTGAGAGTGAGCAAGAAGATGCACCAGCATCTGGGGCATGGTGGTGGTGACATAGCCCATATCCAACAGGGAGAGGGTACAGAGGAAGAAGTACATGGGCGTGTGCAGCTGTGTGTCCAGGCAGACCAGCATGATGATGAGCCCGTTGCCCAGGACTGAGCTCAGGTAGATGAGAAGGAAGACAATGAAGAGGATGCTGTTGGTTGTGGGGTCACTGGAGATGCCAATCAGGATGAACTCAGAAACCCAACTTTGGTTCTGCCCTGGAATCATCCACATGGTGGAGGCTGTAAGAGAATCCATTATTCTATGTGTCACCTGACACATGCCAGTAATAGAGACAGAAAGAAAAGATACAGGCTGAGGAGATGCTCAAAGGTGAAGCACTGATGCTGTTCCAGGGGACCAGACAGCTCAAAGCTGCATCTAACTCCAGTTCTGGGGGATCTGACTCCCTGCTCTCATGTCTACAGTCCAGATACACACATGGTGCACAAACATGCATGTAGGCTAATCCCACATACATAAAATAAAAAATAAACTTTAATTTAATAAAGAAAGGCTAGGATGTGGGATCTGAGCTCAGTGGTCAGATCTTGTGCACTCTTCTCAAGTTACTGAATCTCCCAAAGCTTCAGTCTCTTCATCTCTCAAGTGAGACTGATGACAGTCATGGCTCGGGGTTATGATGAATATCTAAAGCATCTCACGTAACTCCTCGAAACACCACATAACACAAGACTGGTCACATTCTCTCTCCCACTCTATATCTGTCTCTGGGAAGTCAGAGACAGGGGATCCCACAGCAAGTGGGCTAGTGACACTCACTGAAATGATGAGCACTGCATTCACCTGAGAGACCCTGTTTCAAAGAATAAAGTGAGAGCAATTGAGGAGGAATCCCATGTCAGTCTATGAACACAGGCACACACACACATACACACACACACACAAACACATGCTTGCACACACACAGCCAACCATACACACATATACACCAGACATGCAAAAAAGAATAAACAAACAGATGAAGCAGATAGAATCTCTGTCAGTCAGATACAGGCCCACACACATGTAGTCATATGAGTAATGACAGATGTGCTTGCATGTAATAAGCTGCAGATATTGTAGACTTCCCAGGGAATTTCCTGCCAGCATTCAAGCAGGAAAATTCTTTATTCCTTTTTTATTTCCAGGTTCCTCTACCCAGAAAAAAATCAATTCTGCATATACTGTAGATGTGAGTGGTCAATCTAAAACCACTAAATGTTTAGAATCAAACCTGATAAATATATTTATCAGTTTAAGGTAAGCCAAAGTAAAGATGCTTTAAAAGACCACTTTCTGTGGAGGGAAAATCCAGGCTAAGCCAGAAAACCAAAAAAGAAGTACTCAAAAAATTTATACAAAAACTTAGAAAGCACAAACATAACATCAGACACTCCAGGAGAACAGAGAACATGATTGAAGGCATTTCATGAAGGCAGCTCTGTATTAAGCACTCACGAGGTAAAGAGGTTCTCAGCACCATTACTCATCTGGACACTGCAGAAGAACACCACAGAGCCACGCCCACCTCTGCTTCTCAGTCTCACATCCCCACACACCTACAGCATGGCTGCAGTAACACATGTCTAGTATTAACAAGTGTGACTAGACCCAATGAAGGAGGAAATTACGATAGTCCCTTCGGTGTGTGCTTGGCTGTGCTCCCTAAGGCTGAACACATTCAATGCATTGCCCAGCAATACAAATATTAAGTATAGTCCTGAAACCATCAAGGAAAGACATGTTAAGGAAACTTCTAAACACTACTGTAAATAGTCTGAACTAAGGCTCCACTCGTATGCTGATGAGCAAGACAATGCTTCAGGCAGGAGTTGCTGCTGACGGGAGTAGAAACATGAAAGAGACTTGAAGCCACCCCCAGTCTTCACTTTCCCTGTCCCATCCTCTCTCCTGTCCAGTCCCTGCTCATCACCCTCACAGACATCCCTTCTCTCACCCAGCTCAGGGGACTGTCCTCTCTTCTGGCAGTTTTGTATCCATTTCCATGTGACACTCGCCTCAAAATTTTCCTTCTTCAATGCGATCTTTTTTTAATTAAAGTAATTTTCAGGGGCTGGAGAGATGGCTCAGCAGTTAGGAGTACTGAGTGCTCTTTCAGAGGTCCTGAATTCAACTCTCAGTAACCACATTATAGATGGCTCACAACCATCTATAATGGGATCTGATGCCCTCTTCTGGTGTGTCTAAAGACAGTGACAGTGTATTCATATTAAATAAATAGTCTAAAATCTACCTGAAAAACATTTTTTTGTACAACGCACTTTGAACATACTCTTCCCCTCCCCCCACTTCTCCTAGATCCTCCCCACCCAACTTCATGTTCTTTCTCCTCCCAAACTCTCTTTCAAGGCAAAAGATATGAAAGAAAATAAGCAACAAAAATTAAAAAAAAAAAAAAAAAAACAAACAACAACAAAACCTACAAGAAACAAACCAGCATAAAAACAAAATAAACAAAACCATGGGGTCACTTTCCTATGTGCCAACTACTCCTGAGCATGTGTCTTACCTTGGGTTGTGAATAATATACACAGTGAGACTCTACTGGAGAAAACTAGTCTCCCGTCTCCTAGTGGGTATCAGTTACAAATAAGTTCTTGTTTAGGAGTAGAACTTTGTCCACTTTCCTCTCTCAGGCTGAGCAATCATTTGCATCAACATTTGTTCAGAAATGTAAATTCAAGAAAAGTAGTTCAAGAAACTACTTCACAGGTTATTCAAGATTTTTCAAGCTGAGCCTATCTGTCTCCAGCTGAAAGCCTTTTAACAGCTCTGAGCCATCATTTGAGCCCACACACTCTTCATTCTTAACCTGTCTGCTTTGTGAAGAACTAAGCCTCAGATGCAGCTGCCTCCTCATACCTCCCCTCTCTCAGACACAAATCTCCATGCAAGGACTCCTGCTGTCCTGCACACCTCTGCCCTCTCTCCCACCTTAGGGCTCAGTTCAGCCAGGAAACTGTCCCTTCTGTGCTACCACCTCCACCCCTAACCCAGTAGATCCCTCCTGTATTTCCTGTTTCTTGGCTGTTACAGTCTGAAGAATCCCTAGAGGAGTCTTTCTTCCTCTCCTATTAACTGAATTCCCAGACCACTGAGAGGAATGTCTACAGTAGGGTGTGACTGAATGGATGATTTCCTAGCCTTGACAAAAATAAAAATAACTAATAATAGTTTTGAATAATTTCTATATTCCAGCCATTGATCCCCTTACTTTAGGCTAACATCACCACTCACTGAAAGAAGTTTTATTACTGTGTGTTATAGATGGAAACCTAAGGCCTGAAAGATCAGTTTGTTCCAGATTACAAGCTTGCCATGAGAGAAGTAAGTGGGAGGTGAGGTGGTCCAGCCTCAGAGCCTGGCCTCAGTCACTGCCTTCTCTGCTCGGACACACAGGCTCTAAAGTGGGAGGAGAAATACAGTCTTCAGTGTCCCAGTTGAGATCATTGAGATTATGCACAGACCAGAGCTCCTAGGACAAGTTGGATGGACACCCACAGACCAGCTTTCCTGGTGAGATTTCACATCATGTCTGAGTGAGGGAGGTCCTGGAGTGTACTGAAAGTAGAAGAATCCAAGGAAAGAATATCTGAGGTAGGGTTTCTGCAGCATGGGAAGTCATTATTTAGTCATCCACAGTCTATTATGTTTTTCCCAACCTGATTTAGCTTACAGTACTCCAGCAGGTCTGCTAGGCCAAATCTATGATCCCAGTACTGCAAATGAAGACATCAGGATTGAGTTCCAAGCTAGAAGATGCTACACATGGTAATCCCAATCTACAAAGGACTTCTGTACTATGTCATGAGTTTGGGGTCAGGCTATGCTACAGCAGCTTCACCCCAAAAAAGAAAATGATAATGCCCATAGCCACAAATAGCATCAAGCTGTGTCTCTGTGGTGAGGGAAGACATCTTCAGAGACACTGACCGTCACTGCTCTCTCATGCATAGGGCTTTCCACTTCACTTAAGATCTTTGAGCTCAGGCCTCCACATTCTTTATTTATCAACAAAGTAAGAAACAGACAAACTCTCTGTAAATATCCATTAAGTTAACAAAGGGAAGACGGGGGAAGCAGGGTTGAGAAAGAGAAGAAAGAAGAGCAGGCAATGAGGGAAGAGGTCTAAGAGTTTGAGATGTACACACAGAGGATGAGGAGGTGGATGGCTTGACTGCTACTCACCTGCAGTCCATCATATGTCTGAACCCCACCCACAAGACAAACACCAGTGACCATCTTACCACTTGTAAATCCAGGGAATGTAGCTCAGTAGCTGTTTCTTGTTCTTGCAAGAACAAGATCAAAGGGGAATTCCCCCTAAAGGAACAGAGTTGAGAGGGACAGGATTCTAGGCAGCCCAGTCTCCAGAAAAATATCAGGGTGCTATTGAGTTTGAGAGGCTGAGTCTCCCAATTCTTCTGCAAAGATCAGGCAACCCAAACTCCTGAAGATGGTGTCTATAAAATCCTGCTTAACAAAGGCAAGCTCAGTCATCTTCACTTATTCACAGTGGGACCAGTAGCTGAAGATTTATGACGCTGCCTCCTCTCTTAGCTTCCTCAGGAGAGCTGAGAAAGTCTCCTTTCTGTTCCCAATAGGTACACTAAGCCCAGATGCTGTCAACAAAAGCACCACAAGTGAGATCATTGGGGGCTGGGCAGGAGGAAACAGCCCCTGGGTGAGGGGCTCCCTTTTCTAGACTAACTGGGGAATAATCACAGCTCAGAGAACAGATGAAACCTGGTCAGATGAAATAAAGATTAAGGATTTAAGTTTTCATTGTGCTTCCTTTTACTGTCCAAATCCTGAGCCCAGACAAGCAATGATGAGACCATGTTTGAGTCACATTCTTCGTCCTTCCTCAACTACCTTGGGGCAAACTAAAGTCCTTCCTCCCTGCCGTATCCAATTTGAGCAAGTTACCCAGCCACTCTGGTGCTAATGAAGAGACAAAACTAATGGGGGCTGGAAGTTTGCTTTCAGAAAAAGACAATTTGCTGCTCTTCAAGAGGAGCCAGTGTGGTCCTCAGCATGCTCATGGGAGCTCACAACCATCTATATTGACTTCCTCAGAGACCAAGCATGTATGTGGAGTACATAGAGACATGGAGACAAAATGGTCATGCACATAAACAGAGACAAAGAAGAAAAAGAGTCAACCATGAAACATCAACATGGAAGTCAGCAGAGACATCCCCATGCCAGTGGACAGAGAAGACTCTTTCAGAAGCTCAAGTCTCTTGGATGCAAACAAGAGTTGGGGATCCAACATATCAACCTCTAGAGCATGTTCTCTTTAACTGCCTTGGTTTTCTCTTCTGTAGAATTACAGTAGTAACCTCTTCTCTTTTAGGCTTTCGAGAATAAAATATGATGAGGTGCTACACCTGCAGCAAGTTCTAGCCTATGGTCCATGACCTTGAGTCTAAATCCTTGCCTTTTGCCTGTGCCTTGGATACAGAATATTCAGAAAAAGAACATGGGAGTATAAAGTACTTCTTGATTAAAGTGATTGATTAATAATGTTTATAATTTCTGTGAACACAGGGCAGTGGTGGTGCACAACTTTAATCTCAGCACTTCAGGGTCACAAGCAGTAGGATCTCTATAAGTTCACAAAGAACATGGTCTACAGAGCAAGTTCCAGAACACAGAGAACCCCTTGTTTGGAAAAATAAACAAACAAGCAAAAAATAATTTCTGTGAGCTGCTCCTTAAACCCATGGAATAGTTAACTATAAAAATAACAATTAAATAAATTGTATTGGTGTGGGGCTGTAGCACACATGTGGGCATGGGTTCTGTTGGGCTGAATTGTGGGTCCCGCATGTTTACTGCCCCAAGGGACTAGGACCGCAGCTCAGAGGGCAGAAGCACAGATGCCCAGCTCCAGGCTTCGGGAGAACACAGTCTGAGGGCCTGCATGGGCCAGAGCTCTTGGGTTGGGAGTCCCCAGGCCAAGGTGGCTGGCCAGAGACCAGCTGGTCTCAGCCTTGGGGCTCCCAGGTGCCACTGAGAGGCCTCAGAAAGGACCAAGATGGGGCATATGGGCTGGACTAACCTGGAGCCAAAAGAGGGGAGGGGGAGAAGATGAGTTCCAGCAGCACCCCCGAGGGGAAGATGAGAATCTTGGTTGAGGTGACTCGCTTGGCTGGGTCATGGTTGGGTCTCTGTTACTGGAACATAAAGGGGTCTTAGTCGGGAGATTAGGTGACAGCTCAGTAGTTGAAGGCCTTCTCCACAGTTCCCCACAGTGGGCCCCAATGACGAGAGGTATTCTATGGTTTTAAAACATTTATTGTTATGGCAGAAAATGGATGAACCTGTACCCATGTTCTCAGGGTGGGCCTGAGGTTAAATACCTTTTGTAAGTAGGAGGAGAGTCTGGGAAGGAATGCTTAATTGGCTATACCCTCTGGCCTTTAAGTATCTCATGAATATGGAGATCTGTCTTGAGACTCTGAGGCCTGTAGTCACGCCCTCTACTTGTGCTACATGACCGTGACCAAAAGCCACAAACCTCTTTTTGGGAGGGGCTGTAGGGGCTTTGTCCTACATGACTGAAAGGAGCAGATCAATGGAGGTCTTGTCTTTGGCCTCATGTCAGGAGCCTGGAGTCTGGGAGTGTGGCAAAATGTATCCCGTCCCTTGCAAGGAAACCTGTTGTGTCTCTGGCCATCTCTAGACAGTGCTCAACCAGAAACCATGCTGTCCTTTCACGGTCCTACATATTGGAATGAGTCAGAATGTCTGAAAATGGTGCTCAGCTCTATAACATAAACCTGAGTGAATAGAATACTTTAGTCTGAAGTTTGATTTATAGCATTAAAAAAAAAAAAGGCAAAAAAAGCTCCAAAACTCTTCACATCCTGATGATCAACTACATTTTCCTGTCATCTGCATTCTAGCAGTTGTTTAGTGTTGTGTATTTGCTGGTTTAAATACTGTGTAATGATATGTGATCTCAACTGCTATTCAGTGACATGTTGGGATCCATGATATTGGCCATGATGGTTGTACTTACACTTTAGTAATGGCAATCAACACTACTCAGAAGCATCATGTCACAACCCTGGCCCATGCAATGTTCTTGCTAAGCATTGTCCCATCTCCTATTATTATAGATTCATAAGGAGAAGATAGGAGAGAGAGAGAGAGAGAGAACTTTTGACTTAGACATGGATGACTACAACATGGCAGAAAAGCAGTCACATGATAGGAATGGTACTTGATAGAAGTGAAAAAGACCCACAGAAAGTGTATTTGGGGTTCTGCAAAAGAAAAAGAAAAAAAGAGAAAAATGAGAAGAGGGGAGATATTACACCTTTCTGAGTGATAAAACTATACATGTCAGTTTTATACCCTCAGGTGAAATTGTCATATCAGGGGCTTGCTGCTAAATACTTTTCTAGATTTTTCTGAATTCTGGTTAGCTAATTCAACTCTCGCTGTTCTGAACCAAAGGTCTTGCCAAGGTGACTGATTCAAAGCTCATTGTCTCAGCTTCTTGCTGAATTGCTCTGCTTAGCCTCAAACTAACTCTGGCAAGCTGTTCTAATCTTTTGGGTCCTTCTCATACACTGGCTCACTCTGTCTTCACCTAGAATCTGTCTCTGTAAATTTGTGCCAGAAAAACTGTCTCTATCTCTGTCTCTGTCTCTCTATCTCTGTTTATGTATCTATGTCTCTGTCTCTCTGTCTCTCTTTGTCATCCTCTATCTCACTGTCTCTCTGTCTGTCTCTGTCTCTCTCTCTCTGTCTCTCTATGTCTCTCTCTCTCTCCATCAGTCTATTAAGTCACCTCTCTTTCCTGTGCTGTGAGTTGGGCATATCCTATCTCTGACACATTCTGTCAAATCTTTCTCTCATTCATCATTTACCCACCACTCAAATAGACATCACTTTCAAACATGGTCCCATCATTCTACAGATTAACTTTACCTTCAGTGTTAAAGATTAAAGGTGTGCACTAAGGGCTTGTATGTATTCCAGACAGAGGGAATAAATATGTGTCATTCCAGCTGGGTCACATAGAACTGGATGATCTTAGGATGTTAAAATTAAAATTCTTCTACAGAGTGAGAACTCAAAAAGGTAGGCAGACATGGCACAGCCTCATGGCTGCTCACAGGGACTGCACACACTGATTTTTTTTAAATGACTGCACCACCAAGATAGTGTCAAGCATGGCCCTACCTGCCCATGCCCAGATAATGAACAATGACCCAGAAGACATGAGCAATTTGGCAAAAGTCACTGAGCTAGTGAATGGTAGAGCCAATTCCAGGACCTGGCCGCTTGCCTCTTGGATAAGACAGACTCTGCCATGTCTATCACATGTTTAATTGTGTGAGATGAAGCTAATGACTGGACATGGGCTCTGACCAAAAATCCCTCCTGCATCTCAGAGCTGGGCCTGATCCACAGTGATCCTGAGATTATCCTGAGGTCAGCATGAAGGACAAGTCAAACTTGAGAGGTTTCATTTTGCACCAGGGAGACCCACAGGCATAAAGTAGAAAATAGCAAGCTTTGAGAAAGGAGAAGCCAGCAGATCCACAACTCTTACAACCAGGGACTCCTTAATTAGCCCCCAGATGACAATGCCTCATTAATGGACCATGAGAGAATCGGCTCATTTGAGATGATTACTTCAAAAGGTTTTCTTGATTTGTATCTTCTGATGTATTTATAAAAAGATAAAGAGATAAAGAGAATATATTCTGTGGGTTTGTGGAGAGGTATGGGGGAAAGGGATGTCTCATCGGGCCCATTCAGAGGCATCTCTTCCTCCTGAGAGACCAGTCACACACCAGTATAGTATAGATTAGAGTTTATTCAGGGCATGGGGAGGGGAGCTAGGAGGGTAGTAGAGGCAGAGAGAGGGGAAGAGAGAGAGAGAGAGAGAGAGAGAGAGAGAGAGAGAGAGAGAGAAAGAGAAGAGTAGTAGAGGCCGGCCATGAGCACATGGAGAGAGTGGGAGGAGAGGGAAGAGGGAAGGGGAGAGGGGACAGAGGGATAAAGAAAGCAAAAGCAAGAGATCAAGAGAGAGAGGAGGGGGCAAGCAGCCCCTTTTATAGTAGGCCAGGCCTACCTGGCTCTTGCCAGGTAACTGTGGGGGAAAGCATACCTGACTGTTGCCAGGTAACTATGGAGGTGGAGTTTAAACAGAATACTAACTTCTTCTATACATGTTTTTGTACATTGTATAAAGTTTACCATTGTATTATTCAAATGCTGGTTTCTTTGCCCTAATACCTTATTTAAATACAGAAGATCGCCTGTCTCAAGTTTAGTAAACAACTCTTAGCACTTATTCTCTGCCTTGTCAATGAATGCTGATCACACAATAGCTGAGCAGAAGATGGACTAGAGAGTTAGGTGATGTCAGCCATGGAGCGGAGAGAGACAGAAAGGAATTTAAGGTCAAGATGAGAAGGAGAGGGTCTGGGAAGACACCACGAAAGTAAACATCTGAAACCAAAGAGCCAGATCAATAATAATATTGATTCAGATATCATGAAATCATGACTGGGAGGCTTAGAGGTTAAGGTAAATCATTATCTTCTCAGCTATTGAGGTGCAGCTTGAAATTAATCTTGAATTCTCTGTGTGTTATAGGAGACTAGAAAAGACAAAGAAATACAGCTGCTGTGTTAATTCAATTAGTTACACTTATATTAAAATACTTCATTTTACAGTGTCTGGAGAAGGAAGTAAGGACAACCATGACAAGCAGTGAGAGGAGGGCCAGGGAAAGGCTGACAAGTATCTGCAGACAATGCCAGCTCATCCACTTATTTCTTCACATTCTCTCCTGTTGAGAACACCTTTGATGCAGATGCACATGAGACAGAGACACCTTAACATGCTTTCCCATTTCTAAGAATATTGAATAAAATCAACTTTCCACCAAAAGTTATCAACAACAACAACAAAAAAAAAAAAAAAAAAAAAAAAAAAAAGGAAGGACACTTTATACTCCTCAAAGGAAAATCAAGATCAATTTTCCATTCTGAACATCTATGCTCCAAATGCAAGGGCACCCAAACTCATAAAAGAAACTTTACTAAAGCTCAAAGCACATATTGCACCTCACACAATAATAGTGGAAGACTTCAACACCCTACTCTCATCAATGGACAGATCATGGAAACACAAACTAAACAGAGATGCTGTGAAACAAAAAAAAAGTTATGAGCCAAACAGATTTAACATCTGTTAAATATTCTATAGAATATTTCATCCTAAAACAAAAGAATATATATTCTTCTTAGCACCTCATGGCACCTTCTCCAAAATTGACCATATAATCTGTCACAAAACAGGCCTCAACAGATATAAGAAGATTGAAATAATCCCATGCATCCTATCAGATTACCACTAAGGCTGGTCTTCAATAACAAAAGCAACAAAAAGCCTACATACACATGGAAGCTAAACAACACTCTACTCAATGATAACTTGGTCAGGGAAGAAATAAAGAAAGAAATTAAAGACTTTTTAGAATTTAATGACAATGAAGGCACAACATACCCAAACTTATGGGATACAATGAAAGCAGTGCTAAGAGGAAAACTCATAACTGTGAGTGTCTCCAAACAGAAACTGGAAAGAGCATACACTAGCTGCTAGATGGCACACCTGAAAGCTCTAGAACAAAAAGAAGTAAATACACTGAAGAGGAGTACATGGCAGGAAATAAACTCAGGACTGAAATCAACCAAGTAGAAACAAAAAGAACTATACAAAAAAAAAAAAAATCAAGAAAACCAGGAGCTGGTTCTTTGAGAAAATCAACAAGATAGATAAACCCTTAGCCAGACTAACCAGAGGACACAGAGGCAGTATCCAAATTAACAAAATCAGAAATGAAAAGGGAGACATAACAATAGAAACTAAGGAAATTTTAAAAAAGCATCAGATCCTACAAAAAAAAACCTATACTCAATAAAACTGGAAAATCTGGATGAAATGGACAATTTTCTAGACAAAAAGCAGGTACCAATGATTTCTGGTACAAATCAGGATCAGATAAACCATCTAAACCGTTCCATAACCTCTAAAGAAATAAGTGCAGTCATTAAAACTCTCCAATGCAAAAAAATAAAAAGATTACAGGACCAGATGGGTTTAGTGCAGAATTCTATCAGACCTTTAAAGAAGACCTAATACCATTCCACAAAATAGAAACAGAAGGAACACTACCCACAATTACCCTTATTCCTAAACCACACAAAGAACCAACAAAGAAAGAGAACTTCAGACCAATTTCACTTATGAATATAGATACAAAAATACACAATAAAATACTTGCAAACCAAATCCAAGAACACATCAAAGCAATCATCCATCATGATCACGAAGGCTTCATCCCAGGGATGCAGAGATAGTTCAATTCACAGAAATTTATCATCATAATCCACTATATAAAGAAACTCAAAGAAAAAAAACCACATGACCATCTCATTAGTGACTGAGAAAGTATTTTTAAAAATTCAACACTGCTTCATGGTAAAAGTCTTGGAAAGATCAAGAATCCAAGGCCCATACCTAAACATACTAAAAGCAATATACAGCAAACCAGTAGCCAACATCAAACTAAATGGAGAGAAGCTTGAAGCAATCCCACTAAAATCAGGGACTAGACAAGGCTGCCCACTCTCTCCCTACCTATTCAATTTAGTACTCAAAGTCCTAGCCAGAGCAATTAGACAACAAAAGGAGGTCAAAGGGATACCAACTGGGAAGAAAGAAGTCAAAATATCACTATTTGCAGATGATATGATAGTATACTTAAAAGACTCCCAAAATTCCATCAGAGAACTCAACCTGACTGAACAACTTGAGCAAGGTGGCTAGATATAAAATTAACTCAAACAAATCAGTAGCCTTCCTCTACTCAAAGGATAAACAGGCTTGGAAAGAAATTAGGGAAACAATACCCTTCACAAGAGTTACAAATAATATAAAATACCTTGGTGTGACTCTAACCAAGCAAATGAAAGATTTGTATGACAAGAACTTCAAGTCTCTGAAGAAAGAAATTAAGGAAGATCTCAGAAGATGAAAAGAACTCCCATGCTCCCATGCTCATAGATTGGCAAGATTAATATAGTAAAAATGGCCATCTTGCAGAAAGCAATCTACAGATTCAATGCAATCCCCATCAAAATTCCAACTCAAATTCTTCATAGACTTAGAAAGAACAATTTTCAAATTCATTTGGAATAATAAAAAGCCCAGGATAGTGAAAACTATTCTCAACAATAAAAAAATTTCTGGGGGAATCACTATTTCTGACCTCAAGCTGTATTATAGAGCAAAAGTGATAAAAAGCTGTATGGTATTGGTACAGAGACAGGCAGGTTGATAAGTGGAATAGAATTGAAGATCCAGAAATGAACCCACATACCTATGATCACTTGATCTTTGACAAAGGAGCTAAAACCATCCAGTGGAAAAAAAGACAGCATTTTCAACAAATGGTGCTGGTTCAACTGGTGGTCAGCATATAGAAGAATGCAAATCAATCCATTCTTATCTCCTTGTACAAAGCTCAAGTCCAAGTGGATCAAGGACCTCCACATAAAACCAGACACACTAAAACTTATAGAAGATAAAGTGGAGAAGTGTCTCGAACACAAAATTTCCTGAACAGAACACCAATAGCTTATGCTCTCAGATCAACAATAGATAAATGGGACCTCATAAAAGGCAAAGGACAAAACGGCAACCAACAGATTGGGAAAAGATCTTTATCAATCCTACATCCAATAGAGAGCTAATATTGAATATATACTAAGAACTCAAATAGTTAGACTCCAGATAAACAAGTAACCCTATTAAAAATGGGGTACAGAGCAAAACAAAGAATTCTCTACTGAGGAATATCGGAATGGCCGAGAAGTACCAGTCAGAATGGCTAAGATCAAAAACTCAGGGGACAGCAGAAGCTGTCAGTGTTCTCTTTCTGGACACTTAGGAATCTGAGACGCAGACAGAAGAGAGGGTGGAGACTCAAGGTCATGGACCATTGGCCAGAACTTGCAGCAGGTACAGTACATCATCACATTTTAGTCTAGCAAGCCTGGAAGGGAAGAGGTTACTTCTGGAATTCTACAGAAGAGGAAACCAAGGCAGAATAACACCAAGTTAAAGAGACTACGTACACTCTAGAGTTTGATTTTTTTTTTTTTTTGTCTCCAATTACTGTTTGAATCCAAGAGACAAGAGCCCCTGGGAGAGTCTTCTCTGTCCAGCGGCAAGGGGATGTCACTGTTGACTACCATGTTGCTGCTTCATGGTTGACTCTTTTTCTTCTTTTCTCTGCCTATGTGTATGAGCATATTGCCTCCAACTCCACACAAATGCTGCAGCCATGGGGAATTCACAAGAAGCTACCAGATCCTCTAGAACTTGAGATATAGATGGTTGTGAGCTGCCATTTGCATGCTGGGAACCAAACTGGGGCTTCTGCCTGAGAAAGAAATTATCTTTTTCAAATAGATACCCTCCAGCCCCCATTGTAGTGGTCTCGTCATTAGCACCAGGGTAGCTGGGTAACTTGCTCAGATATACAGCAGGGAGTGAGGAATTTGGTTTGCCCCAAGCTACTTGAGGAAGGAAGAGAAGTGTGACTCAAACATGGCCTCATCATTGCTTCTCTAGGCTCAGGGTTTGGACAGCAAAAGGAATCACAGTGAGAACTTGTGTTCTTGACCTGGGTTGTATCAGGTGACCAGGTTCCATCTCCTGTTCTCTGAACTGCTCTTATCCCCCTATTAGTATAGAAAAGGGAACAGGTCACCACCCCTCATCCATGCGCTGTTTCCTTCTGATCAGCCTCAAGGATCTCACGTGTAGTGCTCTTGTTGACAGCATCCTGGGAATCATCTTAGCATCCCTATTGGAACAGAAAGGAGCCTTTCCCAGCTCTCCTGGGAAGCTAAGAGAGGAGGCAGGGTTATAAATCTTCAGCTGCTGGTCCCACTGGGAAGAAGTGAAGATGTCTGAGCTTGTCTTTGTTAAGCGGGATTTTATGGACACCATCTTCAGGAGTCAGTGCTACCTAATCCTTGCAGAGGAATTGAGAGACTCAGCCCCTCAAACTTCATACTACCTTGACATTTTTCTGGGGACAGGGCTTCCTAGCATGCTGTCCCTCTCAATTCTGTTCCTTTAGGGGGAATTCCCCTTTAGTCTTGTTCTTGCAAGAGCAAGAAACATCCACTCAATGATACATCCCTGGATTTACAAGTGGTAAGATGGTCACTGGTGTTTGACTTGTGGGTGGGGTTCAGACATATGATGGACTGCAGGTGAGTAGGAGTCAAGCCATCCATCTCCTCATCCTGTGTGTGCATCTCAAACTCCCAGAGCTCTTCCCTTATTGCCTGCTCTTCTTTCTTCTCTTTCTCAACCTTGTTTCCTTCTTTCCTAATTTTTCCCTTTATTGAACTTAATAAATATTTACAGAGAGTTTGTCTGTTTAAAATAATGTTGTTAAATAAAGAATGTGGAGGCCTGAGCTCAAAGATCTTGATTGAAGCAGAAAGCCCTATGCATGAGAGAGCAGTGATGGTCAGTGTCTCTGAAGATGTCTCACCACACCACAGAGAGCTTGATGCTGTTTATGGCCATGGCCATCATGATTTTCTTTTGGGGGTGAAGCATGTAAGTCTGATCTAGGCCAGCCTGGCCTGAAACTCATGATACACTACTGAATTTCTTTAGACTACTGATCCTAAGTCTTCCAGATGCTGGCTTTGTAGGTTGGGGCTACCATATTTAGCATCACCTGGCCTGGAACTCAATCCTGATGTCTTCATTTGTGATACTGGGTTCATATATTTGGTCCAGAAGGCTTGTTGGAATACTGTAAGCTAAATCAGAGGCCACTGGACTGAGAAAATATAATAGATTGTGGATGAATAAGTAATTTTCCCATGCTGCAGAAACCACACCTCAGATACTGTTTCCTTGGATTATTCTACTTTCAGTACTCCTGGGGCCTCACTCACTCAGATAAGAGGGAAATCTCACGAGGAAAGTTGGTCTGTGGGTGTCCATGCAGCTCTGTCCTAGGAGCTCTGGTCTGTGCAGAATCTCAGTGAGCTCAACTAGAGGACACTGAGGACTGCATTCTTCACCTTCCATGTGGACTCTGTGTGCCTGACCAGAGAAGGCAGTGACTGAGAGCCAGGCTCTGAGGCAGGACCACCTCACCTCCCACTTACTTCTCTCATGGCAAGCTTGTAATCTGGAACAAACTGCCTTCTCTAGGCCTTCAGTTTCCATCTATAACACATGGGTAAAAAATACTTCCTTCAGTGAGTTGTGATGTTTACCTAAAGTTAGGGGAACAATGGATGAGATTTATAAATTATCCAGAATAAATATTAGTTATATTTATTATTGCAAAGGCAGCCATACTCTACTGTAGACAATTCTTTCTCAGTGGTCTGGGAATTCAGCTAATAGGAGAGGAAGAAAGACTCCTCTAGGATTCTTCAGACTGTAACAGCCAACGAACAGGAAATACAGGAGGGATCCTACTTGGGTTAGGGATGGGAGGTGGTAGCACAGAAGGGAAGGCTTCCTGCTGAGCTGTGGCCACAGTGTGGGCAATGGTGCAGGTGTGGTTCCCCTTCCATGGTGAAAGCTAGGCAAGTGCCCTAAGGTGGGAGAGGCAGAGATGTCAGGGCACAGAGTGTGCTTGCACGAGATTTGTGCCTGGAAACAGGGAGGTGGAGGAGACAGCTGCATCCTGAGGCTTAGTCTTCACAGAGCAGGCAGGTTAGGGATGACCAATGTGTCTGCCTCAGATGATGGGGCTTCAGAGCTGTTAAAAGGCTTTCAGCTGGGGCCAGATAGGACCAGCTTGAAAAATCTTGAATAACCCTGCAGCAGTCTCCTGAACAAATGTTGATGCAAATGATTGCTCAGCCCAGAGAGAGGAAAGTGGACAAGTCCTGACCCTAAACAAGAACTCATTTGCAACTGATACCCACTAGGAAAGGGGAGGTCGGTTTCTCCAGTAGAGTCTCAGTGTGCATATCAGTCACACCCCACGCTAAACCAGGTTCTCAGGAGAAGTTGGCAAACAGGAAAGCGATCCCATGGTTTTGTTTGTTTGCTGTTTTGTTTCTTCTAGGTGTTTTGTTTTTGTTGTTTTTGTTAGATTTTAAAATTTTTGTTGTTTCTTCTTTTCTTTTATATCTTTTGTCTTGAAAGAGAGTTTGGGAGAAGAAAGAACATGAAGTTGGGTGGGGAGGATCTGGGAGAAGTGGGGGAGGGGAAGAGTATGTTCAAAGTGCATTGTACAAAAAAATGTTTTTAAGATAGTTTTAGGCTATTTATTTAATATGAATACACTGTCACTGTCTTTAGACACACCAGAAGAGGCATCAGATCCCATTATAGATGGTGTGAGCCATCTATAATGTGGTTGCTGAGAGTTGAATTCAGGACCTCTGGAAGAGCACTCAGTACTCCTAACTGCTGAGCCATCTCTCCAGCCCTGAAAATTACTTTAATTAAAAAAAGACCGCATTGAAGAAGGAAAATTTTGAGGCGAGTGTCACTGGAAATGGATACAAAACTGCCAGAAGAGAGGACAGTCCCCCGACTGGGTGAGAGAAGGGATGTCTGTGAGGGTGATGAGCAGGGACTGGACAGGAGAGAGGATGGGACAGGGAAAGTGAAGACTGGGGGTGGCTTCAAGTCTCTTTCATGTTTCTACTCCCGTCAGCAGCAACTCCTGCCTGAAGCATTGTCTTGCTCATCAGCATACGAGTGGACCTTAGTTCAGACTATTTAGAGTAATGTTTGGAAATTTCCTTAACATACGCTTTCCTTGAGCATATGTTTGTATGTGTGTATGAGCTTACATGTTGTTTGAGAATTATAGTTAATATTTGTATTGGAGGGCAAAATATTGAATTGTTTAACTTTAGGGAGCACAGTCAAGCACACGCTGAAGGGATCATTTTAATTTTCTCTCCCCTTGGATCTCCTCACACTTGTTAATACTAGACATGTGTTACTGCAGCCATGCTCTAGGTGTGTGGGGATGTGAGACTGAGAAGCAGAGGTGGGCGTGGCTCTGTGGTGTTCTGCAGTGTCCAGATGAGTAATGGTGCTGAGAACCTCTTACCCTCATCAGAGCTTAATAGACAGCTGCCTCTGTGACATGCCTTCAGTAGAGTTCACTGTTCCCCTGGAGCATCTCATGTTGTGTTTCTGCTTTTCTAAGTCTTTGTATACATATTTTGAGTACTTTTTTGGTTTTCTGGCTTAGCCTGGATTTTCCCTCCACAGAAAGTAGTCTTTAAAAGCAGTTTTACCTTGTCTTAATCTAAATGATAAATATATTTATCAGGTTTGATCCTAAAATTTTAATTGTTTTAGATTTACCACTCAAATATACAGTACACCCAGAATTAAATTTTTTTTTGAGAGCAGAGGGACATGAAAATAAAAGTGTAAGAAATTGTTTTCCTGCTTAAATACCAGCAGATTCATCAGCAGTCCCTGGAAGGCTACAGTTTCTCCAGTGTGTTGCACAAAAGAACATCTGTCATTACTCATATGACTATAGGTTTGTGAGCCTGGTTATGTCTGCTTCATCTGTTTGTTTACTCTCTTTTTTGAAACATCTACTGTGTGTGCGTGGACATGCCTGTGTGTGTAACTTTATATGTGTGCACACGAGTATGTGCATATGTGCCTGCATGTGTGAGTGTATGTGGGTGTGCATGTGTACATGTGTGAGTATGTGCATGTGTGTGTGTATGTATGTTTGTATGTGTATGTGAGTGTGTGTGTGTGTGTGTGTGTGTGTGTGTGTGTAGACAGAAATGGATTCTTCCTCAATTGCTCTCACCTTATTCATTGAGGCAGGGTCTCTCAGTTGAACCCCAGTGCACATTATCTCAGTGTCACTAGCCCACTTGCTGTGGGATTCTCTGTCTTTGCCTTCCTCCAGATGAATCCAGAGTATGAGTGTGGATATGTCATGTGATATGTGGTGTTTCCAGGGGTTATGAGGGATGCATTAGATATTCAACATGATCCGAGCCATGACTGTCATCAGTCTTATTGATAGCTGAAGAGACTGAGACACTGGGAAGTTCAGTAACTTGAGAAGAGTGCCCAGGATCTGACCACTGAGCTCAGATCCCACATCCCAGCCTTTATTTATATTAAAAAGTGGATACATATATACATATATACGTACATATGTGCCTGTGTGTGTATGTGTGTGTGTGTTGGCCTGTGGAGGTGTGAGCAGGGAGTCAGATCCCCTGGAACTCCAGTTAGAGACAGCTTTGAGCTCCCTTTGGTCCCCTGGAACAGCATCAGTGCTTCACCTCTGAGCATCTGCTCAGCCTGTATCTTTTCTTTCTGTCTCTATCACTGGCATGTGTCAGGTGACATAGAATAATGGATTCTCTTACAGCCTCCACCATGTGGATGATTCCAGGGCAGAACCAAAGTTGGGTTTCTGAGTTCATCCTGGTTGGCTTCTCCAGTGACCCCACAACCAACAGCATCCTCTTCATTGTCTTCCTTCTCATCTACCTAGCTCAGTCCTGGGCAACGGGCTCATCATCATGCTGGTCTGCCTGGACACACAGCTGCACACGCCCATGTACTTCTTCCTCTGTACCCTCTCCCTTTGGATATGGGCTATGTCACCACCACCATGCCCCAGATGCTGGTGCATCTTCTTGCTCACTCTCAGACCATCTCCTTTGCTGGCTGCTGGCTGCAGATGTATGTGTTCAGTGCCCTGGGTATAACTGAGTGCACATTTTTTGTTGTGATGGCTTATGACCGGTATGTGGCCATTTGCTATCCACTGCGTATACTGTCATCCTCAACTGGGGCCTGTGCATACAGTTGGCAGCAGGAAGTTGGACCTGTGGTTTCTTTTCCTCTTTATTGCATACTTTTTTCACCATGAGTCTGCCATATTGTGGGCCCAACAGAGTCAACCATTACTTCTGTGAAGGTCCTTCAGTGCGTAGCCTGGCTTGCATGGATACCCACCTCATAGAGATGGTGGACTTTGTGTTGAGTGTTTTTGTGGTTGTTTCTCCAATTTCCCTCATTGTGGCCTCCTACATTCATATTGCCAAGGCAATTCTCAAGATCAAGTCCACCCAGGGCCGCTGCAAGGCTTTCTCTACCTGTGCCTCCCACCTGACTGTGGTCACATTCTTTTATGCTCCAGCCACTTACATCTACATGAGGCCCAATTCTAGCTACTCCCTGAGAGAGACAAGCAGGTCTCACTGTTTTACACTGCCTTCACAGCCTTGCTCAACCCTGTGGTCTACAGTCTGAGAAACAAAGATATCAAAAGGGCATTTGTCAAGGTGATGGGACATGGTAGGATGGACCACTGAACCAGGATGGTGAATCCTTACATGAACACTGGATACAATATTCAGTATTTAACACAGAGACAGGCTTTCTTGTATGAGAATAAATGTTGTGCATTTGATGTAACATGTGACTTAATAACTATGGACAATATTCATGAAGCAGAGAATGCTATATTGATCAGATGACTACAACACAGTTCAACAGAATATATAAATATTACTGGTTCTAAATCCAAAGACTCTCTTGGGGCTTAATTTTGTTAGTGGTAGATTGCAAGTCTCCTTATGTAATCAGTCTGAGATCCATCCATCAATAACAGAAGGAAAGGAATAGTGGATAAAACCTGTAACACCTAAGCTTCTCAATAGTGATCAGCCTCTTTTTGCACACATTCTTTTCCCAATGACAGCATCATGATCCAGCTGGACAACAAGATGTTGGGATTTTACTTCCACAGAGAAGCAATCAAAGTCATATGACAATGGTCTGGTGTGTGCACTTCCAGTAAAGAGAAGTGAGAAATTAAGAGTTTTGTAGCTTGCTGTATTTTCCCAGAAGCTAACTGCATACATGTAAGCCAACAGGAAACATGTCTTTAGTGATATTATAATAGAATCAGTAGATGAGGTGGCGTAGGTAAAGCAGTACAGCCCAGGGTGTCATTATTAAAATTAAAACATTAGTGTGTGGAACAGAAGGGACGCAGGCCAGAAACCAAACTTCCTGCCTATAGTCAATGTAGTCTATGATGAAGTCTGCATTGTGTGGTCAAATGGAAGTTAAGGAAACTGAATTTCATTGCAGAAGTCCCAGCTTTTGCTGCAAGTGGCATGAAGCATATAAGGACACATTTCCCCTGTGACTGCTGATGCTGGTCCTTCCCCACACTGAGTTGGTGGGTATCATTTGCCTATCAGCTCCAGAGTAGCTCTTATCTGACCAATCAGCAAATTCCTCTGTGATTCAGGGCCTGAACTATTCTTTCCTTAATGATGTCTCCCTCCTGATTTCCTTCTTTAGCCATATTTGGGGGACACTGAATACAATTCATTCATAGTGAGGGTTTATTATCTATTTGTGGGTTTATGTTAAAAGAAGGTCTTACACATCCCATGCTGGCTTGGAATTTTCAATATACCTAAAAATAACCTTGAATTTCGGGTCTTCCTGTCTGCACCTTCCATTCCTGTGATTATGGACTTATGATACAAGACCTACTGATATTTTGGTTTCTGGACAATGTCCTTTGTATCACAGAGGTTTCATTTTGGTAAAATCCACCTTAGTGACTTTTAACTCTTTCTCTTGTAATATACTCCAGATGTTATTTCCTCATGCAAGGTCATGAAATATTCTCCTATATTTAAAATTTCTTTTACATTTTGATTCAAATTGGGCACAGTATGTGGCCAGGGTCTCATTATTGTCTGTTGACAACAGTACTTGTCTCATTGCATGATATTTGTATCTTTGACTATTATTAGTTGACCATACATTTCAGTGCTTATAATGATATAACTAACATAATGCTATCCTGTTGTGACTCTAATTTGTGTTCGTTTACACAGTGGTCCACCCCTTTAACTCCCTCCCTACAACCATCACATCTGTCTTTCCCACACATCTGAGATTTTAATCTCCTTGACTATAGTCTAGATGCATTGACCAAAATAATTTTAAAGATATGTCTAAAATGCCTCCTATTCTCTTCAGGAACAAGGAATTCATGATTACTCTGACCATTATCTAATTCTGATCTATCTCAGTGGTTTTTGCTTTTAAAATCTGTATCCTGGAACTTAGGCAGCAAGAGGTACTTCAGAGGCTCAAGTCCACTCTTCGTCTGACCATCAATAGACAGGTTTTAAAAATCTTAATTGCTTAATCAACATGATTGTCAATAAATCTTTTGTGTGTGTCATTACAAGATCTGGAGTGTCAGATTCAGTCCATTAAATTGCATGTGAACCTTTTGCTGATGTCATTCTTGTTTGGTTGCCATGGCTTTGAGATTCCAAATCAGGAACACTCCAATCTTCTTTTTTCAAGATTGTTTTGCCTCTTGTGATATGCTTGCAATTTCCTTTGAAATTTAAGATCCATTTGGCAATTTCAAAAAGTGGGACCTAGGACTAGACATAGAATTTGTAGGGAGATTTAGGATGTCTTGGCATTTTAACAATAGGAATTCTAGTATTGAAGGAGCCAGAAGACATTACATGACCATGTGTCATCATTGCCCATGATGTATTATTTATCATACAAGTCCCAAAGCCTGTACACAGAGGTGTGCACCACAGAATGCCAGTGTGCACACAGTTAACTCTAACAGTCCATGTAAACACAAGAAGCTTGCTTGAGGAAATGGCCCAAGTAACTTACTGCTGCAACAACTACTCCATAGTCTTAACCTATGGTCTTTATGGGCAGTTCCCTATGGTGGATTGAGGGGAGACACAATCTCATGCTGGTTACAAACCATTCTGTATGGTGTGCCCACTGTACCTGAAAGTAGATAGCTTGAGCACTGTGTTGTATGTCTTGGATATGACTGAGATTATCCTGTAGAGAAAGCCTTTCAGGGGACAGGACACTGTATAGGACATTGTGGTATTCCTTTGGAGGGATAAAGGGCTAACAGGTAAGGATTAATATTGACTAAGTTGCATTCTGATCATGGGTTGGTTATATGGTCATGGATGTCTACAGAATACAATTGGAAAAATGGAGCAAATGACTGTGGGAAGTGATATGTCTTCTTAGAAGTTGATGGGTATTAGCTCCTCTGCTCAGTGGTTAACTGAATATGGTTATTGTGTTAAACTGACCTGTGTGAAGCTGCCCTCTTGAATCTCTATGCCCATAGCTAAGTGGAACTCCCAGACCTCCTCAGAGGAGGTTCTTTGCTCAGTGGTTGCTGGTTAGCACAGAAACTTAGCTAGTCAAAACATGTCTGTGGAGTGTTCAGTCACAAGTGATAAATTTTTCTAACCTTCCACCAAAACCTGAAAGACTATTGTAGAGGGGACAGAAAGACTGTATTAGCCAGAGGTTGGGGAGGACTAAGACAAAGTTATGTATTTTGGATATTATAGGACTCTGTACTCACATCTGACAGCAACTGTGGTTGTCTGCACAATATTTATTCAACATTCCACTGTGGGCTCAAGAATCCACAGAGATCTACTCTAGACAATTGATAGATTATAGAGGAGAAAGAGTCTGATTTCTTTAGTGGAGTGACCCTTGGCACATTGTCAAGTTCCAATGTAAGGCCCTCCAACCATGCTAGATGGCCAGGAAACATTAGACAACTGGAGGTTTAAAAAGCACACAAAGTGTATGAAATACTTGTGAAAGATGATAGGCAATACCAAAAAAAGAAAAATGAAAATAATGTGAACTAGTTCTCTCATACAGAAATGTTCTTCATTAGGTGTTGTCAACAGGACAGTATTTGAACAGTCCAGGTGATAGGATGACATTCTCTGCAGACACCTGCCAGCCTCCTTCCCCGGCCATCCTCTCAGGGTTTGCTATGCCCATCTTCCCTGTTGACTCGACTTGACTTAGAATCACTGTAGAAAAATGTCTCTGGGGTAGTTTATGAGACTTTTCCTTGAATGTTTAACTGGTAAGGGTGACCCATCATGATTGTGGGTGTCAGCATCTTTCCAGAAAGATAAAAGACTGTGATCGCAGAGTGGACACATGGCAACTAGACCAAGATGCTGAGGGCTGACATCTTGTATCCGGTCAGGTAACAGTGGGTATACACTAAGAATGGTGATGGACTTGGAACCTTCAAAGCCTATCCTTAGTGATACAATTCTTCCATCAAAGCAATACCTCCCAAAACTATCCAAACAGTGTTACTAAGTGGGGGCAAAGTGTTCAAATTCTTGAGCCCGTGGAGACATCTCATTTAAACCACCAGAACATCCCAGACCTAGGGTCCTGGACAATCTGAAAAGGAGAATATGTACTGAGCATTGGAATTGGCTTGTCTGCTTCCTGGCTGAGGAAGCAATGTGAGCAGATGACTAACTGCATGACTTCTCTGTCATCCTTACTATGCCCTTATCTTAGAGACCTTTTGTGCTATAAAATGACAGCATAAACAAGGCAACTTACAGAAGAACACATTTAATGGGAGCTTGCAAATTCAGAGTGTGGGCCCATGACTATAATAGCAAGAGCCTTGACAGCAGGCAGAGAAGCGTGGTGCCAAAGCAGTAGCTGAGAGTTTCCATCTGACCCACAAGTATAAGGTAAAGAAAAAGGGAGAAAACTGAGTATGAGTTGGGCTTTTAAAACGTCACCCTCCATGCCTTGTCTTTCCAGGCACATACTCCCTTCAACAACCCTTTTCCTTTTTCTTTTTTTTTTTAATTTATTTTTATCAGATATTTTATTTACATTTCAGATGTTCTCCCCTTACCTCATTTCCCCCCTCCCTCCCAGGAACTCCCTATCCCATCCCCCCTCCTCCTGCTTCTATGAGAGTGTACCCCCACCTACCCCCCCCCCGCACCTTACCTCCCCACCCTCGAATTCCCACACACACACACACAACGTTCAGCCTTCATGGGACCAAGGATCTCTTCTCCCACCTATACCACTCTTACATATATAGCTGGAGCCATGGGTCCCTCCCTAAGCGCTCCCAGGCTGGTGGTTTAGACCCTGGGGGCTCTGGTTGGTTGGTATTGTTGTTCTCCTCATGGGGTCCTGAATCCTTTCAACTCCTTCAGTCTTCACTCTATCTTCTCTATTGGGAATCCCATGATCAGTTTAATGGTTAGCTGTGAGCATCTGCCTCTGAATATGTCAGACTCTTGCAGACCTCTAAGGAGACAGCTATATCAGGCTCCTGTCAGCATGTACTTCCTGACATCCACATCAACGTCTACCTTTGGCGACTGCACATGGGATCCTAATTCTTTCCAAAGAGTTTTACCAACTGGGATCAAGTATTCAAATGTTTCAGGGAAACACTCCCGTACAACCCCCACAAACCTCCACTATGACTCTAAATAAATGTTTTATTTCCTTAAGTGGGTTATGTCAGCTAATTTATCACAGCAATGAGGAATGTAAATAGCAGACTTCTCAATGAATTTATGCACAAGAGGCTCAGCTGTCAGAGATGGAAGTGATACATGGGCTCAGTAACATGATTTTCTACCTGGCCTGTAAGATAGCATGGCTTCACTCTCTTTTGCTTCCATTCTTCTGGTGAGTTGTTTTCTAACGCTTTACCATCGTCACATCATCCTCTTCTGTCCTAGAATGTAAATAGGTGTCTGTAGAAATGGTATATTACTAACTTTGCAAGTCAGCTTCCTCCCAGGAAATCGAGAAAAACACTGCACCACAACAGAATGCTGCCATGTGAATGAGTCAATCTCAGTAGAAAGGGTAAGAAGAATTTGGAAAGATGTTACAGTTGTTATCGGAGCCACTGTGTCCTTCCAGTTTCTTTTTTTTATTCTGTCATGATTATCATCACGATTACCATCCTATTAATCTGTCAAAAACTGTTTCCCCTGTCCTGTCTTACAAGATACATGGCTTTGAGAATCCACACAGTAACTCTGACTGTTTATCCCCCAAATGGGTAAATCTTAGTGTGCAGATAGAAAGATCTTCCTCCAGTGCCCTAGATAATATGGTAGAAGAGGGAGTCTGGGGCAATGCATAGGGCCTACAACTTTCAGGTAACATATGGAGGCTCTAGTTTTCCACCCTAGTCCATCATGCTGAGAAGTCCTTTTCTTCTGAAGAGTTGCATTTCCATGGTTGTAGAGAACAAGAAGTTGGAGGTGCTGACTTTGAAATTTTTTTGTGACCTGGTGGGGACCAAAATGATCAAAACCAGCATCAGCAATTCTTCATCCTTGACCCAGGACTAGTGCTTAGTGAAGTTATCATTCTTCTCACAGTGGCATGAAACAGAGGCCCCAGTACACACATGTATTGGTCCTCCTTACAGTGTAGTTGAGCTGCATTTGTAGGGATTTCACAGAGAGAAACACAACAAGAAACTTTTGGTGGTGTGCCGCAGTTTCTTGCCACTGCTTCCATGAACTTGGGCTGATTGGCAGAGTGACGTCAGCTGAGACATGCACATGCTCAGGCAAGACCTGTGGAGGACATGTGATATTTGGAGGGAAAATAAATAGAACTTGATGAAGAGTGACGGAGGCTGAGCTAGGCTTGCTTATAGACCTAGCTCTACAAGGTTTATTGGTCTTGAGTCTTCCCTGATCTTTCCTTCTCTGAGAAAAGTACAGCCAAGAACTTCTAGTTTAGTGTTCCTGCTGGTTTCTCCTGCTGACTCATGCCTGAAGCTGAGGACTGACTGTATCTTCTGGTAGTACCACTGCTGCTGATTAGTGTTTACTATATTGAGACTACTGAACTAGACTGCTGATATATCCATGAAATGTTTGCGAGTGGTGGATTGAGTTGCTGCTGCTGACCTGTAAACTGAACTGCCAATTTCCAGACAACACAGATGGGAGTTGCTACAAGGAACCATTTCTAAACAGGTCCACTTCTACCATATTCGTTCTTTGCACTACCTCTGGCAGGTAATGGGCTAAAAGGTAGGTTAAAGCATGTAAGAACCATCATCAAATATAGGGTATGAAAACATTGAAATTACAGTGAGGGTTGAGCTCATATATGTTCATGGTACACCAGTGTGGTACACAACATCTCTTTCTGCTAACTATGTATCAAAATGTAGAACTTTTGGCCCCTCCAGCACCATGTCTGTGTGTTTCATGCTTCTGACCATGACAATAATGGACTAAACCTCTGAAACTGTAAGCTAGTCCCAGTTAAATATTTTGTTTTGTATGGCTCAGAGGTTAGATGCACTTGTTGCTTTTGAAGGAGACATGGGTTCAATTCCTAGCACCCACATGGTGGGTAACAACCAACTGTTAACTCCAGAGAAATGCATCTAACAGGTGTTATATCTTCAGATCTCCAAAGGCACTAGGCATACAGAAGGTACACAAATATGTATATGAGGACAAAACACTCACACAAATAAACAAACAAACTGAAAATAAAAATATTTTCTTTTATAAGAGTTGCTGTTGTCATGTTGTCTCTTCACAGCAATAAAACTCTAAGACAAGAGTTGGTACAGCAGACTGGGGTTTTACAGTGATAATCTTGACCATGCTTTTGTTTGGAGGAATGGGGAATTTGGGCACTTTGGATTAAGAAAGCAGTGAACACCAGTCTCCATCTGCACTCCGGAGCTAATGCTGTCTCTCAGTCCTCTGTGCACAAATCCCTCCAGGAGAGAGCTGGTCTCCCAGGAGTGCTCTCACTCTTAAGCTCAGAGGTGAGATCATCACTTTTCCCCCAAAACTGTCCAAAGCAGGACCCACCAGGAGTTCACAGGGCATAGGAACAGTAGAGCAGCTGGGGACAGGATCCTTCTGGTCTCCATCTGCACTCCAGACCTAAGGCTGTCCCATAGCCCTCTGCACACAAATCCTGCCAGGAGAGAGCTGGTCTCTGGAGGAGTGCTGACATACGTAAGATCACAGACTCACAGGCCCACAGAAGGGACAAGCTCCAGTCAGAGACAGCAATACCAACTAATACCAGATGATAACCAGATGTCGAGAGGCAAGCACAAGAACCTAAGCAACGGAAATCAAGGCTACTTGCCATCATCAGAACCCAGTTCTCCCACCACAGCAAGTCCTGGATATCCCAACACACTGGAAAACCAAGATTCGGATTTAAAATCACTTCTCATGATGATGATAAAGGACTTTAAGAAATATATAAATAACTCCCTGGGAACTTGGGAGGGAAGAATATATTGATATTCTTCCTATGGGGTTGCAAACCCCTTCAGCGAGGACAAGAATTGTAACATGTTACTGAGATATTCTTTTTGTGATTTTTTTAGTGAAGATTATGGCTGATTTTCACCTTGTCTGAAGAGTGTGCCTGAGGCTAAGGTAAAGAAATTTAGATTAATTTTATTGTCAAAGGAAATTACAAAACAGTCTAGCATAGAGTTTATTTTGTGGTTCACTCTTATAAAGAGAGTTTTGATGAAACAGAGCAAGCTTGGCAAGGAAAAACATACAATATATGGTTCAAGGATTAAAGGAGCACCAGGAAGTGGAATGGAGTTAATCCTGTGCTCAAGGAGATACACAGATTAAAGATATAGAATGGAATTAAGAGCCTGGTGACCTCAGTGGTAGCAAGATCCCACTCAGCTAAACTTCCATATTGTGAAAAGGAATTAAAGAAAAGCTTAGGTCTAGGCATGGTGGCATATGACTTTAATCTGAGCACTGAGGAGACAGAGGCATGCAAGTCTCTGAGGTCAAGGTCAGTTTACAGAGCAAGTTCTAAGACCGCAAATGTTTGGAAATGAAGGAAATACTTAAATACAGAGAGCTGCAATAGAACAAGGGAGCCACAGAACTTCTCAGCAAGCAGCAGAACTTGGCAGCTTCAGTCACATGTTTTTGGCTTTAGAGTCAAGGATAAAAGAAAGGAGTTATGGAATCTCCCTCCATGACTAAGGAAAGTCACTGAGGCCAGGCATGTAACAGGGGTGTCCCTGCATGCAGACCCAGAGAAGCCACTGTGTGAGTCTGTGAAAGGCCATCATGTGAAGCTGTGAAGTTGACACCTAGATTGCCTTGGAGACCCCAAGATTCTGGTGATGCCATAATTGTATGATACTTCTCAAGAAAAGCTGCTAACTGGGCTTGGAACCAAATCAAGACAAGAAGTGTGTTGCAGTCAACCAAGGGAAAGGAGTTGGAAATCTGAAGAGCATTTTGATACTAGATATGGAGCTGAGAGTTTAGCGTTGCCTAGCTGGATTTTGGTCTTGCTTTGGTCCAGTATTTTCCTTACTATCTTGCCTCTCCTCCATTTTGCAACATTAATGTATATCCTGTGCCACTGTATGTTGGGAGTATGCAATCTGTTTTTATTTTTATTTTTATTTTATAGGGGATCACAGTTAAAAGATTTCATGAATCTCAGAAGAAACTTTTAACTTTGGACTTTTAAACAAATTTGAGACTGATATAGACTATGAGGACATTTGAAGTTGGACTGAAGGCATTTCTGGATTATGATATGGCTACAAGCCTTTGGGGAGTAGGATGTGGTGGTTTCCATAGATATAGTCTCATTAGATGCATGTGTTTGAATGCTTGGCTACAGGGAGTAGCACTACTCGGAAGTGTGGGCTTATTTTAAGAAGTATGGCTTTGTTAGAGGAAGTTTGTCACTGTGGAGACATGGCTTTGTGGCCATATATGCTCAAGGTCCACCAGTGTAGTATATAGTCTCTTTCTGCTGCCTGTTGATCAAGATGTAGAACTCTTAACTCCTTCAGCACCATGTCTGCCTGCAGGCTGCCATGCCTCCTGCCATGATGATAATAGCCTAAACTCTGAAACTCTAAGCTAGCCCCATTAAGTTTTTTCCCTTATAAGAGTTGCTAAGGTCATGTTGTCTCTTCACAGTAATAACACGCTAATAGTGTACCCATATATGTATATACATACAAGCAAATGTACATGTGCACACTCATGCACACACATGTAACTTTAATTATTTCAAACTCTAGTTTTCATGATGGTTCTTAAATGCTTTAACCTCCCTTCTGGCCCAGCCCCCACAAAAGGTGGTGGAAAAGAAAGGTTCTAGTGGGACATGGGATGGGGAGTAAGAGGAGAAGTGGACCTGTTCAGAAAGGTTCTTTGGAGCTACTGCCATTTGTGTTGTCTGGAAATCAGCAGTTCAGTTCACAGGTTCTCAGCAGCAGCTTGATCCACTCACAAACATTTCATGGATACACCAGCGTTCAGTTCATTAGCGTCAGGATAGCAAACACAAATCAGCAGAGGTGGCAGTACCTAGTAAAACAACCAGGTCTCAGCCTCAGCACAAGTCAGCAGGAGGGACCCAGAGGAATGCCAAGAGAAGTTCTCTCCTGTGCCTCTCAAGCCTAGCTCAGCCTGTCTCACTGTCCATCAAGTTCTGTTTATACTCCCTCCAAACATCACATGCCCGCCACAGGTCTTGCCTCATCATGTATCTTGTCTTAGCACATGTGTCTGTCTCAGCTGACATCACTCTACCAATCAGCCTAAAGTTTTGTAACTACTTCCAGGTAAATCTAAGGCATCATCCTCAGGACTCAGGAAGGCTGAAAGGCTAGTCAGACACTGGGCAATGGCGCATTCACCAGAAACATCTGGTTAGCTGACTTAGTTGAAGGAAGAAGGAGCAACAACAACACTGGCCAGACTGATTGACATCAGCAATCAGCAAGTGACTCTGGTGACTCTGGCTCAACTCCAATTAACCAAAAATATCCAGTGAGCCATGGGTCTTCTCCCTTTGCCCTGGACTGGGTGCAGGGGGTGCATAGACCTAATTAGATCCTCCCTGTTCCCAAGTCAAAGGACAGCACAACCAGAAACCAGGCAGAAAAAAAAAATGTCACAGGAAGATAAAAAGCCATCTATTAGACTTGGAGGTCTTTACCACCCCACACCCACACCCCAAGAAACACTTGCTATTACCTTTCTTGAGCATAGCCTTTCACAGTGTGGTCAGAAGGACTAAAGGCATGTTCCAGAACCTTGGATTAGTATTCAAGCCCCCAGAGTGGCTTGGCCTTTAGAAGGTCCGGTGTGAAGGATGCAGTGGATGGACTATCTCACTGGAGGACTTCAAAGGATAAGCCTGAGAGAACAACCAATCCCACAGTTTTGACCCAAATTTGAAGCAAGCTTTAAATACTGGCCAGGTAACTAGGACTCTGGTGAGGTTCACCTCTGGATGCCCAGGAAATAGCCCCAGTCACATTTTGCTGAAGCTTTAAAAAGGCAAAACCCACAATTTCATTGCATTTCTCAACAGGCCCAAACGTACTTCCTTACCTATTTCCTGCCCACATACCTCCTGCCCACATGTGATCAAGCACATCTTGTGAAGATGAATCAAACAAACTTCTTTAGGGGAGTAAAAATCATGTAGCTTGTTATTTTCCAAGAACTACAACTCCCAGCTTTCCAATAAGTTCTCTTGTCCTTGAGTAGGTGGGATTTACTGGGCAACTTTGGCTCTCACAGTATAAGAGCTGACCAACTCTCAGTGACCTTGAGGGCCCATCCCTGCCTTCTTCCTGTGCCTTGGCTTCCTACATATTCCAGAGTTAAGAGTGGACTCAGAGGTCTTGCCTGGCCTACCACAGGCTACCAGAGTCATTGATATGATTTGGAAATGCCATGAGCTGGTCCTGAAGCACAGTAAATAGTAAAAGTTAATTAAAATTACAATCAATGATATTATGTTGGGATCAAAGTTGTGTGGCTAAGAATACAGCTCAGATACATAGCACTTGACTTGACAGCATGCTTAAGGCCTACAGTTTGATTCATGACTGAAGTGAAAACATAAGGGTGTTTTGAAAGTCAGTTGTGTCAGTCAGTGTTTTGCTGGGGCAAACACATCAAAGGGTGTTCTTCTAAAGTGGACATAAGTGAAAAGATGTTTTGCTAAAGCAGACAAATGAAGAACTGTTTTGCTAAAGCAGACATAGGTAAAAATATATTTCACTAAGGCAGACTCATGAAAGAATTTTTCACTGAAACAGACATGGATAAAAAGATGTTTTGCTAAAGCAAACACATAAAAGATTCTGCACTAACAACACACATGCATTGGTTGACCTTACATGTGTTAGTGAGCTCCGTTTGTCATGACTCCATAGAGAAAAACATGCCAAAAACCTTCTGGTGGTGTTCTGGCAGCTTCTTGCTGCTCTCTCGGGCTTGGGCCAATTGACAGAGTGATGTCAACTGATAGACAACAGATACAGTTTTGCTAAGACAGACTCACCTGCTAAGACAAGACATGTAGTGAGGCAAGACCCATAAAAGACACCTGATGCTTAGAGAGAGTATAAATAGGACTCAACAGACAGTGACAGAGGCTAGGCTTGCTGACATAGCTAGCTTTACAAATCTTCTTAGTACTGATGCACAGCCAAAACCTCCTGAAATCCCCAGTGGTCCTGGCTCCTCCTACTGACTCATGCCAATTCAGCTAAAGCCTAGCTGTTCCTGCTAGGTCATGCCACAGATGCAGTTATCCAGAAACTACTATACTAAACTACCGATATATCTGTTAACTGTGTGCAAATGGATCAGACTGCTGCTGCTGATTCTTATAAACTAAACTACTAATTTTCTAATATTGCAAATGGAATTTGCTCCAAAAAACAATTTCTAAACACATTCACTTTCCCCCATATCCAATTAATATTTCTTTTCTGCTATATCAGGTGTGTGGTAAACAAACAAACAAACAAACAAAACAGCTAAAATATTTTAAAACCATTATGAAAAATAGGTCTTAAAATTTCAAAGTCTACATACAGCATTAAAAAAATCAAAATAGTAAAAGCAATAAATGTTCAAGTCTCTTCAAGTGCTGATGACCTGACCTCATTTGACTGCAGTCTGCTCTGAAGGCTCTCTCCTCCACAGGAGTTATTTGGTGAAAGACTAGAACGACATACAAGCTCGGACCTTGTTTGGTGATACATGGTGCTACCAGGACATTGACATTCATGAGTGTATTTATACCACAAACAATGCAAACCAGAAGCAACTCAGCCTCTACCCTGGCCCTCTGCAGTGTCTTTACTAAGCATCTGCCCCACAGTACAGACCCTAACTCTTTCTCACTCACATTGCTGACCTGCACATTAGCTTGGAAGAAGCAGTCACACCTGCACAGAGACCAATCAGCCTTGGGGGTTGGGGGTTGGGGGTTAAAAGAACTGTGGTTCTGAGAGAGGCAGTGATTTGCCTCAAGACAGAACCAATCTAGTGTCACATATAGAATACAATATTGGCCACTCTTTGTTTTTCAAATGGCAGAAGCACGTAAAGATTGTCAGGCACAACCCTGACTCTCTCCCAGGTAAATAAACAGTGACCCAAAGAATGAGAAGGACTTGGAAAGGTCATACAGCTGACTAGCTAGTCAAGGGTGGAAACAACAGAGAACTTGCCTCTTGGGCTGAAAGTGAATATCTAGTGTCCATCATGTTCCTGATCATGTAAGTTTAAGCTAATGAATATTCTGAACTCTACCCAAGACTATTCCTGCTGGTAAGAGTTGATTACGCTTCTTGGTGAGCATGGGGCCATCTCAAGAGCTGGAATGAAGGACTAGTTAGATTCTAGAGTTTCATTATGACCTGGATATGCTGGAGAAGGCTACAGAGATGCTAAACTCTAGCTCTGAAAAGGCTCCTGGGGCCATCACACTGCGAGTCACAGCTTCTTTCTAAGCACACTCACAAGTGTTTCCTCACCAGGTCTCATAGTAGGCCAAGGAGAGATGTTCGGGCCACTGTTTCATGCCATTATGAGAAGGATGACAACAACAATAAACACTAGTCCTGGGCCAGGGATGAAGAATCACTGATGCTTGTTTTGATCACTTTGGTCCCCTCAAGGTCACAAAAAAGATTTCAAAGTCAGCACCCCCGACTTCCTATTCTTTAACAACCATGAAAATGCAACTCTTCAGAAAAAGACTTCTCAGCATGGTGGGCTAGGGTGGAAAACTAGAGCTTCTATATCTTGCATGAAAGCTGTAGCCGGGCGGTGGTGGCGCACGCCTTTAATCCCAGCACTTGGGAGGCAGAGGCAGGCAGATTTCTGAGTTCGAGGCCAGCCTGGTCTACAGAGTGAGTTCCAGGACAGCCTGGGCTACACAGAGAAACCTTGTCTCGAAAAACAAAAACAAAAAACAAAAAAAAAAAGAAAAGAAAGAAAGCTGTAGGCCTTATGCATTGCCTCAGGCTTCCTCTTCTACTCTATTATCTGAGACACTAGAGAAAGATCTGTCAATCTGCTGCTAAGATTTACCCAATTGGGGGATTGTTAAATTTCGGCGCAGCAGCAGCGATTAGGAGACAAGGGGAAAAAACGGACAAGATGGCGGAAGAGGAGGGGAAGATATGGGCAGCAGACACAGGGGGGGGAAGAAGCGGGAGGCAGAGAGACTGCAGGGAGAGATAAGAGAAGAGAAGAGAGGGCAGACAGCCTTTATAGTGAGCAGGCCACCGGCTGTTGCCAGGTAACTGTGGGGAGGGATACTGCGTTGCCAGAAGCTGTGGAGGTGGAGTTAGACAGAATACACAAGGATCAACAGTCAGAGTTAGAGTGGGATTCTCAAGCCATAGTCTTGTATACAGGACAGGAAATGGAGTTTTGCAGGCTAATGGGGATGGTAACATGATAACATGACAGAAAAAAAAAGAAATCCTGTAAAGGACAAATTGGCATTGATTAAAAATTGTAATCTTACCAAATTCTTCCACTCTCTGCCTATGAGTGACTCAACGCGTTCTGTGTGGGCAGCATTTATCCATTTCCAAGCAAGGAAACTGACATTGCAGAGCTGTAATAGACCAATTCTAGACATCATTTGTGTTCTTGGACATAACAGATGCCTTGTGTGCAGCATTTTCCTCCATTTCCAAGCAAGGAAACTGACTTGCAGAGCTAGTAATAGACCACTTCTACAGACACTCATTTGTGTTCTTGGACATAACAGGATGCTGTGAGGCTGGTAAATGTTTAACAACCAACTCTCCAGAAGAATAGAAGCAGAAGAGAGTGAAGCCAAGCCTATCTTACAAGTCATAAGAAAATCATGCTTCTGAGCCCAAATATCACCTCCATCCCGAACACCTTAGCCTCTTGTGCATAAATTCATTGAGAAGGTTGCTAGTTACGTTCCTCATTTCTTTGATAAGATAGCTGACATGAACCACTTAAGGAAATAAAACATTTATGGAGAGTCATAGTGGAGGATTTTGGGGGTTGACTGGGAAAGTCGACCTGAAACATATTTGAATACGTAGTCCCCAGTTGGTAAAACTCTTTGGAAAGGATTTGGTGTGGAGTTGTTGAAAGGAGTATGTCCCAGGAGAAGCAGGATGTTTCGGAATGTTGAGATTTCAAAAGCTCAAATCGTTCCCAGTTTTTTCCCTTTCTTTCTGCCTTATACTTGTGGATCAGAGGTAAGCTCTCAGCTACTGCTTTGGCACCAGGCTTGCCTGCCTGCTGTCAGGCCTCTTGCTATGATGGTCATGGGCCAAGACTTCAAACTAAGAAGTTCCTATTAAATGTGTTCTTCTGTAAGTTGTCTTGGTCATGGTGTCCTTTGTAGCACAAAAGGTGTCTAAGACAAAGGCATAGTAAGGATGACAGAGAAGTCATGCAACAAGAGGGGAAGTCAGCTGGTCACTTTGCATCCCCAGCCAGGAAACAGACAGACCAATTTCAATGCTCAGTACACATTCTCTTTTTCAGACTGTCTAGGATCCTAGGCCTGGGATGCTGTGGTGGTTTAAATGAGATGTCCCCATGACTTACTGATGACACCTAATAAGGAACATTTATGTATGAGAGAATAAGTTCATATTATTTTCCTTTCTTTGGTATTGTCTATCATCTTTCATGAGTAGTTCATGCACATTAAAGGTAGCTAAAACCTTTTCATGCCAACTCTTCCCTAAGTTCACCAGTACCCACCCCCAACTGCCTCCTGCTCTGTGTGCTTCATGAAACTCCATTTGGTCTTATTTGTGCTGGCCATCTAGCATAGTTGTATGGCCATACATTGGAGCTTGACAACATGCCAGGGGCCACTCCATTGAAGAAATCGGACTCTTTCTCCTCTATAAACAATCAATTGTCTACAGCAGATCAGTTAAGGGTAGAGAATCAAGAGACCACAGTGGACTGTTGTCTGAGTAAGCCTCATCCAGACAACAATAGCTGCTGTAAGTTATGAGTACAGAGTCCTATAATGTTCAAAACACATTGCTTTGCATTAGTCCTCCCCAATCTCTAGCTAATACGGTCTTTCTGTCCCTCTAAAATAGTCCTTCAGCTTTTGTCAGAAGGTGACAAAAATCTATCACTTGTGACTTAACACTCCACAGACACTTCTCTATACTTTGACTAGAAGTTTTTCTGTGTTAACCAGCAACCACTGCACAAAGAAGCTCCTCTGAGTAGGTCTGGGAGCTGCACTTAGCTATTAGGAATAGAGAGCCAAGAGGACAGTTTCACGTATGTCAGGTTAGCAAAATAACCATAGTAGGTTAACCACTGAGCCTATGAGCTCTCAACCATTCAATTCTAAGAAGACTGCCTACATCCCACTCCCCATACTCATTCCAATTGCGTTCTGTAGACATCCGTGAGCCTATAACCAACCCACAGACCGGATTGCACTAGTCAATAGTAACCCTTACCTGTTAGCCCTTTATCCCTTCAAATCAAGGAATATCAAAATGTCCTGCAGAGTGATCTGTCCCCTGAAAGTCTTTCTCTTCAAGACTGTCTTCAGGCACATCCAAGACACACAGCACAGTGCTCAAGCATCCATTTTCAGGGACTGTGAGCACATCATACAGAATGGTCTGTAACCAGCATGAGTTTGTGCCTCCATCAATCCACCATAGGAAACTGCCCATAAAGACTACAGGTTCTGACTATGGAGGGGATGTAGCAGCAGCTAGCCACTTGGGCAACTTCCTCAAGCAATCTTCTTGTGTTTATATGGACTGTTAGAGTTGACTGTGTGTTCACATTGGCATTCTGTGATGCACACCTCTGTGTGCCTTTTTGTGACCTTTTATGATAACTAATACCTAGCTCATCATGGGCAATGACGACATGTGGTCATGTAATGCCTTCTGTTCCTTCAGTACTACAATTCCTATGGTTAAGATGCCAAAACATTCTAAATTTCCCTACAATTCTATGTACATCTATGTATGTATTCTATGTACATACATCTATGTACATGTATGTAGCTCTCAATTTTTTGAAGTTGCCAAATGGATTTAAAATGTCAATGGAAACTGCAAGCACCTCACAAAAGGTAAAAAGAGTCCTGAAAACAAAAAGATTGGAGTGCTCTTGATTTGCAATCTCAAAACCATAGAAATCAAAAAGGAATGACATCAGCAAAAGGTTTACATGGAATTTAATAGACTGAATCTGACACTGCAGACCTTGTCATGACACAACCAACAAAGTTTTTGACAACCATGTTGATTAAGCAATTAAAAGTTGTAAGGCCTTTATATTGATGGTCAGACCAAGAGTGGGCTTGAGCCTCTGAAGAACTTCTTGGTGCATAATTTTGGAAATACAGTTTTTAAAAGCAAAACCACTGAGATAGATCAAGTTAGACAATGTCAGAGTAACTGAATTCTTGTTCTCAAGAGATCATAGCATTTAGATATGACATTGCTTTGTCAATAATCTGGACTGTAGTCAAGGAATGAAAATCTAGATGTGTGGGCAAGGTAGATGTAATGATGTAGAAAGACAGTAGAGGTGATGACTGGATAAACAAACATGAAATGGAGTCACAACAGGTTAGCATTATGTTACTCATGTCAACATAAGCTCTAAAATGTATTGTCAACCAATAATAGTCAAGGATATAAATATCATGCAATGAGGCAATATTGCTGTCAACAGACATTGATGAGACAATGGATATCAACATACAAAAGGATGAAATTGGACCCTAACCACATACTCTGCAAAAATTTACAACAAAATGAGTCAAAATGTAAATGAAACTTTTAAAATATAGGGAAAATATTTTAGGACCTTGTATCAGGAAATGATATCTTGGGTATATTTAAAGAGAAAGAGATAAAAGTTGTTGAGTTGGATTTACCAAGGTGAGACCTTCAGGATATAGAGGAAATTGTCCAGAAATATCAGCAGGTCTAGTGTCATAAGTGCATAATCACAGTAACCTGGAGATGGAGACAGGAAGATCTGAAAATCAAGATTGTTTTTAGGTACATTGAAAATTTCAAGCCAGCATGGGATGTGTAAGAGTTCTCTTAAGGCGCCTTATCTCAGCTGGTCTGCCCGAGACCCCCTGAGCGTAAACCTTAGTTCCCCGCGCGGTCCCATTTCCACTCCGACAAGATGAAAGAAACGAGCATGAACCAGGAAAAACTCGCCAAACTGCAGGCACAAGTGTGCATTGGTGGGAAAGGAACTGCTCGTAGAAAGAAGAAGGTGGTTCACAGAACAGCCACAGCAGACGATAAAAAACTGCAGTTCTCCTTAAAGAAGTTAGGGGTAAACAATATCTCTGGTATTGAAGAGGTGAACATGTTTACAAACCAAGGAACAGTGATCCATTTTAACAACCCTAAAGTTCAGGCATCTCTGGCAGCAAACACCTTCACCATTACAGGCCACGCTGAGACAAAGCAGCTGACAGAAATGCTTCCCAGCTTCCTAAACCAGCTTGGTGCAGACAGTCTGACTAGTTTAAGGAGACTGGCTGAAGCTCTGCCCAAACAATCTGTGGATGGAAAAGCACCACTTGCAACTGGAGGGGATGACGATGATGAAGTTCCAGATCTGGTGGAGAATTTTGATGAGGCTTCTAAGAATGAGGCAAACTGAATGGAAGCAACTTCTGAAGAAGGTGACATTTGCAGAAGTTACAGGAGCTGCTATTTTATATCATGACTGCTTTTTAAAAAAAATTTTTTGTTTATTATGGATCTGATAAAATCTAGATCTTTAATATTTTTAAGCCCAAGCCCCCGGACAGGACAGTGCAGCTCTTTTCAGTTTTCGCTTATATCTAATTCATTCTTTGTGGCAAATTAAGCTGAAAAAGCCTGGGAATAAAGTTTGGAAAAGGTTAATAAAATTCTTTGCCTAGTTAAAAAAAAAAAAAAAGAGTTCTCTTAACATAAACTCAAAAATAAATAATAAATCCTAACTATAAATGGATTGAATTCAGATCCCCTTCCCCAAAACATGGCTAAAGAAAAAAATAAGAAGGGAGACATCATTAGGAAAAGAATAGTTCAGGCCCTGAATCACAAAAGACTTTGATTATTAGCCAGACAAAAGCTACTCTGGAGCTGATAGGCAAAGAATACCCACCACCTCAGTGTAGAAAAGGACCAGCATCAGCAGTCACAGGGGAGACATGTCCTCAAATGCGTCATGTCACTTGCAACAAAAGTTGGGATTTCTGCAATGAAATCCAGCTCCCTTAACTTCCATTTGACCACACAATGCAGACTTCATCATGTTTAACCATACACTACATAGAATTTACGCCAAAAATCTGGTCTCTGTCCTGTACTCCTTCTGTTCCCCATACCATTGCTATAATTTTAATAATGACAACTTGTCCTGTACTCCTTAACCTATAGCACCTCAGCCTGTACTGTTTCTATTACAATATCAATAAAACCATGTTTCCTGCTGGTTTACATGTATGCAGTTGGCTTCTGGGAAAATACAGCAGGCTATAAAACTTCTGGTAATTTCTCACTTCTCTTTCCTAGAAGTGTACACACGAGAGCATTGTGACATGACTTTCATTACTTCTCTGTGTAAATAAAATATTCCGCAAACTTTTTCTGTCAGGCTAGACCATGATGCTTTCACTGGCAAAAGGATATGTGCAAAGAGAGGCTGATCACTATAAAGAATCTGAGTTGTTATAGATTTTATCCACTATTCCTTTCCTTCCATTCTTGAATGTACTGTACACAGGACCCTCGTTCAGGATACATCTGAGACAGACTACATAGGTAAATTTGCAATAAAATGCTAGCAAATGTGAGCAACAAGTGGGTCTTTGAACTTACAACCCCCAAGATTATTGTGATGTTTTCTATAGAACTGTAGTTCATCAAGATAGTCCCCTCAGTTCAAGTCATATGTTGGATCAAATGAATAACACTGCTCACATACAATAAAGACACTATGACTTAAACGCTGAACATATTATGCAATGTTCATCTAAGGCTTCATTATTCTGGTTCACCAGTCCACCCTACCATGTCCCATCACCTTGAGAAATGCCCTCTTGATGTCCTTGTTTCTCAGACTGTAGACCACAGGGTTGAGCAAGGCTGTGAAGACATTGTAAAACAGTGAGACGTGCTTGTCTCGCTCAGGAGAGAAGCTGGAGTTGGGCCTCATGTAGACGTAAGTAGCAGGAATATAGAAGAGTGTAACCACAGTCAGGTGGGAGGCACAGGTAGAGAAAGCCTTGCAGCGGCCCTGGGAAGACTTGATCTTGAGAAATGCCTTGGCAATATGAATGTAGGAGGCCACAATGAGAGAGATTGGAGTGATAATCATAAAAACACTCAAGACCATATCCACAATCTCAATGAGATGGATATCCATGCAAGCCAGGCTACGCACTGAAGGACCTTCACAGAAGTAATGGTTGACTCTGTTAGGTCCACAATATGGCAGACTCATGGTGAAAAAAGTATGCAATAAAGAGGAAAAGAAACCACAGATCCAAGACCCTGATGCCAACCTTATGCACACACCCCAGTTGAGGATGACAGTATAGCGCAGTGGATAGCAAATGGCCACATACTGGTCATAAGCCATCACAACAAAGAAGGTGCACTCAGTTACACCCAGAGCACCAAACACATACATCTGCAGCCAGCAGCCAGCAAAGGAGATGGTCTGAGAGTGAGCAAGAAGATGCACCAACATCTGAGGCATGGTGGTGGTGACATAGCCCATATCCAACAGGGAGAGGGTACAGAGGAAGAAGTACATGGGCGTGTGCAGCTGTGTGTCCAGGCAGACCAGCATGATGATGAGCCCGTTGCCCAGGACTGAGCTCAGGTAGATGAGAAGGAAGACAATGAAGAGGATGCTGTTGGTTGTGGGGTCACTGGAGAAGCCAACCAGGATGAACTCAGAAACCCAACTTTGGTTCTGCCCTGGAATCATCCACGTGGTGGAGGCTGTAAGAGAATCCATTATTTTATGTGTTACCTGACACATGCCAACAGTAGAGGCAGAAAAAAAGATATAGGCTGAGGAGATGGCTCAAAGGTGAAGTGTTGAGTACTGTTTCAGGGGACCAAACAGCTTAAAGATGTATCTAACCCCAGTTCTGGGGAGTCTGACTCCCAGCTTTTGCCTCCACAGGCCAGACACACACACTGTGCAGAAACATGCATATAGACAAAACCCATATATATATATAATGAAAAATAATAGTTTTTATTCAAAAATAAAGAAAGGCTGGGGTGTGGCTTCTGAGCTCAGAGGTCAGTTCCTGTGCACTCTTCTCAAGTTACTGAAGCTCAGTGTCTCCGTCCTTCACCTATTAAGTGAGGCTGATGACAGTCATGGCTCGGGGTTATGATGAATCTAAAGCATCTCATGTAGCTCCGGGAAACAGTATATAGCACATGACAGGTCACATGTTCTCTCACACTCTGGATCCATCCATGGGAAGGCAGAGAAATGGGATCCCAGCACGTACACTAGTGACACTCCCTGAAATGATGAGCACTGGCTTCAACTGAGACACCTTGCTTCAAAGGACAAGGTGAGAGCAATTGAGGAAGAGTCCCATGTCAGTCTCCAAACACACTCACAGACACACACACACACACAGTACACACACACGTATACTTGAGCACACACACACATGCACACACACAGTCGATCACAAACACATACACATCAGACATGTATAAAAAAAAAGAGTAAACAAACAGATGAAGCAGACAGAGGCCCACACACATGTAGTCATATGAGTAATGACAGATGTGCTTGCATGTAATAAGCTGCAGACATTGTAGTCTTCCCAGGGAATGCTGATGGATCCTGCCAGGATTCAAGGAGGAAAATACTCCTTTTATTTTTTACTTCCAGGTCCCTCTCCCCACTAAAACATCAATTCTGAGTGTATTGTAGATGAGTGGTAAATCTAAAACAATTAAATGTTTAGAATCCAAGGTAAAATTGCTTTCCATGAAGGGAAAATCCATGGTAAGCCAAAAAATCAAAAAAGAAGTACTCAAAATATTTATACAGAGACTTAGAAAGCACAAACATAACATCAGACACTCCAGGAGAACAGAGAACATGATTGAAGGCATTTCACGAAGGCAACTCTCTATTAAGCACTCACGAGGTAAAGAGGTTCTCAGCACCATTACTCATCTGGACATTGCAGAAGAACACCACAGAGCCATGCCCACCTCTGCTTCTCAGTCTCACATCCCCACACACCTACAGCATGGCTGCAGTAACACATGTCTAGTATTAACAAGTGTGACTAGATCCAATGAAGGAGGAAATTAAGATAGTCCCTTTGGTGTGTGCTTGGCTGTGCTCCCTAAGGCTGAACACATTCAATGCATTGCCCAGCAATACAAATATTAAGTATAATCCTGAAACCATCAAGGAAAGACATGTTAAGGAAACTTCTAAACACTACTCTAAATAGTCTGAACTAGGTTTCCACCCGTATGCTGATGAGCAAGACAATGCTTCAGGCAGGAGTTGCTGCTGACGGGAGTAGAAACATGAAAGAGACTTGAAGCCACCCCCAGTCTTCACTTTCCCTGTCCCCATCCTCTCTCCTGTCCAGTCCCTGCTCATCACCCTCACAGACATCCTTTCTCTCACCCAGCTCAGGGGACTAACCTCTCTGGCATTTTCTATCCATTTCCATGTGATATTTGCCTCGAAATTTTCCTTCTTCAATGCGGTCTTTTTTTAATTAAAGTAATTTTCAGGGGCTGGAGAGATGGCTCAGCAGTTAGGAGTACTGACTTCCCTTCCAGAGGTCCTGAATTCAACTCTCAGCAACCACATTATAGATGGCTCACAACCATCTATAATGGGATCTGATGACCTCTTCTGGTGTGTCTAAAGACAGTGACAGTGTATTCATATTAAATAAATAGTCTAAAATCTACCTTAAAAACATTTTTTTTGTACAATGCACTTTGAACATACTCTTCCCCTCCCCCCACTTCTCCCAGATCCTCCCCACCCAACTTCATGTTCTTTCGCCTCCCAAACTCTCTTTCAAGGCAAAAGATATGGAAGAAAATAAGCAACAAAAATTAAAAAACAACAACAACAACAACAAAACCTACAAGAAACAAACCAGCATAAAAACAAAATAAACAAAACCATGGGGTCACTTTCCTATGTGCCAACTACTCCTGAGCATGTGGCTTACCTTGGGTTGTGAATAATATACACAGTGAGACTCTACTGGAGAAAACTGGTCTCCCCTCTCCTAGTGGGTATCAGTTACAAATAAGTTCTTGTTTAGGAGTAGAACTTTTTGTCCACTTTCCTCTCTCAGGGCTGAGCAATCATTTGCATCAACATTTGTTCAAGAAACTACTTCACGGGTTATTCAAGATTTTTCAAGCTGAGCCTATCTGTCTCCAGCTGAAAGCCTTTTAACAGCTCTGAGCCCCATCATTTGAGGCACACACACTCCTCATTCTTAACCTGTCTGCTTTGTGAAGACTAAGCCTCAGGATGCAGCTGTCTCCTCTACCTCCCCTCTCTCCAGACACAAATCTCCATGCAAGGACTCCTGCTGTCCTGCACACCTCTGCCTCTCTCCCACCTTAGGGCTCAGTTCAGCCAGGAAACTGTCCCTTCTGTGCTACCACCTCCCACCCCTAACCCAAGTAGGATCCCTCCTGTATTTCCTGTTTATTGGCTGTTACAGTCTGAAGAATCCTAGAGGAGTCTTTCTTCCTCTCCTATTAGCTGAATTCCCAGACCACTGAGAAGGAATTTTCTACAGTAGGATGTGACTGAATGGATGATTTCCTAGCCTTTGCAATAATAACAATAGTTAATATTTATTCTGGATAATTTATAAATTCCAGCCATTGTTCCCCTAACTTTAGGCTAACATCACAACTCACTGAAGGAAGTATTTTTGCCCATGTGTTATAGATGGAAACTTAAGACCTGTAGAGGACAGTATGTTCCAGATTATAAGCTTGCCATGGGACAAGGTGGAGTTTGGATGGTCTGGCCTGAGAGCCTGGCTCTGAGTCACTGCCTTCTCTGCTCGGACACACAGGCTCTCAAATGGGAGCTGAAGAATGCAGTCTTCAGTGTCCTCTACTTGAGCTCATTGAGATTCTGCACACACCAGAGCTCCTAGGACAGAGCTGCATGGACACCCACAGACCAGCTCTCTTGGTAACATTTCCCTAATGTCTGAGTGAGGGAGACCCTGAAATGTAGGGAAAGGAGAAGAGTCCAAGGAAAGAGTATCTGAGGTGTGGTTTCTGCAGCATGGGAAAATCATTTTGTCCTCTACAACCTATTATGTTTTCCCAGCTCAGTGGCCTCTGATTTAGCTTTCAGCGTTCCACCAGGCCTGGTGGGTCAAATCTGTGAGGCCAATACTGCAAATGAAGACATCAGGATTGAGTTCCAGGCTTAAAAAATGCTATACATGGTAGCTCCAATCTACACAACCAGTCTCTGGAAGGCTTAGGATCAGTAGTCTAAGGAAATTCAGTAGTGTATCATGAGTTTGAGGTCAGGTTGTTCTATAGCTGACTTATACTGCCTCACCCCCAAAAAGAAAATTATGATGGCCATAGCTATGGCTACAAATAGCATCGAGCTGTGTCTGTGTGGTGTGAGGCGACACCTTCAGAGTCACTGACCGTCACTGCTCTCTCAGCATAGGCCTTTCACTTGGATTGAGATCTTTCAGCTCAGACCTGCAAGTTCTTTATTTATCTGAATGATTTGAAACAAACAAACTCTCTGTAAAAATTCATTCAGATAATAAAGGGAAGAAGGAGGGAACAAGATTGAGAAAGAGAAGAAAGAAGAGCAGGCAATAAGGGAAGAACTCTGGGAGTTTGAGATGTACGCACACAGAGGATGAGAGGTGGATGGTTTGACTGCTACTCACCTGCAGTCCATCTTATGTCTGAACCCCACCCACGAGTCACACACCAGTGACCATCTTACCACTTGTAAATCCAGGGAATGTCTCACTGAGAGGCTGTTTCTTGGTCTTGCAAGAACAAGGCTGAAGGAGAATTCCCCCTAAAGGGACAGAGTAAAAAGGGACAGCATGCTAGGCAGCCCAGCCTCCAGAAAAATTCCAAGGTGTTATGGAGTTTGAGAAGATGAGTCTTTCAATTCCTCTGCAAGGAACAGGCAACCCTGTCTCCTGAAGATGGTATCTATAAAATCTTGATTAACAAAGGCAAACTCAGACATCTTCACTTATTCACAATGGGACCAGGAGCTGAAGTTTTATGACCCGACCTTCTCTCTTAGCTTCCCTCAGGAGAGCACAGAAACGCTCATTTCTGTTCCCAATAGGAATGCTAAGATGAATCTCAGGATGCCATCAACAAGAGCACTACAAGTGAGACCCTTGGGGGCAGAACAGGAGGAAGCAGGCCATGGGTGACAGGTGGTGACCTGTTCCCTTTTCTAGACTAACTGGGGAATAAGATCAGCTCAGAGAACAGGAGATGGAACCTGTTGACACACAGGTCAGGAACACAAGTTCTCGTTGTGATTCCTTTTGCTGTCCAAACTCTCTGAGCCCAGAACAGCAATGAAGAGACCGTGTTCAAGTCACACACCTCTTCCTTCCTCAATACCTAAAGGCAAACCAAAGTCTTCACTCCCTCCTGTGTATCTGTGCAAGTTACCTAGCCACTTGGGTGCTTATGAAGAGACAATAATGGGGGCTGGAGGGTAGCTTTCAGAAACAGACAATTTCTTACTCAGGCAGAGGCCCCAGTGTGGTTCCCAGCATGCAAATGGAAGCTCACAACTATCCATATCTCGAGTTGAACAGGATCTGGTACCTTCTTGTGACTTACCCATGGCTGTGGCATGTGTGTGGAGTTGGAGGCAACATGCTAATACATATAAGCAAAGACAAAGAAGAAAAGAGTAAAAACCATTAAACAGCAATATGGATGACATCCCCGTGACAGTGGACAGAGAAAACTCTCCCAGGGGCTCATGTCTCTTGGACGCAAATAATAATTGGGGACCAAAAAATAAATAAATGAATAAAACCGTGGAGCATATACTTTTCTTATTTTTTTATTGCATATTTTATTTATTTACATTTCAAATACCATCCCCTTCCCTTTTCCCCTCCCTAGAAAACCCCTATACATCCCCCCTCCTCCTTTTTGCTTTTATATCATTTTAATTCCATGCAAGTATTAAGGTCAGTTCTAGGTTGATTAACTAGTAATACAATAGACATAAATAGTCAAGGAACAAGCAAGACAATAAACATAGTCAAAGAACAAGCAAGGCAATAAACAAAGTTTCCTCTTCTGTAGAATTCCAGAAGTAACCCCTTCCCTTCCAGGCTTGCTAGACTAAAATGTGATGATGTACTGCACCTGCCACAAGTACTGGCCTATGGTCCATGACCTTGAGTCTCTGTCACTGCCTTCTGTCTGAGTCTCAGATTCCTAAGTATCCAAAAGGAGAATATGGGACTATAAAGCTCTTCCTGGTTAGATTGATAAGATTTTAGAATTCCTGTGAGCACAGGACAGTGGTGGTGCACGAATTTACTCCCAAGTCTTGGGAAGCAGAGCCAGTTGGGTTTCTATAAATTTAAAGCCAGCCTGGTCTACAGAGCAAGCTCCAGTTCAGCTAAGGATACAGAGAAAATCCATGTTTGGAAAAAAAAAAAAGAATTTCTGCAAGGTGCTCCATAAACACAAAGAATATTAACAGTTAATTATATAAATGACAATTAAATAAATTGTATTAAAATAAAGACAGATATCTGAGAATGGTGTTTAGCTCTGTAACACTGAAGTGAATAGAATGCTTGAAGTGACAGTTTGATGTATAGCATTAAAAAAAAGGTTCCAAAAACTCGTCACATCCTGATGATAAACTACGTTTTCCTGTGGTTTGTGTTCTAGCCATTATCTAGTGTGGTACATTTGCTAGATTAAATACTATGTAATGATGTGTGATCTCAACTGCTGTTTAGTGGCATATTGGCAACTATGACACTGGCTATGATCGGTGTATTTACACCTTAGTAATTGGAAATCAGCATGAATCAGAAACATCATGGCACAGCCCTGAACCCTACAATGCTGTTGCTAAGCATTGTCCCAAGCACTGACTCCAACTTTTCTCAACAGTGTTGATGATTCCCATGAGCTCTGGACAAGCAGTTGAGTCTAGGAAGACTCTTCTCCCCCAGGATCAATAAGGAGACAGAAGTTCAGAGAGAAGCAAATAGAACTGACTGAGTGTTATATATAGGATAATACAGCCACCCTGGCTCTGCTGGTATTAGTCAAAAAGATTTCATTATAGATTAATAAGAAGAGGAGAGGAGAAAAACAGAGAGAAAGAGAGAGAGAGAGAACATTTGACTTAGACATGAATGTCTGCAATATGGCAGGAAAGCAGTCACATGATAGGAATGGTACTTGATAAAAGTGAAAAAGGCCCAATTCTCACAGAAAATGTGTTTGGGATCCTGCAAAAGAAAGAGACAAATGAGAAAAAATGGGAAGAGGGGAGATATTACACCTTTCTGAGTGATAAAAGTGCACATGTCAGTTGTATTTCCTCATATTAAGGGGCTTGCTGCTAAATACACTCACTTTTCTAGTACTTTCTGAACTCTGACTGGCTAATTCAACTCAGTTGTTCTGGCCCAAATGCCTCTCCAAAGTGACTGATTGAAATTGATTGTCCCGGCTTCATGCTGAATTGCTCTGCTTGGTCTCAGATTAAGTCTGGCAATCTGTTCTAATCTGCTGGCTCCTTCTCATTCTCTGGCTCATTCTGTCTGCACCTGCAACCTGTCTCTGTAAAATTGTCTGGAAAATTACCTTCTCTTTATCTCTGTCTCTTTCTCTGTGTCTCTGTGTCTATCTCTCTTTGTGTCTCTCTCTTTGTCGTTCTATGTCTCTCTTGTGCTCTCTCTGTCTCTCTCTCTCTCTCTCTCTCTCTCTCTCTTTCTCTCTCTTTCTCATTCTTTCTGCACTGGTCTATTAAGTCACATCTCTTTCCTGTGCTGTGAATTGGGCATATCCTAACTCTGACACATTCTGTCAAATCATTTCTGACTCTTCATTTGTCCACCACTCAAATAGACATCGATTTCAAACATGGTTGCATCCTTCTACAAACTAAATTTGTCTTCAGTGTTAGGAATTAAAGATGTGCACTAAGGGCTTCTCTGTATTGGAGGCAAAGAGATTAAACATGTGCTATTCCATCTGGGTCACACAGAACTTGATGATCATTGAATGTTGAAATTAAAATTCCTCTACAAAGTGAGGACTCAAAAAGGTAGGCAGACATGGCACAGCCTCTTGGCTGCTCCCAGGGACTGCACACCCTGGTATTTTTAATGAAAGCACCAACAAGAGCATGTCAACCATAACCATCCCTGACCATGCCCAGATAATTAACAAGGTCCCAGAAGAAATGAGCATTTTGATAAACGTAACCCAGCTAGTGGATGGTGGAACTCCAAGAACTAGTCACTTGCATCTTGAGTGAGACTGAATCGGCCATGTCTATCTTATGTTTAATTGTGTGAGATGAAGCTAATGACTGGACCTGGCTCTAACCAAAAATCCCTCCTGCATCTCAGAGCTGGGCCTGACCACAGTGGTCCTGAGATTATCCAGAGGTCAGCATGAAGGAAAAGCCAAACTTGAGAGGTTTCACTCTGCACCAGGGGAACCACAGGCATTAAGGAGAAAATGGCAAGCTTTGAGAAAGGAGAAGCCAGCAGATCCACAGCTCTTAAAACCAGGGACTCCCCAATTAGCCCCCAGATGACAATGCTTCATTAATGGACCATGTGAGAATTGGCTTATTTCAGAAGATGAGTACTTCAAAAGGTTTTCTTGATTTGTGTTTTGTATGCATAATGTTTTTGTACATTGTGAAAATTTACCCTTGTATTATTCAACTGCTGATTTCTCTGCCCTCCTACCTTGTATAAATCCAGAGAATCTACTGTCTCAAGTTTATGCAAGAAATTTTTCCACTTATTTTCTACCTCGTGAATGAATACTGATTACACAATGGCTGAGTAGAAGACAAAATAGGGAGGAAGGTTATGTCAGCCAGGGGAAGAGAGAGACAGAAAAGAATTTCATGTCAAGATGAGGAAGAGAGGGTCTGAGAAGAATCCATGAAAATAAACATCTAAAGTCAAAGAGCCAGACCAATAATAATGTTGATTCAGGTATCATGAAATTATGACTGGGTGGCTTAGAGGTTAAGGTAGATCCATTAACTTCTCAGCTATTGAGGTGCAGATTGAAATAAATCTTATGTTCTCTGTGTGTTACAGAGGACTAGAAAAGATAAAGAAATACAAGTGATGGATTAATTCAATTATTTGCACTTATATTAAAATAATTCATTTTACAGTGTCTGGAGAAGGAAGTAAGGAAAACCATGACAAGCAGTGAGGGGAGGGCCAGGGAAAGAATGACAGGTGTCTGCAGATAATGCGTCCCATCCATTTAGTTCTTCACATCCTTTCCTGTTGAGGACACCTTTGATGCAAATGCACATGAGACAGAGACATCTTAACATGCTTTCCTATTTCTGTGGAGGCTACCCACACATCTTTCACATTCTGTCCAATATTACAATTATAGTCCATGGATGTTCATGAACATGTAACCAACACATGAGTCACAATGACCTCATCAATATAGACACTTACCTGGAAGACATTTCTCCTTCTAAACCAAAGGAACAACCAGATGACCTACAAAGTGTTCTGTCCCCTGGAAAGGTTTCTCTTCACCACTGTGTTCAGGCACATCCCAGAAACAAGACACAATGCTCCTCTGTCCATTTTCAGTTGGGGCAGGCATGTCACACAGAACCATGTATAACCAGCATGACTTTGGTCCTCCTTCTCAATATACCATAGAGAACTGCACATGTGGACCACAGGCTTAGTTTGTGATGAGAATGTAGGAGGAGTACACAATGTGGGCCACTTTCTTATGCCTCCATGGTCTGCTAGACATGTCTGTGGGTGCACACTGACATTTGATGATGACAGCTTTGTACCTTAGCACATAGGTGCCCAAATAATTATGGGCACCAATAACAAATGATAAAAAGAAACAAATCATGTATACATATATATGCATATGTGTGGTTTTTTTCATGTACATGTAAATTTGTGTGTACATATACAAATATATGGGTACTATCTTAGCATTTTATTACTGTAAAGAAACAACATGACCATGGCAACTCTTATAAGAGAAATTATTTTATGAGGCTATCTTAGAGTTTCAGAGTTTTACTCTATTATCATCATGGAAGAAGTCATGAAAGCATGTAGGCAGACATGGTGCTGAAGAAAGAAAGAGTTCAGCATCTTGATCAAAGGCAGCAGAAAGAGACTAAATACTACACTGGTGGACTTTGAGCATATATGGCCACAAACCCATGTCTTCACAGTGACAAACTTCCTCTAACAAAGCCATACTTCTTACAATAAGCCCACACTTCCTAATGGTGCTACTCCCTGTAGCCAAGCATTCAAACACATGCATCTATTGGAATGATATCTATGGAAACCACCACATCCTACTCCCAAGCTCTCATAGGCTTGTAGCCGTATCATAATCCAGAAATGTTTTCAGACCAACTTCAAAAGTCCTGATAGTCTATATCAGTCTCAAGTTTTTTTAAAAGTCCAAAGTTCAAACTCTTTTCTAAGATTCATGCTATCGTTTAATTCTAATCCCATATAAAATAAAATAACAGATTGCATACTCCCAACATAACTGGCACAGGATATAAATTACTGTTCCAAGTGGAGGAGAGGCAAAATAGTGAGAAAAACACTGGACCAAAGAAAGACCAAAAACCAGCTGGGAAAACTCTAAACTCTGTGTTTCCATGTCTGAGGTCAAAATGCTCTTCAGATCTCCAACTCCTTTCAGATTGGTTGACTACAACACACTTCTCTCACTTGTGCTGGTTCCAAGCACAGTTAGTATCTTTCCTTGACAGATAACCCATGACTCTGGCATCTCCAACATCTTGGGGTCTCCAAGGGAATTCAGGTGTCAATTTCACAGCTTTGCACAATGACTTTTCACAACTTGACACAGTGGCCTCTCTGGATCTCCATGCAGGGACACCCCTGTTACACGCCTGGCCTCAGAGACCTTCCTTAGTCCTGGAGGGAGATTCCATAATCCCTTGATTTTATTCTTGACTCTAAAACGAGAAACATGTGGCTGAAGCAGCCAAGTTCTACTGCTTGATGCCAAGTTCTGCCAATCCCTTGTTCTAGTACATCTTCACCAACTCTCTTTTAAATGATTTCCATCACTGCCTAAGTTTGGCTGTCCTAGAACTTACTCTGTAAACTGACCTTGACCTCAGCAATCTGCATGCCTCTGTCTCCTGAGTGCTGAAATTAAATCCATATGCCACCACGCCTAGACCTAAGCTTTTCTTTAATTCCTTTTCACAACGAAGAAGTTTAGCTAGGTAGGAACTTGCTACCACTGAGGCCACTACACCCTTAATTGTATTCTATATCTTTTATCTGTTTATTTCCTTGAGCACAGGATTTAACTCCATTCCACTTCCTTGTGCCCCATTAACCCTGGAAACATACATTCTGTATTTTTCCTTGCCAAGCTTGCTCTCCTTCATTAAACCTCTCTTCAAAAGAGTGAACCACAAAATAGAGTCTATGCTAGACTGTTTTTATACTTTCCTTTGACAATACAATTAATCTAAATCTCTTTTCCTTAGCCTCAGGCACACTCTTCAGACAAGAATAAAAAAGCAGACACATTCATCACCAAAATATCACAAGAATGATCTCTAGGTAACATACTAATATTCTTCTGCTATGAAACCTCTGGAGCCAGGCTCTCATAGCTCAAATCACTCTCAGCACCACTGTCCTCCATGTTCCTATTAGTATGGCACATCTAGCCTCAGTTGAAGCATTCCACTGCTTTCCTCATCCATAGTTCCAAAATCTACATTCCTCCAAACCATAGCATGGTCAGGCCTATCACAGTAATACCTCAGTCCCTGGTACCAACTTCTGTCTGTCATAGTTAGAGTTTTATTGCTGTAAAAGACAACATAAAAATTTTTGTATTTTCAGTATGTTTGTATATGTGTATGAGTGTGTTACCTGCATGTATATATGTGTACTCCCTGTGTGTCTACTGCCTTTGGAGATCTGAAAAAGGTGTTAGCTGCGTTACTCTGGAGTTACAGCAGGTTGCTAGCTACCATATGGGTTCCAGGAATAGGACCCAGGTCCTCTGTAAGAACCACAAGTGCTTCCAGTCTCTTAGCCATCTCTATATCACCCAAAATAAAACATTTAGTTGGGGCTAGCTTACAGTTTCAGAGGTTTATCCCATTATCATCAGGATCAGAAGCAAGAAACATACAGTCAGGCATGGTGCTGGAGGGGCCAAAAGTTCTACATCTTGATCATAGTTAGTAGAAGTAGACTGTGTATCATACTGATGTACCATGAGCATATATGAGCTCAAGAGTCACCTTCACCGTGACATGCTTTCTCTAACAAGGCCACACCTCCTCCTGTAAGGCTACATCTCCTAATAGTGCCACTACTTATAGCCAAGTAAAGTGGAAATGTCTGGTTTCTTTGGAAAGTCAGTTATGTCACAGAATGTTTCATTGAAGCAGACACAGGTAAAAGGGTATTTTGTTGAAGCAGACACATGAAAGGGCAACTGGTATATAAAAGAAATATGAATATAACCCAAAAGACAGTAGATGATGCCAGATGTCATTGGTACACTTCACCACTGTTTATTGGTTAACATTTGCCATGACTTCATTAAAAAAAAAAACAAAAAAAAAAAACTCACTAAAAAACTTCTGGTGGTGTTCTGAGGGCTTCTTACCACTTCCTCAGACTTGGGCTGATTAACAGAGTGATGTCACCTGATACAGACTCACATGAAGTTTTGCTAAGACAGACTCATGTAGTGAGGCAAGACCCATGGGAGGACACATGATGTTTGGAGGGAGTATAAATAGAACTCAACAGGCAGTGATGGGAGGCCTACATAACTAGCTTTACAACCCTTCTTTGGTCCTGTATCTTCATGGATCCTCACTTCACTGAGAGAGGCACAGCAAAGAACTTGTCCTAGAGTCCCTGGTGATCCTGGTCCCTCCTGCTGATTCATGCAGATGTGGCTGAGGCTTGGGTATCTCTACAAGTTTGTGGCACTGCTGCTGATTCTGTTTATTATCCTGACATTACTAAACTAGAATCCTGATATTATATATATATATATATATATATATATATATATATATCCAGATATAGATATAGATACAGATATAGATATAGATATAGATATCCTGACAACACAGATTAGATTTGCTCCAAAAAAACTGTTTCTAAAAAGGTCCACATTCCTTTTCTGCTAACCTTTCTTTCTAGTTGCCTCTGGTGGATGGTGGGCTAAAAGGAAATTTACTTAAAAACCCTTAATAAATATACGTTGGAAGGATGAAAACCTACAGCCAACTGTTTAAATACATGAATCTGTGGGGGCCATACCTATTCAAACTACCACAATCAATGTGTTCCTTTTTTCATTTGAAGTCTTGTGGTTCACATAACAAAAGACTACATTGATAACATGTCAATATCCTAAACAGACACACAGACTCAATGTGCTCTATCACAATCCTAGCAGTCACTCTTAGGAAATTGCCAAAGAGATCTTAAAGTTCAATGTGAAGTCCAAGGGCCTCAGAAGAGGCCTGTGGTGGTTGCAATAAGAATGGCCCACAGGCTTACATATTTGCTTCATCACCAAGGAGTGGAACACTTTGGAAGGATTAGAAGGACTAGGAGGTATGGCCTAGTTGGAAGAAGTGTGTCACTGGAAGTGGACGTTGAAACTTCAAAGGCCACGCCAGGTCCAGTGTCTCTCTGCCTGTGGATCAGGATGTAGCTCTCAGCTCCTGCTCCGGAGCCATGAGTGCCTGCATACCCTAGCAATGGTGATAAATAATGGACGACACCTGTAAGACTGTGAGCAAGGCCACAATTGCATGTTTTCCTTTACAAGAGTTGCCATGGCAACAGTGTCTTCATAGTAATAAACCAGTGACTAAGACAAGGTCAAACAGTCTCTAGAAAGAAGGACAAAAGGCAAGAACTCATATTTAACACCTTTGAAACCATCCACAAAGCCATAGCAAACAAGAGGGATCATAGAATCTAGTAGATGAAGATTGTCACTTCAGACACCAGCACTAAAACTTACTGATTGACATTCTAGTTAAGGACATAAAAATCTTTCAATGTGGAAAGCACAATATTTTCCAAAACTGTGGATGAGTAACATGGAAATCTACATGAAAAGAATATAATCCAGCCTGTACCGTATACCATCCACAAAAATGATTCAGAATGGATCAAGACCTAAAAGAGAGATTGGATTCAAGATGGCAGTAGCTGCTGGAACCTGCAGGACCGCACAGCAGTTCTGATGAGCCTGAGAGACACACAGAGGCTCTGAGTAGGGACATGATGGTGGCAGAGGGGTTTGCAGAGCCTGAAGTATCTGTAGAACAACTCTGTTAAAAAGGCAGATGTAATGGGAAGATGCTTTCACACAGAGTACTCATGATACTTGAAGGAGAATGATAAAACTTGATATGAAGTGGCAGAGCTTATGGGATGGCTATGAGAATGTAGGTATAGCAAACATGTCATTGCTGAATAGGACTGGCACTTTGCCTACCATGAGCCAGGGCCAGCAGGACAGGCGCAACATGACAGCCTCCACACTGCAGCCCATGCTGCTTCTCCTGCTGAGAGAAGGACAGTATTGGGCAAGATGGAGAATGGTTCATAGTCTGAACTGTGTAACCCCAAAACACCTCCAGAGTCTGTACTGACACCAGAAGCCATGTTGGTATTCATGGTTCATGTTATAACTAAGGGACATGCTGATGTCAGTAGTTTATGTTGCTGCCCCATTCCATGTTGATGTCTGTGGCCCATGTAGATGTTGATGGTCTGTGCTGCAGCCAAGTGCCATCTTGATGTCCATGTTCCATGCTCTCCTTAGAATTCATGTGGATGTCCCTGGTCCATGCTGTCACCAGAACCATGTAGAAGTCAATGATCCAGGCTGGTGTTTGCTGTGATGGGTAAGGAAGCTTCGTTTACAGTGGTATGTATCAGTGAAGATGGCAAACTCACAATGTAGTATGTGAGACACTTAAGGATTTTCTGACAACCTCCTGCCATCCCCTGCCCACACACATCAGGTAAAACAAAAAAATAGAGTACACAGGAATCTGTTGAAGAGAATTCACAAAAAGAGTGATGGGGTGCTGACATGTAGCTCCTCACAGTGGATGGCTTCTGGCATGGGCTGGGGCTGAGAAAGGACTCAGTTATCTTTTAGGCACTGGAAACAGAGTTTAACAGTGCTCTAGTAAGTACATGGGCAACACTAATTAGCTTGGTGTGGTTTTCCTTTGTTTTCTTTTCTTTTTCTTTTTCTTTTTATTGGTGGGAGAGGGCACAAGAGTCAGGGAGTACACCTGGGAGAGTAGGAAGTCAGTATGATTGGAATATATTGTGTAAAATTTTCAAATAAATAAATAAAAATAGTAAGTTGGAAAAATTAAAGGCCTAAAAGAAACTTTAAAAATGTAACACAGGAATAAATTTCCATAACATGAGTGAAAAACAACTTCTTAGATCTACTGAAAATTAACAAGAGATTCAAGTGCTTGGCCAGGAGTGGTGGAGTATGCCATTAATGTCTTTATGTAGGCTGGAGAATCTCTGTGAGTTTGAGGCTAGCTGGGTCTATACAGTGATTCTAGGCAAGACAGGGTTACATAGAGTGAATCTGTCTCGAAAGGAAAAAAATAGTGCATGAATTGGATTTTACCAATTTGAAAATTTTTATAATCAAAGGACATCATCAAAGAATCAAAAATTCCCCCAGGTGTGGTGCCCCATGCTATATTCCCAATACTGGGGAGGTAGAGGCAGGAAGATCAAAAATTTGAGGGTATCTATATGAATGTGGGAAGTTCCAGGCTAGCCTAGGCTATGTGAGATTTCTCACAAGATAAATATATACAATAAACAGTAGTACTCCACATTAACTATGAATGAAGTTTACCCAATCTCCAACATATGTAGCCACAGAATAAAATTGGAGGAGTTGAGACCAAATAAGGGAAAGAATAGTTCAGGCACTGAAGCACAGAGGAGTTGGCTGATTAGTGAGCAAAGGGCTACTCTTCAGATTATAGACCATACCCACCACCATCATAGGGTTGAAAGGGACTCAGCAGTGGGCAGCCAAAGGTGAAACACACCCTTGGATGCTGCATGCAACCTAGAGGAGACTTGGAAGGATCTGATGAGAACCCAGCTCCTTCTTTTTCAGCAGTGCATCATTTCACAGGAGAGATCACCATGACTGCCCATAGATTACACTGAACTTATATGTGATGTTTGCTCTCTGAGCTGTATTGATTCTGTGCCACATACTATCAACACAATATTGTCATGACAGCACATGCTGTGGTAATTAGCATACACTGCCTTAGCCTTCTGCTGTCTCTAGTATCACGCTGTCCGCAGCTGCCATGTTGTGTGTTGGTTGTTTTCTGTGAGCAACACCAGGTTACATGATGCAGATTGCTTGCTGCCTTGTAGGTAGGGGAAGCAACACATCAGACTGTGACCACATGTACTACTTCTCAACAGACAAAAACCTTCTCACCTCCTGCAGTCAGGCTGGATGATACTACTTGCTTTTGAAAAAAAAAAAAAACAGAAAAGAAAGAAAGAAAAAGAAAAAAATGAGTGTAAATAGAAGCAAACCACTGCTGAAAACCTGGGTCGTTATACGTTTTTCCATGCTTTCTTACCTTCTGTATAGGATGTGAAATATGTTGAATATACTTGGCCCAGGCAGTATTTGGAGGTATAGCCTTGTTGGAGTAGGTATGTCACTATAGGTGTGGGCTTTAAGACCCTCATGCTAACTGGTTAAAATCCAGCCTTCTCCTAGCAGCCTTCAGATGAAGATGTAGAACTCTACAATCCTACTGCAGCATGCCTGCCAAGAAATTGCTGTGCTCCACCACCCCCACCCCCACCCAACTCTTGATGATAATGGACTGATCCTCGGAACCTGAGAGCTAGCCCCAATTAAATGTTGCCCTATAAAAGTTGCCTTGCTCATGGTGTCTGTTCACACTAGCAAAACCTTAAGACAGATAACATGTTGAATACAAGATTCCTCATTCAGGATGGCTATGAGAGCAGAGAAGGTCACGCCCAAGAGCTAAAAACTTTAGTAACAAGTAAACTGCTGCCATTACAATACAGTAACATTACTGAGGCGTTTGGAATTATACTTTAGTGCCACCTGTCAATCAAGTCAGCAATGTTGGTTTCATAGTGTTTTGTAACAATTACTAAGTAATACATTGATTCAAATGCACAGATCAATTTCACAAAGGTAAGATACTTCACTTTTCTTAAATAGTGAATACTCAAACTCCTACTTCCAGGATCCTGGTTCACCAGTCTACCCTAGTATGTCCCATCACCTTGAGAAAAGCCCCCTTGATATCTTTGTTTCTCAGACTGTAGACCACAGGGTTGAGCAAGGCTGTGAAGACATTGTAAAACAGTGAGACCTGCTTGTCTCTCTCAGGGGAGTAGCTGGAGTTGGGCCTCATGTAGATGTAAGTGGCTGGAGCATAGAAGAGTGTGACCACAGTCAGGTGGGAGGCACAGGTAGAGAAAGCCTTGCAACGGCCCTGAGTGGACTTGATCTTGAGAATTGCCTTGGCAATATGGATGTAGGAGGCCACAATGAGGGAAATTGGAATAACAACCACAAAAACACTCAACACAAAGTCCACCATCTCTATAAGGTGGGTATCCATGCAAGCCAGGCTACGCACTGAAGGACCTTCACAGAAGTAATGGTTGACCCTGTTGAGCCCACAATATGGCAGACTCATGGTGAAGAAAGTATGCAACAAGGAAGAAAATAAACCACAGATCCAAGTCCCTGCTGCCAACCATATGCACAGGCCCCAGTTGAGGATGACAGTATAGCGCAGGGATAGCAAATGGCCACATACCGGTCATAAGCCATCACAACAAAGAAATGTGCACTCAGTCATTCCCAGGGCACCAAACACATACATCTGCAGCCAGCAGCCAGCAAAGGAGATGGTCTGAGAGTGAGCAAGAAGATGCACCAGCATCTGGGGCATGGTGGTGGTGACATAGCCCATATCCAACAGGGAGAGGGTACAGAGGAAGAAGTACATGGGCGTGTGCAGCTGTGTGTCCAGGCAGACCAGCATGATGATGAGCCCGTTGCCCAGGACTGAGCTCAGGTAGATGAGAAGGAAGACAATGAAGAGGATGCTGTTGGTTGTGGGGTCACTGGAGAAGCCAACCAGGATGAACTCAGAAACCCAACTTTGGTTCTGCCCTGGAATCATCCACATGGTGGAGGCTGTAAGAGAATCCAATATTCTATGTGTCACTTGACACATGCCGGTGATAGATGCAGAAATGAGAGATACAGGCTGAGGAAATGGCTCAAAGGTGAAGCACTGATGCTGTTCCAGTGTACTAGACAGCTCAAAGCTGCGTCTAACTCTAGTTCCATGGGATTTGACTATTCCTCTCACCTCCACAGGCCAGACTCACACATGGTAAACAAGCATGCATATAAACAAAGACCCATATACATAAAATAAAAAATAATACTCTTTAGTTTACATAAAGAAAGATTGGGATGTGGGTCCTGAGTTTACTGGTCAGATCCTGTGTACTCTTCTTAAGTTATGAACCTCCCAAAGCCTCAGTCTCTTCATCTATCAAGTGAAGGTGATGACACTCATGTCTTGGGGTTATGATGAATATCTGAAGCATTTCACATAACTCCTCAAAACACCACATAACACAGAACAGGCCATAGGCTGTCACAAACTCTCAATCTGGGAAGGCAGAGACAGGAAATCCCCACAGCAAGAGGGATAAGATGCACTCGCTGAAATGATGAGCACTCGAGTCAAATGAGAAATCTCAATGAATAAGATGGAGAGCAACTGAGGAAGGTCTGCATATCAGCCTCTAAACACACACACACTCACACAGACACATGCGCACACACACACACAGTTAGAGAAAGAAAAACAGACAGACAGGCAGACACACAGAGGCATGGACACCACTGAAATACATAAAACTAGTAAACAAATAGATAAAAAAGGGCCAAATAAGTGAAACCCAGGCCTATGCACATACACCCATGCACAATCACATGAATAAGGATAGAAGCACATGTGTGCCCTGGGGACACCATGAAGCACATGTGTGCACTGCACTGGGTAACACTGTCTCTCTGTCAGAAAAATTCCCACCACCCTCCGCACACAAAACATCCATTGTAGGTACACTGTAGATTTAAGGAGTAAATCTAAAGTAATCAAAATTTTTAGAATCAAACCTGATAAATATCATCAAAAAATTGTCAATTTTGGATAAGCAAAGATTTTTTTTTATTGGAAGTTTTATTTACATTTCAGATGTTCTCTCCTTACCCCATTTCCCCCTCCCTCCCTCCTAGGAACTCACTATCCCTTCCCCCCTCCTCCTGCCTCCATGTTGGTGTACCCCCACCCACCCTCCCCCGTACCTCACCTCCCCACCCTCGAATATCCCCCCCCCCCGACGTCCAGCCTTCATGGGACCAAGGATCTCTTCTCCCACTTATATATAGCTCCCTTGCATATATAGCTGGAGCCATGGGTCCCTCCCTAAGCGCTCCCAGGCTGGTGGTTTAGACCCTGAGGGTTCTGGTTGGTTAGTATTGTTGCTTTCCTCATGGTGTTTCGAATCCTCTCAACTCCTTCAGCCTTCACTCTATCTTCTCCATTGGGAACCCCATGATCAGTTTAATGGTTAGCTGTGAGCATCTGCCTCTGAGTATGTCAGACTCTTGCAGACTTCTAAGGAGACAGCTATATCAGGCTCCTGTCAGCATGTATATCCTGACATCCACATCAATGTCTACCTTTGGTGACTGCACATGGGATGGATATCCAGGTGGAATGGTCCGTAGACGGCCTCCCCTTCAGTTTCTGTCCTGCACTGTGTCTCCATATTTGCTCCCTTGAGTATTAAAGGAGCACAAAAAAGACTTTCCATGGAGGAAAACATAATGGTAAGCTAGAAAACCAAAAATGGAGTATTCAAAGTATTTATACAAAGACTTAGAAAAGAACAAACATAGCCGGGCAGTGGTGGCGCAAGCCTTTAATCCCAGCACTTGGGAGGCCAGCCTGGTCTACAGAGTGAGTTCCAGGACAGTCAGGGCTACACAGGAAAACCCGTCTTGAAAAACCAAAAAAGAAAAAGAAAAACACAAACATAACATCAGACACTCCAGGAGAACAGAGAACACGATTGAAGGCATGTCACAGAGGCAGCTGTCTATTAGAAAATGATGAGATTAAGAAGTTCTCAGCACCATTACTCATCTGGACACTGCAGAAGAACACCACAGAGCCACGCCCACCTCTGCTTCTCAGTCTCACATCCCCACACACCTACAGCATGGCTGCAGTAACACATGTCTAGTATTAACAAGTGAGTAGATCCAAGGGGAGAGAAAATTAAAATGATCCCTTCAGCGTGTGCTTGGCTGTGCTCCCTAAAGTTAAACAATTCAATATTTTGCCCTGCAATACAAATATTAACTATAATTCTGAAACAACATGTAAGCTCATACACACATACAAACATATGCTCAAGGAAAGCATATGTTAAGGAAATTTCCAAACACTACTGTAAATAGTCTGAACTAAGGCTCCACTCATATGCTGATGAGCAAGACAATGCTTCAGGCAGGAGTTGCTGCTGATGGGAGTAGAAACATGAAAGAGACTTGAAGCCACCCCCAGTCTTCACTTCCCTGTCCCCATCCTCTCTCCTGTCCAGTCCTGCTCATCACCCTCACAGACATCCTTTCTCTCACCCAGCTCAGGGGACCATCCTCTCCTCTGGCATTTTCTATCCATTTCCATGTGACACTCGCCTCAAAATTTTCCTTCTTCAATGCGGTCTTTTTTTAATTAAAGTAATTTTCAGGGGCTGGAGAAATGGCTCAGCAGTTAGGAGTACTGACTTCCCTTCCAGAGGTCCTGAATTCAACTCTCAGCTCACACCATCTATAATGGGATCTGATGACCTCTTCTGGTGTGTCTAAAGACAGTGACAGTGTATTCATATTAAATAAATAGTCTAAAATCTATCTTAAAAACATTTTTTGTACAACGCACTTTGAACATACTCTTCCCCTCCCCCCACTTCTCCCAGATCCTCCCCACCCAACTTCATGTTCTTTCTCCTCCCAAACTCTCTTTCAAGACAAAAGATATAAAAGAAAAGAAGAAACAACAAAAATTTTAAAATCTAACAAAAACAACAACAAAAAACACCTAGAAGAAACAAAACAGCAAACAAACAAAACCATGGGATCGCTTTCCTGTTTGCCAACTTCTCCTGAGAACCTGGTTTAGCGTGGGGTGTGACTGATATGCACACTGAGACTCTACTGGAGAAAACCAACCTCCCTTTCCCAGTGGGTATCAGTTGCAAATGAGTTCTTGTTTAGGGCAGGACTTGTTGTCCACTTTCCTCTCTCTGGGCTGAGAGATCATTTGCATCAACATTTGTTCAGGAGACTGCTGCAGGGGTTATTCAAGATTTTTCAAGCTGGTCCTATCTGGCCCCAGCTGAAAGCCTTTTAACAGCTCTGAAGCCCCATCATCTGAGGCACACACATTGGTCATCCCTAACCTGCTCTGTGAAGACTAAGCCTCAGGATGCAGCTGTGTCCTCCACCTCCCTGTTTCCATGCAAGCACACTCTGTGCCCTGTACATCTCTGCCTCTCCCACCTTAGGGCACTTGCCTAGCTTCTCACCATGGAAGGGGAACCAGCACCTGCACCATTGCCCACACTGTGGCCACAGCTCAGCAGGAAGCCTTCCCTTCTGTGCTACCACCCCATCCCTAACCCAAGTAGGATCCCTCCTGTATTTCCTGTTCATTGGCTGTTACAGTCTGAAGAATCCTAGAGGAGTCTTTCTTCCTCTCCTATTAACTGAATTCCCAGACCACTGAGAAAGAATTGTTTACAGTAGGGTATGACTAAATGGATGATTTCCTAGCCTTGACAGTAATAAAAATAACTAATATTAATTTTGATTAATTTCCATTTTCCATTGTTCCCCTAAATTTAGGCTAACATCACAGCTCACTGAAATAAGTTTTATTAACTATGTTGTTATAGGTAGAAACCTATGGCCTGGAAAGGTCAGTTTTTTTCTAGATTACAAGCTTGCCATGAGAGAAGTAAGTGAGAGTTGAGGTGGACCAGCCTCAGAGCCTGGCTCTCAGTCACTGCCTTCTCTGCTCAGGCACACAGGCTCTCAAATGGGAGCTGAAGAATGCAGTCTTCAGTGTTCTCTGGTTGAGATCATTGAGATTCTGCACACACCAGAGCTCCTAGGACAGAGCTGGATGAACACCCACAGACCAGCTCTCCAGGTGAGTCAGGTTGGCCCTGGAGTGTACTTAAAGGAGAAGAATTCAAGGAAAGAGTATCTGAGGTGTGGTTTCTGCAGCATGGGAAAATCATTTTGTCCTCTACAGCCTATTATGTTTTCCCAGCTCAGTGGCCTCTGATTTAGCTTTCAGTGTTCCACCAGGCCTGGTGGGTCAAATCTGTGAGCCCAGTACTGCAAATGAAGACATCAGGATTGAGTTCCAGGCTAGATGATGCTATATGGTAGCTCCAACCTACAAAGTCAACCTCCTAAGTCAAGGCTTAGGATCAGTAGTCTAAAGAAATTCAGTACTATGTCATGAGTTTGAAGTCAGGTTATGCTACAGCAGACTTACATTGCCTACCTCAAAAGAGAAGATCATCATGGCCATGGCCACAAAGAGCATCGAGCTGTGTCTCTGTGGTGTGAGGAGACATCTTCAGAGACACTGACCATCACTGCTCTCTCATAGATAGGGCTTTCTGCTTCGCTTGAGATCTTTCAGCTCAGACCTCCACATTCCTTATTTATCAGCATAATTTGAAACAAACTCTCTGTAAATATACATTAAGATAATAAAAGAAGGAAGGAGGAAGAGCAGGCAAAAGGGGAAGAGGTCTGGGAGTTTGAGATGTATGTACAGAGGATGACTCGACTGCTACTCAATTGCAGTCCATCTTATGTCTGAACCTCACCCACAAGCCAAACACCAGTGACCATCTTACCACTTGTAAATCCAGGGAATGTCTCACAAGTTGCTGTTTCTTGATCTTCCAAGAAAAAGGCTAAAGGGGATTTCGCCCTAAAGGAACAAAGTCAAGAGGGACACCATGCTAGGCACCCCAGTTACCAGAAAAATTCCAAGGTGATATGGAGTTTGAGAGGCTGAGTCTATTGATTTCTCTGCAAGGACCAGGCAATCCTGGATCCTAAAGGTGGTGTCTATAAAATCCTGCTTAACATAGGCAAGCTCAGACATTTTCAAGTCTTCCCAATGGGACCAGCAGCTGAGGTTTAACCTGGCCCTCATCCTTAGCTTCCCCCAGGAGAGAACAGAAAGGCTCATTTGTGTTCAATAGGGATGCTAAGATGATTCCCAGGATGTTGTAAACAAGAGAACTACTGTTGGGGACAGCAAAGGAGGAAGCAGCCCCTGGGTGAGGGGTGGTGACCTGTTCCCTTTTCTAAACTAACTAGGGAATACGCACAACTCAGAGAACAGGAAATGGAACATGGTGACCTGATACACAGGTCAGGAACACAAGTTCTCATTGTGACTCCTTTTGCTGTCCAAACTCTGAGCCCAGACAGGCAATAAGAGACAGGCAATGAGATCATGTTTGAATCACACTCCTCTACCTTCCTCAACTACCTTGGGGCAAACCAAAGTCCTTTCTCCCTGCTGTATATGTGAGCAAGTTACCCAGCCACTCTGGTGCTTATGAAAAGATAACAACAATGGTGGCTGGAGGGTAGCTTTCAGAAACAGACAATATCATACTCAGGCAGAGGCTCCAGTGTGGATCCAAGGATGCAAATGCAACTCAGAACCATGTATAACTCCAATTATAGAGAATCTGCTATCTTCTTGTGATTTCCCCAGGGCTCAGGCATGCTTGTGAAGTTGGAGGCAACATAAGCAAAGACAAAGAAGAAAATGAGTCAACCATAAAACAGAAACATGGAAGTCAACATGACATTCCCATGACAGTGGACAAAGAAAACTCTCCCAAGGGATCATGTCTTTTAGATGCAAATAATAATTGGGGACCAAAAAAATATCAAACTCTGGAGCATGTTCTCCATAACTTGCAGGTATTCTGCCTTGGTTTCCTCTTCTGTAGAATTCCAGTAGTAACCTCTTCCCTTCCAGGCTTGCTAGAATAAAATGTGAGGATGTACTGCACCTGCCACAAGTACTGGCCTATGGTCCATGACCTTGAGTCTCCATCCCTGCCTTCTGTCTGTGTCTTGGATTCCTAAGTATCCAGAAGGAGAATACAGGACTATTACATTCTTCCTGGTTGATTGATAAGGTTTTAGAATTTCCATGAGCACAGAACAGTGGTGGTGCACTAATTTGATTCCAAGTCTTAGAAGACAGAGGCAGTTGGGTTTCTACAAGTTCAAAGCCAGCCTGGTCTACAGAGCGAGTTCCAGTTTAGCCAAGGATACACAGAGAAACCATGTTTGGAAAACAAACAAAACACAAACAAAAAAGAATTTCTGCAAGGTGCTCCATAAACACAGAGAATATTAAAAGCTAATTATATCTATGACAAATAAGTAAATTGTATAGGAATAAAGACAAAATATCTGAGGATGTGTTCATCTCTATAACACCTGAGTAAATATATTGTTTGAGGCTACAGTGTGATTTATAGCATTAAAAAATGGCAACAAAAGCTCCAAAACTCTTCAAATCCTGATGATCAACTACATTTTTCCTGTGGTCTGTGTTCTAGCAGTTGTCTGGTGTGTGCATTTGCTGGTTGAAATACTGTGTAATGATATGTGATCTGAACTGCTGTTCAGTGGCATGTTGGCAACCATGACATTGGCTATGATGAGAGTATTTATACCTCAGTAATGACAATCTGCACTAATCAGAAGCATCATGGCACAGCCCTGGCCCATACAATGCTGTTGCTAAGCATCGTCCCACAGCTCTGACCCCAACTCTTCTCACTGGTGTTGATGATCCCCATGAGCTCTGGACAGCAGTTGAGTCCAGGTGACTCTTCTCCCCCAGGATCAATAAGGAGACAGAGGCTCGGGGAGAAGCAGACAGAACTGATTGGGTGTCATAAGTAGGATGATACAACCACCCTGGCTCTGCTGGTTTTATTCATAATGATTTTATTATACAACCATAAGAAAAAGAGATGTGAAAGAGAAGGGGGAGGGAGAGAGACATAGAGAGAGGGAAGGAGAGAGAGACACAGAGAGAGAGAGAGAGACAGAGAGAGAGAGAGAGAAGAGAGAGAGAGAGAGAGAGAGAGAGAGAAAGAGACTTAGACATGGATGTCTACAACATAGCAGAAAACCAGTCACATGATAGGAATGGTACTTGATAAAAGTGAAAAAGGCCCAACTCCCACAGAAAGTGTATTTGGGATCCTGCAAAAGAAAGAGACAAATGAGAAAAAAATGGGAAGAGGGGAGATGTTACACCTTTCTGAGTGATAAAAGTGTACATGTCAGTTTTATTTCCTCATATTAAGGGGCTTGCTGCTAAATACACTCACTTTTCTAGCACTTTCTGAATTCTGACTGGCTAATTCAACTCAGTTGTTCTGGCCCAAATGCCTCTTCAAAGTGACTGGTTGAAATTGATTGTCCTGGCTTCATGCTGAATTGCTCTGCATGATCTCAAATTAATTCTGGCAATCTATTCTAATATTCTGGCTCCTTCTCATTCTCTGGCTCATTCTTTCTTCACCTGCAACCTGTCTCTGTAAAGTTGTCCCAGGAAAACTACCTTCTCTTTATCTCTGTCTCTTTCTCTGTGTCTCTGTTTCTGTCTGTCTTCTGTCTGTCTGTCTCTGTCTGTCTGTCTGTCTCTGTCTGTCTCTGTCTCTCTGTCTCTCTGTCTGTCTCTGTCTCTCTGTCTCTCTGTCTCTCTGTCTCTCTCTGTCTCTCTCTCTCTCTCTCTCTCTCTCTCACACACACACACACACACACACACACACACACACACACAAACACCACACACTCTGCACTGGTCTATTAACTCGTTTCTTTCCTGTGCTGTGAATTGGGCATATCCTAACTCTGACACATTCTGTCAAATCATTTCTGACTCTTCATTTGTCCACCACTCAAATAGACATCGATTTCAAACATGGTTGCATCCTTCTACAAAGTAATTTTACCTTCAGTGTTAGGGATTAAAATTGTGCACTAAGGGCTTTTCTTTATTGCAGGCAGAGGGATTAAACATATGTCATTCCAGCTGAGTCACACAGACCTTGATGATCTTTAAATGTTAAAATTAAAATTCCTCTACAGTGAGGACTCAAAAAGGTAGGCAGGCATGTCTCATCGCTGCTCCCAGGGACTGCACAACCTGTTATTTTGTTTTTTTTTGGCTTTTTGGTTTTTTTTGTTTAATGACAGTACCAACAAGAGAGTGTCAAGCATGGCCCTACCTGTTCATGCCAAGGATAATGAAAAATGACTAGGAAGACATGAGCAATTTGGCAAAATTCACCAGCTAGTGAATGTAGGACCATCACCAGGGACTGGCAACTTGCCTCTTGGGTGAGATGGACTCTGCCATGTCTATCATGTGTTTAATTGTGTGAGTTCAAGCTAATGACTGGACCTGGCTCTAACCAAAGATCCCTCCTGCATCTCAGAGCTGGGCCTGACCACAGTGGTCCTGAGATTATCCAGAGGTCAGCATGAAGGAAAAGTCAAACTTGAGAGGTTTCACTCTGCACCAGGGGAACCACAGGCATTAAGGAGAAAATGGCAAGCTTTGAGAAAGGAGAAGCCAGCAGATCCACAGCTCTTAAAACCATGGACTCCCCAATTAGCCCCCAGATGACAATGCTTCATTAATGGACCTGTGAGAATTGGCTTATTTCAGAAGATGGGTACTTCAAAAGGTTTTCTTGATTTGTGTCTTGTATGCATAATATTTCTATATATTGTGAAAGTTTACCATTGTGTATTATTCAAATGCTGATTTCTCTGCCCTTATATCTTGTTTAAATCCGGGGAATCACCTGTCTCAAGTTTCTCTAAGCAATTCTTACCACTTTATAATCTGCCTTGTCAATGCATACTGATCACACAATGCCTGAGCAGAAGACAGAATAGGAAGGAAGGTTACATCAGCCATGGGGAGTAGAGAGACAGAAAGAAAATTCAGATCAAGATGAGGAGGAGAGGATGTGAAAGAATACTATGGAAATAAAATCATAACTGGGAGGCTTGGAAGTTAAGGTAGAACCAACCATAGATCCTAGGGTCTAAACCACCTGCCTGGGAGCACATAGGGAAGGACCCATGGCTCCAGTTGTAATATGTAGGATGGCCTTGTCGTGCATAGGTGGGAGAAGAGGTCCTTGGTTCGTGAAGGCTGGATGCCCAGTGTTGGGGAATTCAAGGGTAGGGAGGTGGGAGTAGGGGGCAGGGAACATCCTCATAGAAGCATGAGGAGGGAGATGAGATAGGGGGTTCCTGGGTGGGGGGAAATGGAGAAAGGGGATAACATCTGAAATGTAAATAAAATATCCAATAAAAAAAAAAGAGCACCGACTGCTCTTCCAGAGATCCTGAGTTCAATTCCCAAAACCACATGGTAGCTCACAACCATCTCTAATGGGATCAGATGCCCTTTTCTGGTTTGTCTGAAGACAATGACAGTGTACTCATATAAATGAAATAAATAAACCTTTTTTTAAAAGTTAAGGTAGGTCCTTTAACTTCTCAGCTATTAAGGTGCAGCTTGAAATAAATCTTATGTTCTCTGTGTGTTACAGAGGACTAGAAAAGATAAAAAAATACAAGTGATGGATTAATTCAATTATTTGCACTTATATTAAAATAATTCATTTTACAGTGTCTGGAGAAGGAAGTAAGGAAAACCATGACAAGCAGTGAGGGGAGGCCAGGGAAAGAATGACAGGTGTCTGCAGATAATGCGTCCCATCCATTTAGTTCTTCACATCCTTTCCTGTTGAGGACACCTTTGATGCAAATGCACATGAGACAGAGACATCTTAACATGCTTTCCTATTTCTGTGAAGGCTACCCACACATCTTTCACATTCTGTCCAATATTACAATTATAGTCCATGATGTTCATGAACATGTAACCAACACATGAGTCACAATGACCTCATCAATATAGACACTTACCTGGAAGACATTTCTCCTTCTAAACCAAAGGAACAACCAGATGACCTACAAAGTGTTCTGTCCCCTGGAAAGGTTTCTCTTCACCACTGTGTTCAGGTACATCCCACAATAGGACACAAGTGCTCCTCTGTCCATTTTCAGTTGGGGCAGGCATGTCACACAGAACCATGTATAACCAGCATGACTTTGGTCCTCCTCCTCAGTATACCATAGAGAACTGCACATGGGGACCACAATCTCAGTCTATGGTGAGGATGTAGGAGGAGTACAAAACGTGGGCCACTTTCTTATGCCTTCATGGTCTGCTAGACATATCTGTGGATGCACACTGATATTTGATGATGACACTTTTGTGCCTCAGTACATGAGTACCCAGTTAATTATGGGCACCAATAAAAAGTGATAGGAAACACAATATATATATGCATATATATATGCATAATTGTGTGTTTCGCCTGTACATGTACATTTATGTGTACATAAATACATGTATGGGTACTGTCTTAGTGTTTTATTGCTGTGAAGAGACAACATAACCATGACAACTCTTATAAGGGAAAACGTTTTATGGGGCTATTTGCCCTACCCCAGCCTTGAGCAGGCTGGAAAGACCTGTTTGCCACAGGACCTTAACGACCCAAGTGGAATCATCCACCCTGGCTGCATGTACAACCTCCTACAGGAACTTATAAGAATAGACTATCCACTGAGCTTGCCTTGTGACATTATCCAACTGAAACAAAGGACGGGTTCCATGGGTTTCCCCTATATATACAAAGTGCTAAATATTAAACTTTGAGGCTTTATCAGAGAACTTTGCCTTGTCTTCATGCTTCTTTTGCCCCTCTGTCTCTGTTTCATTTCCAGCCCTCCTTTTAAGTGAACCCAGTTTGTCCATGGCCACTGGCAGCTACAGGGCTATCTTAGAGTTTCAGAGTTTTACTCTATTATCATCATAGAAGAAGTCATGACAGCATGTAGGCAGACATGGTGCTGAAGAAGTTAAGAGTTCTGCATCTTGATCAACAGCCAAGAGAAGGAGACTGTATACTACACTGGTGGACATTGAGCCTATATGACCTCAGAGTCATGTCTTCACAGTGACATACTTCCTCTAACAAAGCAGTACCTCTTACAATAAGCTCACACCTCCTACTAGTGCTGCTACTATAGCCCAGTATTCAAACACATGAATCTATTGGGGTGATATCCTTGTAAATCACTACATTCCACTCTTCAGTCCCCATAGGCTTGTAGTCATATCATAATCCAGAAATGTTTTCAGTCCAACTTCAAAAGTCCTCATAGCCTATATCAGTAACATATTTGTTTTAAAGTCCAAATTTCAAAGTCTCTTCTAAGATTCATGTAATATCTTAACTGTAATTCCTTATAAAAATAAAAAAACAAATTGCATACTCCCAACATATAGTGGCACAGGATATACATTATACATTACTGTTCCAAAATGGAGGAGAGGCAGGATAGTGAGGAAATACTGGACCAAAGCAAGACCTAAAACAAGCTGGGAAAACTCTAAACCCTTCATCTCCATGTCTGAGGTCAAAATGCTCTTCAGAGCTCCAACTCCTTTAATCTTGGTTGACTGCAACACACTTCTCTCATTGTACTTGTTCCAAGCACAGTTAGTATCTTTCATTGACAGGTAACCCATGACTCTGGCATCTTCAACATCTTGGGGTCTCCATGGCAATCCAGTGTATCAACTTCACAGCTTCCACAATGGCCTTTCACAGCTTCCCACAGTGACCTCTCTGGGTCTCCATGCAGAGACACCCCTGTTACATGCCTGGTCTCAGAGACTTTCCTTATTCCTGAAGGGAGATTCCATATACCCCTTGCTTTTATTCTTGACTCTAAAGCCAGAAACACGTGACTGAAGCAGCCAAGTTCTGCTGCTCCCTTGTTCTAGTACATCTTCACCAACTCTCTTTTAAATGATTTCTTTCACTGCCTAAGCTTGGCTGTCCTAAAACTTTCTCTGTAGACTGACCTTGACCTCAGCCATCTGCATGCCTGTCTCCTGGGTGCTGAAATTAAATCTATATGCCACCACGCCTAGACCTAAGCTTTTCTTTAATTCCTCTTCACAAATGGAAGCTTAGCTGATGAGATCTTGCTCCCACAGAGGCCACCAGGCCCTTAAATGCACTCAATATTTTTAACCTGTCTATCTTCTTCAGCACAGAATCTAACTCCATTCCACTTCCAGGTACCACTTTAACCTTTGAAACCATACATTTATATTTTTCCTTGCCAAGCTTGCTCTGTTTCATCAAAACTCTCTTCAAAGAAGTGAACCACAAAATAGAACTATGCTAGACTGTTTTATACTTTTCCTTTGACAATACAATTAATCTAAATCTCTTTACCTTAGCCTCAGGCACACTCTTCAGACAAGGATAAAAAAAGCAGACACATTCATCACCAAAATATCACAAGAATGATCTCTAGGTAACATACTAACATTCGTCTGCTATGAAACCTCTGGAGCCAGGCTCTCATAGCTCAAATCACTCTCAGCAGCACTGTCTTCCATGTTTCTATTAGTATGGCACATCTAGCCTCACTTGAAGCATTCCACTGCTTTCTTCATCCATAGTTCCAAAATCTACATTCCTCCAAACCATAGCATGGTCAGGCCTATCACAGTAATATCTCAGTCCCTGGTACCAACTTCTGTCTGTCATAGTTAGGGTTTTATTGCTGTAAGAGACAACATAACCTCAGCAACTCTTATAAAAGTTTTTAAAAACATTTTTTTTTTTCAGTTTGGTTTTTCTGTTTGTTTATCTATATGAGTGTCTTGCCTGCATGTATATATGTGTACCCCTGTATGCCTACCGCCTTTGGAGATCTGAAGAAAATGTTAGATGCATTTCTCTGGAGTTACAGCTGGTTGTTAGCTACCATATGGGTTCCAGGAATAGGACCCAGGTCCTCTGTAAGAACCACAAGTGCTTCCAATCTCTGAGCCATCTCTACATCACCCAAAATAAAACATTTAATTGGAGCTATCTTACAGTTTCAGAGGTTTATCCCATTATCATCAGGATCAGAAGTATGAAACATACAGTCAGGCATGGTGCTGGAGGGGCCAAAAGTTTACATCTTGATCATAGTTAGTAGAAGTAGACTGTGTATCATACTGATGTACCATGAGCATATATGAGCTCAAGAGTCACCTTCACCGTGACATGCTTTCTCTAACAAGGCCACACCTCCTCCTGTAAGGCCACATCTCCTAATAGTGCCACTACTTATAGCCAAGAAAGTGGAAATGTCTGGTTTCTTTGGAAAGTCAGTTATGTCACAGAATGTTTCATTGAAGCAGACACAGGTAAAAGGGTATTTTGTTGAAGCAGACACATGAAAGGGCAACTGGTATATAAAAAAAATATGAATATAACCCAAAAGACAGTAGATGATGCCAGATGTCATTGGTACACTTCACCACTGTTTATTGGTTAACATTTGCCATGATTTCATTAAAAAAAAAAAAAAACTCACTAAAAACTCACTAAAAAACTTCTGGTGGTGTTCTGAGGGCTTCTTCCACTTCCTCAGACTTGGGCTGATTAACAGAGTGATGTCACCTGATACAGACTCACATGAAGTTTTGCTAAGACAGACTCATGTAGTGAGTCAAGACCCATGGGAGGACACATGATGTTTGGAGGGAGTATAAATAGAACTCAACAGGCAGTGATGGGAGGCCTACATAACTAGCTTTACAACCCTTCTTTGGTCCTGTATCTATGGATCCTCACTTCACTGAGAGAGGCACAGCAAAGAACTTGTCCTAGAGTCCCTGGTGATCCTGGTCCACTCCTTGCTAATTCATGAGATGGGCTGAGGCTTGGTTTCTTACAAGTTTGTGGCACTGCTGCTGATTCTGTTTATTATCCTGACATTACTAAACTAGAATCCTGATAGTTATGTAATATTATATATATATAACCAGATATAGATATAGTGATATCCTGACAACACAGATTAGATTTGCTCCAAAAAAACTATTTCAAAAAGGTCCACATTCCTTTCTGCTAACCTTTCTTTCTAGTTGCCTCTGGTGGATGGTGGGCTAAAAGGAAATTTACTTAAAAACCTTAATAAATATACGTTGGAAGGATGAAAACCTACAGCCAACTGTTTAAATACATGAATCTGGGGGCCATACCTATTCAAACCACCACAATCAATGTGTTCCTTTTTCATTTGAAGTCTTGTGGTTCACATAACAAAAGACTACATTGATAACATGTCAATATCCTAAACAGACACACAGACTCAATGTGCTCTATCATAATCCTAGCAGTCACTCTCAGGAAATTGCCAAAGAGATCTTAAAGTTCAATGTGAAGTCCAAGGGCCTCAGAAGAGGCCTGTGGTGGTTGCAATAAGAATGGCCCACAGGCTTACATATTTGCTTCATCACCAAGGAGTGGAACACTTTGGAAGGATTAGAAGGACTAGGAGGTATGGCCTAGTTGGAAGAAGTGTGTCACTGGAAGTGGACGTTGAAGCTTCAAAGGCCACGCCAGGTCCAGTGTCTCTCTGCCTGTGGATCAGCATGTAGCTCTCAGCTCCTGCTCCGGAGCCATGAGTGCCTGCATACCCTAGCAATGGTGATAAATAATGGACGACACCTGTAAGACTGTGAGCAAGGCCACAATTGCATGCTTTCCTTTACAAGAGTTGCCATGGCAACAGTGTCTTCATAGTAATAAACCAGTGACTAAGACAAGGTCAAACAGTCTCTAGAAAGAATGACAAAAGCAAGAACTCATATTTAACACCTTTGAAACCATCCACAAAGCCATAGCAAACAAGAGGGATCATAGAATCTAGTAGATGAAATGTCACTTCAGACACCAGCACTAAAACTTATTGACTGACATTCTAGTTAAGGACATAAAAATCTTTCAAGTGGAAAGCACAATATTTTCCAAAACTGTGGGTAAGTAAGTAGCATAGAAATATACATGAAAAAGAATATAATCCAGCCTGTACCGTATACCATCCACAAAAATGATTCAGAATGGATCAAGACCTAAAAGAGAGATTGGATTCAAGATGACAGTAGCTGCTGGAACCTGCAGGACCACACAGCAGTTCTGATGAGTCTGGGAGATACATAAAGGCTCTGAGCAGGGACATGATGGTGGCGGAAGAGTTTGCAGAGCCTGAAGTATCTGTAGAACAACTCTGTTTAAAGGCAGATCTAATGGGAAGATGCTTTTAGACAAAGTATTCATGAAATTGCAAAGAGAATGCTAAAACTAGGGATGAAGCAAAGCTTATAGGAGTGATGGGTGTGTGGCCACAGCAAACAGAAAACATGTCATTGCTGAATATGGCTAGACATGTGCTAGGGCCAGCAGGAGAGCCTGCAGCCTAGAGCCTCCATACTGAAGCCCATGTTGCTTGTTCTGCTTGGAGAATCACAGTGTTGGGCAAGATGGAGAATGGTTCATAGTCTGAATTGTGTAGCCCCGAAAAACCTCCACAGTCTGTACTTATACCAGAGACCGTGTTGGTGTCCATGATTCATACTACAGCCAGGAGACATGCTGATGTCAGTAGTTCATGTTCCTGCCCCATTCTGTGTTGATGTCTGTAGCCCATGTGGATGCCAGTGGTCTGCACAGCAGCTCAGTGCCATGTTGGTGCCTTGTTTCATGCTGTTACCAGAACCATGTGGAAGTCAATGATCCAGGCTGCTGTTGGCTGTGCTGAGTAAGGAAGCTTCGTTTACAGTGGTATCAGTAGCAACTGCAGACTCATAGTTGAGTATGAGAGACATGAGGCTTCTTAGACAACCTCTCTCCACTCCTCCCAGCTTCACAACCCACCACACACACACACACACACACACACACACACACACACACATCAAGAAAAAGAAATACTGTAGACAAGAATCCATTGAAGAGAACTCACAAAAAGAGTGATGGGGTGCTGACGTGTAGCTCTCACAGTGGATGGCTTCTGGCATGGGCTGGGGCTGAGAAAGGACTGTTATCTTTTAGGCACTGGAAACAGAGTTTAACAGTGCTCTAGTAAGTACATGGGCAACACTAATTAGCTTGGTGTGGTTTTCCTTTGTTTTCTTTTCTTTTTCTTTTTATTGGTGGAGGAGGTCACAAAGGTCAGGGAGTAAACCTGGGAGGGTAGGAAGTCAATGTGATTGGGGCACATGTGTAAAATTTTCAAGTAAGTAATTGATAAAAATAGTAAGTAGGAAAAATTAAAATAAAAACCTAAAGGAAACTTTAAAAACGTAACACAGGAATAAATTTCCATAACGTGGGTCAAAAAATAACTTCTTAAATCTACTGAAAATTAACAAGAGATTCAAGTGCTTGGCCAGGAGTGGTGGAGTATGCCTTTAATGTCTTTATGTAGGCTGGAGGATCTCTGTGAGTTTGAGGCTAGCTGGGTCTACACAGTGATTCTAGGCAAGACAGGGTTACATAGAGTGAATCTGTCTCGAAAGGAAAAAAATAGTGCATGAATTGGATTTACCAATTTGAAAATTTTTATAATCAAAGGACATCATCAAAGAATCAAAAAATATCTTATGTGTGGTGCTCCATGTTAAAATCCCAGCACCGGAGAGGTGGAAGCAGGAGGAACAAAAATTTGAGGGTATCTGTAGGAATGTGGGCAGTTCCAGGATAGTCTAAGATATTCCAAACTTCTCAAAACATAAACATATAAGTAAACAAGATTACTGAGCATTAACTATGAATGAAGGGTACCCAGTCTCCAACATATGTGGCCACAGAATAAAATCAGGGGTTGAGGCCACACTAGGCAAAGAACAGTTCAGGTATTGAACCACAGAGGAATTTTCTGACTGATGAGGATAGAGCTACTCTTCAGATGATAGACCATACCCACCACCATCATAGGGTTGAAAGGGACTCAGCAATGGGCAGCCAAAGGTGAAACACACCCTTGGATGCTGCATGCAACCTAGAGCAGACTTGGAAGGATCTGATGAGAACCCAGCTCCTTCTTTTTCAGCAGTGCATCATTTCACAGGAGAGATCACCATGACTGCCCATAGATTACACTGAACTTATATGTGATGTTTGCTCTCTGAGCTGTATTGATTCTGTGCCACATACTATCAACACAATATTGTCATGACAGCACATGCTGTGGTAATTAGCATACACTGCCTTAGCCTTCTGCTGTCTCTAGTATCACGCTGTCCGTAGCTGCCATGTTGTGTGTTGGTTGTTTTCTGTGAGCAACGCCAGGTTACATGATGCAGATTGCTTGATGCCTTGTAGGTAGGGGAAGCAACACATCAGACTGTGACCACATGTACTACTTCTCAACAGACAAAAACCTTCTTACCTCCTGAGGTCAGGCTGGATGATACTACTTGCTTTTGAAAAAAAAAAAAAGAAAAGAAAGAAAAGAAAAAGAAAAAATGAGTGGAAATAGAAGCAAACCACTGCTGAAAAGCTGGGTCATTATAAGTTTTTCCATGCTTTCTTACCTTCTGTACAGGATGATGTGGTGGTTTGAATATGCTTTGCCCAGAGAGTGCCACTATTTGAAGGTTTGGCCTTGTTGGAGTTGGTGTGTCACTATAGGTGTGGGCTTTAAGACCCTCATGCTAACTGGTTAAAATCCAGTCTTCTCCTAACAGCCTTCAGAGGAAGATGTAAAACTCTCAGTTCCTCCTGCAGCATGCCTGCCGGACACTGCTGTGCTCCCCACCTTGATGATAATGGACTGACCCTTGAACCTGTAAGCCAGTCCCAGTTAAATGCTGTTCTAATAAGAGTGACTTGGTCATGGTGTCTGTCCACACTAGTAAAACCCTAAGGCAGGTAACATGTTGGATATATAAGTTTCCTCCTTCAGGATGGACAGGAAGGTCACACTCAAGAGCTACAAACTTGAGCAACAAGTGAATCATGATCCAGTAACATTACTGAGGTGTTTTGGAATTATACCTTAGTGCCACCTGTCAGTCAAGTTAGCAACATTGGTTTCATGAAGTTTTGTCCCAATTACTAAGTAATACATTGATTCAAAAGCACAGATCAATTTCACAAAAGAAAGACACTTTACTTTTCTTAAACAGTGAATACTCTAACTCCAGCTTCCCAGGATCGTGGTTCACCAGTTCACCCTACCATGTCCCATCACCTTGAGAAATGCCCTCTTGATGTCCTTGTTTCTCAGACTGTAGACCACAGGGTTGAGCAAGGCTGTGAAGACATTGTAAAACAGTGAGATCTGCTTGTCTCTCTCAGGGGAGTAGCTGGAGTTGGGCCTCATGTAGATATAAGTGGCTGGTGCATAGAAGAATGTGACCACAGTCAGGTGGGAGGCACAGGTAGAGAAAGCCTTGCAACGGCCCTGAGTGGACTTGATCTTGAGAATTGCCTTGGCAATATGGATGTAGGAGGCCACAATGAGGGAGATTGGAGTAACAACCACAAAAACACTCAACACAAAGTCCACCATCTCTATAACGTGAGTATCCATGCAAGCCAGGCTACGCACTGAAGGACCTTCACAGAAGTAATGATTGACCCTGTTGGGCCCACAATATGGCAGACTCATGGTGAAGAAAGTGTGCAATAAAGAGCAAAAGAAACCACAGCTCCAAGTCCCTGCTGCCAACCTTATGCACAGGCCCCAGTTGAGGATGACAGTATAGCGCAGTGGATAGCAAATGGCCACATACCGGTCATAAGCCATCACAACAAAAAATGTGCACTCAGTTATACCCAGGGCACCAAACACATACATCTGCAGCCAGCAGCCAGCAAAGGAGATGGTCTGAGAGTGAGCAAGAAGATGCACCAGCATCTGGGGCATGGTGGTGGTGACATAGCCCATATCCAAAAGGGAGAGGGTACAGAGGAAGAAGTACATGGGCGTGTGCAGCTGTGTGTCCAGGCAGACCAGCATGATGATGAGCCCGTTGCCCAGGACTGAGCTCAGGTAGATGAGAAGGAAGACAATGAAGAGGATGCTGTTGGTTTGGGTATGGGGTCCACTGGTGCGAAACCAAACGAGGATCCATACATCAGAAAGCCAAACGTGAGGTATGCCAAGGAATCATGAAGTGGTTGGGGACTGCCTAAAGTGGAATCATTATTGCTGTCACCTACACATGCCAAAAACAAAAGAAAGAACACACAATCACACGGTGAAACAAGCATGTCAGAAAACCCAGTACAAAACTGTTAAATATAGTTTGTCTACTTCAAAAAAAAAAAAAAAAAAAAGAAAAGACGCTTATGCTCATGATCAAAACCGCATCTCTAAGTATGAAACTCAAACCTAGTCTCTTTCATTAATACAAAAAGAGGTGAGAACATGTCTGGGTTATGATCGAATAATCTGTGACATCTCAATAGACTCCTCAAACCTCATACTCTAGTGACAGGCATAGGCTGTACAATATTCATCTGGGAAGGATACTGAGATCCAGTAATCCCAAACACCACAAACAGGCAGGCCATAAGACTGCACAAACTCGCTCGAATCGATGAGCACTCAAGCAGAATGAGAAATCCCAATGAAATAAGATGGAGGCAACTGAGGAAGGTCTGCATATCAGCCTCTAAACACACACACACTCACACGAATACGCACTCTCATGCGCATGCCGCGCACAACACACACACACACACACACACACACACACACGCATGCACACACTAAGGGAAAGACAGACAGACAGACAGACAGAGGCATGGCCATCACTGACATGCATAAAACTAGTAAACAAACAGATAAAAGGGGCAGAACAAATGAAACCCAGGCCCATGCACATACGATCACATGAATAAGGATAGAAGTGCATGTGTGCACTGGGACACTGTGAAGCACATGTGTGCACTGCACTGGGGACACTATGTCTTTGTCAGAGAAATTCCCACCTCCCTCCGCACACAAAACATCCACTGCAGGTACACTGTGGATTTAAGGGGTAAATTTAAAGCAACCAAAATTTTTAGAATCAAATCTGATAAATATCTTTTTTGAGTAAACAAAGATTTTCTTGAAGGAGCACAAAAACGTACTTTTCATGGAGGAAAAAATAATGGTAACCTAGAAAGCCAAAAAAAGAAGTACTCTTATATTTTTAGTTGTGAGCTTAGCCTTTAACGGCTGAGCCATCTCTCCAGCCCCTGACATAGCTGTCTCCTTAGAGGTCTGCAAGAGTCTGACATATTCAGAGGCAGATGCTCAAGCTAACTATTAAAATGATCATGGTGTTCCCAATAGAGGAGTTAGAGTGAAGACTGAAGGAGTTGAAAGGGTTCGAGACCCCATGAGGAGAACAACAATACCAACCAACCAGAGTCCCTAGGGTCTAAACCATCAACCTGGGAGCGCTTAGGGAGGGACCCATGGCTCCAGCTATATATGCAAGGGAGGTATAGGTGGGAGAAGAGATCCTTGGTCCCATGAAGGCTGGACGTCGTGTGGGGGGAATTCGAGGGTGGGGAGGTGAGGTGCGGGGGGGGGGTGTAGGGTAGGGGGCACACCCTCATAGATGCAGGAGGAGGAGGGATGGGATAGGGGGTTCCTGGGAGGGAGGGGGAAATGGGGTAAGGGAGAACATCTGAAATGTAAATAAAATATCCAATAAAAAATAATAAATGAAACACACACACACACAAACACACAAAGAAGTACTCAAAATATGTATACAAAGACTTAGAAAAGCACAAACATAAAATCAGATGCTCCAGGAGGACAGAGAACTCTATTGTAGGCATTTCAGGAAGGGAGTTGTCTATTAAGCTCTGATGAGGTTAAGATGTTCTTAGCACCATTACTCATCTGGACACTGCAGAAGAACACCACAGAGCCATGCCCACTCTGCTTCTCAATCTCACATCCCCACACACCTACAGCATGGCTGCAGTAACACATGTCTAGTATTAACAAGTGTGACTAGACCCAATGAAGGAGGAAATTAAGATAGTCCCTTTGGTGTGTGCTTGGCTGTGCTCCCTAAGGCTGAACACATTCAATGCATTGCCCAGCAATACAAATATTAAGTATAATCCTGAAACCATCAAGGAAAGACATGTTAAGGAAACTTCTAAACACTACTCTAAATAGTCTGAACTAGGTTTCCACCCGTATGCTGATGAGCAAGACAATGCTTCAGGCAGGAGTTGCTGCTGACGGGAGTAGAAACATGAAAGAGACTTGAAGCCACGCCCAGTCTTCACTTCCCCTGTCCCCATCCTCTGTCCTGTCCAGTCCCTGCTCATCACCCTCACAGACATCCTTTCTCTCAAATCATATTAGGAGCCCATGATCTCTTCTGTCAGTTCTGTATCCATCTCTATATGACCCTTGCCTCTAAGTATTCTTCCTTCAATATTGTCTTTTTGTTTGTTTGTTTGTTTGTTTGTTTGTTTGTTTGTTTGTTTGTTTTGAGACAGAGCTTTTCTGTGTTGCCGTGGATGCCCTGGAACTTACTCTATTGACTAGACTGGCCTGGATATCAGAGATTTGCCTGCCTCTGCTTCCAGAATGCTGGGATTAAAAGTATGCACCAATACCTCCTGGCTTTTATTGTTTAATTTTTAACATCATTTTTGTAAATAGACATTGATCTTTTTCTTTCCTTGCCCCTAGTTTCAAGTTTTTTTCTCCTCCAACTCTCACTTTTACAAAATACAAAACAAAACAAAGGAAAAAGTGGAAAAGACAAGCTAAAAGAAATAAAATCTAAACAAAAAGATTACAAAATCAAAAACAACATGGAGTCAGTTTTGTTTTGGGGAAGTACTTCTGGCATGTGGCCTGCCCTGCCCAGGAGTGTGACCACATACACTCAGTGGCATTCTAGTGGAGAAACCTGATCTCCCCTTTCCAATATGTATCAGTCACAAATAGGTTCCTGTTTAGGAGCAGGACTCTGTGTCCATTTTCCCTCTCAGTGCTGGACATTTGTCTGTGTCAACATGTTCTTCATGTGACTGCTCCAGGAGTTATTCAAAACTCTCACACTGTCCTATCTGGCCCCTGTTAAAAGCCTGTTAAGAGCTCTGAAGCCCCATCCTTTGAGGCAGACACACTGGTCATCCCTAACCTGCCTGCTCTGTGAAGACTAAGCCTCAGGATGCAGCTGTCTCCTCCACCTCCCCTCTCTCCAGACACAAATCTCTGTGAAAGCACACTCTGTGCCCTGTACACCTCTGCCTGTCTCCCACCTTAGGGCCCTTGTCTAGCTTCTCAGCTTGAGGAAGGGACCACCACCTGCACTGTTGCCCACACTGTGGACACAGCAGGACACAGCTAAGCCAGGAAGCATTCACTGTTGTGCTACCAGCTCCTAGATCTAAGCCAGGGAGGATACATCCTGCATTTATTGTTCATTGAATGGTTAAGATCTGAAAAGTTCTAGAGGAATCTGATAACAATTTTGACATCAAATACCTTCGACAAACCCCTTCTCTGTCCTGTTAACTGAACCCCACATGACTAAGAAAAAAATTATATATGACAGAATATGTCTGTATGGGTGGTTTCCTAAACCTTTGCAATAATAATGACTAATATTTATTGAGTAATTTGTATATTCCAGTCATTGTTCCCACAACTTTAGCTTAACATCACAGCAATTCACTGAAGGAAATGTTATTGCCTGTGTGTTTAGGTGAAAATGTAAGGACTGGAGAGAGCAGTTTGTTCCAGATTACAAGGTAGAGATTGGAAGTTGGAGTTTGGATGATCCAGCCTCAGAGCCTACCTCTCAGTCACTACCTTCTCTGCTCGGGCACACAGGCTCTCAAGTGGGAGGTGAAGAATGCAGTCTTCAGTGTCCTGTAGTTGAGCTCATTGAGATTCTGCACACACCAGAGCTTCTAGGACAGCACTGTACAGCTACACATAGACCAGCTCTCCTAATGAGATTTCCCTCTTGTCTGAGTGTGAAAGGACCCAGGGTGTAGCGAAAGTAGAAAGATCCGATGAAAGAGGTATTGTGTGTTTTCCATGGCACAAGCAATGATGGGAGAGGTCTGGATGTTTGAGATGTATGTACCATGAACCTTAAGATAGATGGCCTTGCTACTTCTCATCTTCAGTCCCACATAGGCTTGGGACCCACCCACAAGCCAAACACCAGTGACCATCTCACCACTTGTAGATCCAAGGAATGTGTCACCAAGTGGCTGTTTCTTCCTCTTATAGGAAAAAAAAAAAAAACTAAAGGCAAAGCCCCCTAAAGAAGCAGAGAAAAAATGGTCAAGATTCTAGCAGCCTAGTGTCCAGGCAAATGCTAGTGCCCTAGAGTTTGACAGGCTGAGTCTCTCGATTCCATTGCAAAGACCAGGCAGCCCTGACTTCTGGAGAAGATGACTATAAAATCCTGCTTAACAAAGGCAAGCTCAGACATCTTCATCTCTTCCCAGTGGGACCAGCAGCTGAGGTTTTATGACCCTGCCTCCTCTCTGAGCCTCCCCTGAGAGCTCAGAAAGGCTCACTTCTGTTCCCAGTAGGGATGCTAAGATGATTCCCAGGATGCTGTCAACAAGAGCCTACAAGTGAGACCCTTGGGGCAGAGCAGAAGGAAACAGCCCATGGATGAGGGGTGGTAACCTCTTCCCTATTCTAGACTAACTGGGGGATAAGAGCAGCTCAGAGAACAGGAGATGGAACCTGGTCACCTGATAAACAGGTCAGAATACAAGTTCTCATTGTGCTTCCTTTTACTGTCCAAACCCTGAGCCCAGACCAGCAATGATGAGACCTTGTTTGAGTTACACTCTTCTTCCTTCCTCAGCTACCGAGGGGTAAGCCAAAGTCCTCACTCCCTGTTGTGTAATATCTGCACAAGTACCCTGGTACTAATGAAAGAGACAATAACAATGGAGACTGGAAAGGTGGCTATGAGGGAAAAAAAAAAAAAGAATTTGTTGTTCTTGCAGAAGACTTAGTTTGGATCCCAGCACACACAAGGCAGCTTACAACTATCTTCAGTTCTCGAGGATCATGTACCCTCTTCTGACTCCCATCAATGAGAATACATGCATACATGCAGGCAAAATGTTCAGACACATAACCAAAAAAACAAAGAGTCAACCATATCATACCAACAAAGAAGTCAATAGTGACATTTTGATGGGAGCAGACTGAGTAAACTCTCCAAGGGGTTCATTCTCTTGAATCCAAATAAAAATTGGGGACTAAATACATCAAGCTCCAGAGCTGTTATTCTGCCATGGTTTCATTTTCTACAGAATTCTCTAGTAATCTCTTCCCTTCCAGGCTTGCTAGACTAAAATGTGATGCAAATACTGGCCTATGGTTCATGACCTTGAGTCTCCATCCCTGCCTTCTGTCTGAGTCTCAGATTCCTAAGTATCCAGAAGAAGAAGACTGGACTCTAAGCTCTTCTTGCTTCAAGTGATTGATTGATACAGTTTAGAATTCCTGTGAGCTGATCCTTAAACCAGACAAAATTAAAAGTTAATTATAAAATGACAATTAAATAAATTGCATCAGAAACAGAGACAAGGTATCTGAGAATGTACTTCAGCTGTACAGCCCCTGAGGGGGTTTAGTCTGGAGTTTGTCTAGTATTAATAAAGAAAGTATTAATAAAGAAAATATCTAATAAAAAAAAGGCAACAAAAGCTCCAAAACTCTTCACATCCTGATGATCACTACATGTTACTGTGGTCTGCGTTCTAGCAGTTGTCTGGTGTGTGCATTTGCTGGTTGAAATACTGTGTAATGATATGTGATCTGAACTGCTGTTCAGTGGCATGTTGGCAACCATGACATTGGCTATGATGAGAGTATTTATACCTCAGTAATGACAATCTGCACTAATCAGAAGCATCATGGCACAGCCCTGGCCCATACAATGCTGTTGCTAAGCATCGTCCCACAGCTCTGACCCCAACTCTTCTCACTGGTGTTGATGATCCCCATGAGCTCTGGACAGCAGTTGAGTCCAGGCGACTCTTCTCCCCCAGGATCAATAAGGAGACAGAGGCTCGGGGAGAAGCAGACAGAAACTGATAGAGTGTCAAATGTTGGATGATACAGCCACCCTGGCTCTGTTGGTTTTAGGCATGCAAGTTTTATTATAGATTTATAGGAAGAGGTTCAAGTGAAAGAGAGAAAGAGACAGAGAGAGAGAGAGAGAGATCAGCACAATGGGAGAAGTCACACGATGGAGATATAACTTAGAAAAAGTGATCTGGCAAAAGAGAAAAAAAACTGGGAAGTGGGAAATGCTGCACCTTTCTCAGTGAGAACTCAAAATGGTAGGCAACATGGCACAGCCTCATAGCTGCTCCCAGGCACTGAACACCCTGGTTTTTCTTTAAATGACTTGACCACCAAGATAGTATCAAGCTTGGCCCTACCTGCGCATGCCCAGATAATGAACAATGACCCAGAAGACATGAGTAGAACCAACTCCAGGACATGGCCACTTGCCTCTTAAGTGAGACGGACTCTGCCATGTCTATCCCATGTTTACTTGTGTGATTTCAAGCTACTACCTGAACCTGGCTCTAACCAAAATCCCTCCTGTGCCTCAGAACTGGGCCTGACCCACGGGGTCATGAGACTACACCAAGGTCAGGATGAAGGAAAAGCCAAACTCTAGAAGTTTCATTCTGCACCAGGAGGACCCACAGGCCTGAAGGAGAAAACGGCAAGCTTTGAGAAAGGAGAAGCCAGCAGATCCACAGCTCTTACAACCATGGACTCCCTAATTAGCCCCCAGATGACAATGCTTCATTAATGAACCTTGTGAGAATTGGCTCATTTGGTAAGATGAGTACTTCAAAAACTTTTCTGGGTTACTGTCTAGAGAAAAAAAACAAAAGGGAATGGCAGGAGTCTGTGCTGTTAATAACCACAAGAGCATTAACATGGTCCCTTAGGACCATTAATTAACCGTACATCATAGCTACATTCACATGTGTTTCTTCACCAAGTCCTCATAGCAGGCTTAGGAGGTAAGCCTTAGAGTCCCCATCTCACAGATGTGGTGATAATGAGGTCGGACACTGAGCCATTGCTATGGCTAAGCCTAAGACAGTTGCTGATGCTGGTTTAGGGCATTTCTCTGAGTCAGAAAGGGCCTATGAGACCAGCATATCCAGCTCCTTACTCTTTTAGAGCCACAAAAACTAAATCCAGATATAAATCCTCCAGATCAAATGATTATCAAGCAGGCAGGTGGACTTGTGTGGGAGCCTGGAATCTTCATGTGTGACTCCAAGCTGTGGACCTTGTCCATCACCGCAGAATTCTTCTTCTGCTTTGCTCTCTGGGCTTTTCCACCACAGGATCTTCCTGTATAGGTTCTCAGCATCCAGATTCCCATGTTTGTATTTTCAAGGGTGTGTGAGAGAACAGAGGGACATACAGACCTGGGAAACAAAAGGATATTCATCAGCGTGCAAATGATGTCAGTAGCATGCAAAGCTGTCAACAAAACCAACAAACAGTATGTAAGGATGATCATATTAGCAACAATATCTAAGAATGTTACTTTTTTTGTCAGGGTTTACTTAAAATAACTCATTTCACAGCCAGAACATCCCTATGAAATGTAGTGTTATGCTTGATTTTCAGGTCAGGAAACTGGACTGTAGAGTTAGTACCACTCCAGTGTGTACAATAGGACTTTGCTATTAAGAGTTACAACAGAACTGGAGCGGGGACTATCCCAAAAGCTGTTGTCTGTATGTGACACAGGTTCTTCTAGTTGGGCTGCTGTGTCTGGCCTCAGTGGGAGAGAGTGCAGCTAGCCCCAAAGAGACTTGATGTACCAGGGTAGGGGATACCCAGAAGGGAAGGGGATGAGGGGATGGAGAGGGGAAGGATTGTGGGAGGGATGATGGAGGTACTAGGAGGCAGGCAGTGAGGGGGATATAAAGTGAGTAAGTAACAAAAAAGTATTTTAAAAAGAAAGAAAGAAAAGATTTGAACTTGTATGCCCTTGTCCTTTGACTTTAAGGTGCTGAGATTGTGGGTAGGCATAAGACACATTCCTAGCTATAAACTCACATCTTGTGATATCCTCTCATATCTGTGGCACTGGTCTAATAAAAAAAATGATAAAGATAAGGGAACAACATTTGAAATGTAAAATAAATAATTAATAAAAATATTTTTAAAAAAATTTAAAAGCCATAAAAAATGGTGAAGGAGCATTTTAAGTATGCCAAGAGAAGCTTTCAGTAAAACCGTTTAGTAAACTTATTTATTTGGAAAGCCTATTTGTTTCTGTATTATAAAGATAATCACATCATGAGACAACTTTAAGGTTAAGAAGTTGGCTTACATTTGCTAGAATCCTTTGGATTTCATATGACTCTTTTATATCTCTATGATGGAATAAGTATGACACAGATGCCTGCTTTAAAACATTGAATTATCCTGTCTCAACTCCTCTGCTATGGTTCATTGTCATGACCTCTAACTGTGAATTGAAATAAAACTATCTTTTTCTAAAAAAAAAAAAAAAAAAAAAAAAAGTTACAACAGGACTCTTTCAGGTTCCTCAGGAAAATATTCCCTGCCCAACCATAGGCCATGCCTGCCAGAAGATCAGCTAGGCCCACTGCCTCTGGACAGGAAACACACACTCTCTGCTCCCTGGCCAACACTCCATGGCCAACAAAAGGCCACACCTGCCAGAAGACAAGTAGGCTGCCCACCTTATTCACAGTGTCCCCTCTCCTTCTTGTCATCATTTCCAAGCCCTGAACTTAGGCAGAAACTCTCTGCTGGACCAGAGGCCACACCAGCCAGAAGAATTCCAGAGACTCCCTTCTGGATCAGTTTGGGCCAAGCAGTCTACCAACATTCCTGCCCCCAACTCAGGTGGAGATGCCTGCTTGACAACAAATTACAGCAACCATCAGAAGTCCAACCCCTAGCTTGAGTGGAGATTCTCTGCTCAACAACATACCACATGGGCCAGAAGTCCAGAGAAGAAACAAAACATCCATCCAACAAGGACAAACCCAGCAATCTGCACCTAGGCCTGCAATCACCACAAATCTAGATGTCTAGACCTCAGCATAAGAAAACAATCAACAACAGACAGAGCAATATGTCACCACCACAGCCCAGCTAACCTACTACAGCAATCCCTGAATATTCCACAACAACTGAAGCACAAGAAAAAGACCTTAAAATCAACTTTAGAAAGATGATAAAGGTCCTTAAAGAAATGAACCAACCCCTTCAATAAATCAAGAAAAAAAAAAAAACATAACATTTGAGGAAATAAGTAAATCCCTTAAAGAAAGCCAAGAAAAATCAAACAGTTGAAGGACTTGAAAACAATCAAACAGTATTCAAGACTTGAAAATGGAAATAGAAGCAATAAAGAAAACACAAACTGAAGAAATTCTAAAGATGGAAAAATCTAGGTAAGCAAACAGGAACTAAAGACAAAAGTGTCAACAGCAGAATACAAGAGATAGAAGAGAGAATCTCAGGAGTTTATGACATGATAGAAGAAATAGATACATCAAAGAAAATGTTAAATCTGAAAAACTCCAATACAAAACATCCAGGAAATCTGGGACACCATAAAAAGGCCAAACCTAAGAATAGTAGGAATAGGAGAAGATTCTCAGATCAAATGCCCAGAAAATATTTTCAACAAAACCATAGAAGAAAAATTTCCCAACCTAAAGAAGGAGATGCTTATAAAGATAAAAGAGGCTGGGCAGTGGTGGTGCATGTCTTTAATCCCAGCACTTGTAAAGCAGAGGCAGGTGGATTTCTGAGTTCGAGGCCAGCCTGGTCTACAGAGTGAATTCCAAGACAGCCAGGGCTATACAGAGAAACCCTGTCTTGAAAAAACAAAAACAAAAAAACAAACAAAAAAAAAGATAAAAGAGGTGTACAGACCACCAAATATATTGAACCAGAAAAGAAAGTCTACATACCACATAATAATCAAGACATTAAACATACAAACAAAGAAAGAATATTAAATGCTGCAAGGAAAAAGGAGCAGGTAACATATAAAGGGAGATGTCTTGATATTACACACAACTTCTCCGTGGAGTCTCTAAAAGCTTGAAGGGCCTGGACAGATGTTTGGCAGATCTAAGACACAACAAATGCCAGTCCAGACTACAACATCCAGTAAAACTTTCAAACACCATAAATAAAAAAAAATAGAGTATTCCATGCATAAGTCAAATTTACACAAAATTTATTTACAAACCTTGCCCTACAGAAGATACTAGAAAGAAAACTCCAATGTTCTGTTTACAGTTAACTAGACATTGCAAAAACACAGAAAATAAATAAGCTCATGCCATCAAAACAAAAAAATGAAAACACAGGGAGAGAAAGAAGAGAGAGAGAGACTGTCACCATCACCAACACTACCAACAACAAAATAACAGGAATTAACAGTCATTGGCCATTAATATATCTCAGTATCAATGAACTCAATTCCTTAATAAAAAGATACAGACTAACAGAATATAGGCAAAAACAGGATCCATCCTTCTGCTTTATACAAGAAGCACAATTCAACATCAAAGATAGGCAATACCTCAAAGTAAAGGGCTGGGAAAAGATTTTTCCAAGCAAATGGACCCAAGATGCAAGCTGGTATAGCCATTCTATTATCTTAACAAGAATAGACTTCAAACCAAAGAAATCAAAAAATGGGAAAGGATATTTTATATCCATCACAGAAAAAAATCCACCAAGATATGTCAATTCTTAACATCTATGCCGGAATCCAATGACACACAGTCTGTTAAAAAAAAAAAAAAAAAAAAAAAAAAAGCATTATTAAAGCTTAAACTACACACTGATGCTCACACATTGATAGTGGTAGACTTTAATACTCATTCTCACCAAAAGACAAGTCATCCAGACAAAAACTAAACAGAGAAACATTTGAGCTAACAGACATTATAAACCAAATGAACCTAACATATCTACAGGACATTTTACCCAAACACAAAAGAATATACCTTCTTTTCAACACATCATGGAATTATCTCCAAAACTGACCACATAATCAGTCACAAAGCAAGTCTCAACAGATATAAGAAAATTGAAAGAACCCCAAGCATTCTGTCAGACAACCATAGATTAAAACTAGATTTCAACAACAGCAGAAACAACACAAAGCCTACAAACTCATTGAAACTAAACAACTCTCTACTGAATGACTGTTGGGTCAAGATATAAACAAAGAAAAATTAAAGACTTCCTAGATTCAATGAAAATAATTGCATAGCATATACAAACTTATAGGACACAGGAAAACAGTACTAAGAGGAAAGTTCATAGTACTAAGGGCTTACATAAAGAAATTGGAAAGATCTCATATTAACAACTTAACAACACACCTGAATGCTCTAGAACAAAAAGAAGCAAGCATACCCAAGAGGAATAGATGACAGGAAACAATCAAACTCATGGCTGAAATCAATAAAATAGAAATAAAGAAAACAATATGAAAATATGAAATCTCTGAAACCCAAAGTTTGGTTCTTTAAGAAAATCAACAAAATAGAATAACCCTTATCTAAACTAACTAAAAGACAGAGATAAAATTCCAAAATGACAAAATTAAAAACAAAAAGAGGATGTGTATAACAACAGGCACCAAGGGATCCAAAAATCACTACCACATACTTTACAAAACCTATATTTCACAAAATTGGAAAATCTAAAAGAAGTGGATAGTTCTCTAAGTAGATACCACTTCCCAAAGTTAAATCAAGATCAGATAAGCAATTTGAATAGTTTTATAATCCCTAAGGAAGTAGAAGCACTCATTAAAAGTCTCCCAACCATCCTTCTGGTCTGCACCAGTGCCCTGAGCACACCTTGAGCTCCAGCTCTTTACCCAATCCCACAACATCCAGAGGAGGCTGGACTCCCAGGAGGTCTACCACGCCCAGGATCATAGGTGAGGAGGCCACAACACCCTTGACCAAACAGGGAACAACGGACATCTGGGAACCAGGAATACCCTTCAGGTCAGTGGCATGGGTTCCTTCTGGTCTGCACTGGTACCCCGAGCAGACCTTGGGTGCCAGCTCTGTACCCAATCCCATAACACCCAGAGGTGGCTGGACTCCTGGAGCTCTAACACACCCGGATCATAGGTATTTAATATGGGAAGAAGACATGTTTGTGGTTTTTTCTGCAGGATACTGAAGGAACATGGTGGCTGCCAGAGTGATTAGTGAGACATCCTGATGCTGGGACAAAGAATTATGCTGACCTGTGAGCTTGCTGAGTGCCCTGATAATGGTGACTGAGAAGATGTATTGGACATATGTTCCTGACCCACCTTTGCTTGCCTATATCCCAGATAGGACAAGCTGCCTTGCCTCAAGTTTTTAGACCTTGTGGAACAGAGAATCAAAAAGAAAAGTTATAATGACTCTTATATTTTTCTTAAATGTGACAAGTTATTCAGACTTAATCATGTACTGGTCTAGAAATCAATCCAATATTGGAAATAACAGTCTTCATTTGGAAGTCTTCATTTGGAGAGCTTTGGATCTGGATATTTTCAGATATATATTTGAAAGTTAGCTGCAGTTCGCTATGATGTTATGTTAGCAAGAGATAAAGTTGGGACAGGATCTGGATTTCAAACAAGTGTTAGTACATGTGTTAAGGCTCTTTTAATTGTCAAGTTAAAATTGCTTTTGTTTTTTTCTACAGTATTTAATGTAAGTTGCATTGATTGTACACTTTCTAATTGTGTTAGTGTGTTGAAAACTGGCATGTCTGTTACAGAGGTCTAACAACCATCTTTTGTTTTTTTGCTCTGAGTATTACAGAACCTTGCTATTCTGAAAAAAGCTTGCAAGTAATGGAAGAAGTGAGTCAGGCTTTAAGCAGAAGCAAGAGGGTAGTGGGCTTGATTATTGCTGGTATAACAGCTTTAATTACATTAATTACTAGCACCAATGCTTCTGCAATTGCTTTGACACAAGAAGTTAAGGCAGCTACTTTTACTAATCATTTAGAAAAAAATGTTACTATGATATTTAACAACATCAACATGGCTTGAAACTGAAAATAGACCCCCAGACAGAGTTATTAATTTAACAGGCTGGCAAGCCAAGGACAGGTAAGATTCTGCACAGAGCCTTACCAACCTAAGACAGGAGTGCATTGTTTTTGATAATGCATATTCCATAATGGATAAGGAGGCATTCTTGTCAGAATGACCTAAGACAGGCTTGGTCTTGTTTATAAAATAAAAAAGGGAGAGATATGGAGAGCTTTCGGGATGCTTGGCAGGAATCTGACATTGGCCAAGGACAAGGAAATGGGCTTCAAGCAGGAATCTGACATTAGGCTAGAACAAAGAAGTAATTTCAGGCAGCAATCTAAATCTTAGGCTAGAACAAAGAAGTAGGCTTCAGGCATGAAAATGACTTTAGGCTAGGACAAGGAAGGATGCTGAGATATTTTGGTCATCCTGATAAGCCTGAAAGAGTGATCATGGGACTTTGCTTAATGCCTTGCTTGTTCTTTGACTATTTGTGTTTATTGTCTTGCTTGTTCCTTGACTATTTGCATCTATTGTATTACTAGTTCCTCAACCTAGAACTGACCTTAATACTTGCATGTTATAGGGTTATGGGACTATTTAGATGGTTTATCTGATACTTATTTAACTTTGATACCTAGTATCTGTCTAGAAAATTGTCCATTTCATCCAGATTTTCCAGTTTTGTTGAGTATAGGCTTTTGTAATAGGATCTCTTGTTTTCTTAATTTTCTCAGTTTCTGTTGTTATGTCTCCCTTTTCAGTTCTGATTTTATTAATTTGGATACTGTCTCTGTGTCCTCTGGTTAGTCTGGCTAAAGGTTTATCTATCTTGTTGATTTTCTCAAAGAACCTGCTCCTGGTTTTGTTGAGTCTTTGTATAGTTCTTTTTGATTTCAGCCCTGAGTTTGATTATTTCCTGCCATCTACTCCTCATGGGTGTATTTGCTTCTTTTTGTTCTAAAGCTTTCAGGTGTGGTCATCAAGATGGTAGTGTATGTTCTCTCTAGTTTCTTTTTGTAGGCACTTAGAGCTATGAGTTTTCCTCTTAGCACTATTTTATTGTGTCCCATAAGTTTTGGTATGATGTGCTTCATTTTCATTAAACTCTAAAAAGTCTTTAATTTCTTACTTTATTTCTTCCCTGACCAAGTCACCATTGAATAGAGTGTTGCTCAGTTTCCACGTGTATGTGGGCTTTCCATTGTTTTTGTTATAATTAAAGATCAGCCTTAGTCCATGGTGATCTGATAGGATTCAAGGGATTATTTCAATCTTTTTTTTTATCTGTTGAGGCCTGTTTTGTGACCAATTATATGGTCAATTATAGAGAAGTTACCATGAGGTGCTGAGAAGAAAGTATATTCTTTTGTTTTAGGATGAAATGTTCTATAGATATCTGTTAAATCCATTTGGTTAATAACTCTCTTAGTTTCACTGTGTCTCTGTTTATTTTCTGTTTCCATGATCTGTTCAACTGGGGTGTTGAAGTCTCCCACTATTATTGTGTAAGGTGCAATGTGTACTTTGAGCTTTAGTAAAATTTCTTTTATGAATGTGGGTGCCATTGCATTTGGAGCATAGGTGTTCAGAATTTGAGAGTTCATCTCAGTTGATGTTTCCTTTGATGAGTATGAAGTGTCCTTCCTTATCTTTTTTGATAACTTTAGGTTGCAAATCAATTTTATTTGATATTAGAATGGCCACTCCAGCTTGTCTCTTGGGACCATTTGCTTGGAAAATTGTTTTCCAGCCCTTTACAAAATGCAAAATGCGAAAGGCTCTGAGGTAGTGTCTGTCTTTGACATTGAGGTGCGTTTCCTGTATGCAGCAAAATGCTGGATCCTGTTTACGTATCCAGTCTGTTAGTCTATGTCCTTTTATTGGGGAATTGAGTCCATTGATGTTTAGAGATATTAAGGAAAAGTGATTGTTGCTTCCTGTTATTTTTATTGTTAGAGTTGGAATTACGTTTATGTGGCTATCTTCTTTTGGGTTTGTTAGAAGAAGATTACTTTCTTGCGTTTTCTAGGGTATAATTTCCTTCCTTGTGTTGGAGTTTTCCCTCTATTATCCTTTGTAAGGCTGGATTTGGTGGAAAGATATTGTGTAAATTTGGTTTTGTCATGGAATATCTTGGTTTCTCCATGATTGAGAGTTTTTGCTGGGTATAGTAGCCTGGGCTGGCATTTGTGTTCTCTTAGGGTCTGTATGACATCTGTCCAGGATCTTCTGGCTTTCATAGTCTCTGGTGAGAAGTCTGGTGTAATTCTGATAGGTCTGCCTTTAAGTTACTTTGACCTTTTCCCCTTACTGCTTTTAATATTCTTTCTTTGTTTTGTGCATTTGGTGTTTTGACTATTATGTGACAGGAGGAATTTCTTTTCTGGTTCAGTCTATTTAGAGTTCTGTAGGCTTCTTGTATGTTCATAGGCATCTCTTTCTTTAGGTTAGGGAAGTTTTCTTCTATAATTTTGTTGAAGATATTTACTGGCCCTTTAACTTAGGAATCTTCACTCTCTTCTTTACCTATTATTCTTAGGTTTGGTCTTCTCACTGTGTCCTGGATTTCCTGGATGTTTTGGGTTAGGAGCTTTTTGCATTTTGCATTTTCTTTGACTGTTGTATCAATGTTTTCTATGGTATCTTCTGTACCTGAGATTCTCTCTTCTATCTCTTGTATTCTGTTGGTGATGCTTGCATCTATGGCTCCTGATCTCTTTCCTAGGTTTTCTATCTCCAGGGTAGTCTCCCTTTGTGATTTCTTTATTGTTTCTACTTCCATTTTTATATCCTGGATGGTTTTGTTCAATTCCTTCTCCTGTTTGGTTGTGTTTTCTTGTAATTCTTTAAGGAATTCCTCTTTAAGGGCTTCTACTGTTTACATGTGTTCTCCTGTATTTCTTTGAGGGAGTTATTTATGTCCGTTGTAAAGTCCTCTATCATCATCATGAGAATTTTAAATCTGAATCTTGCTTTTCTAGTGTGATGGGGTATTCAGGACTTGCTATGGTAGGAAAACTAGGTTCTGATGAAGCCAAGTAACCTTGGTTGCTGTTGCTTATGTTCTTGCACTTGCCTTTCATCATCTGATTATCTTTAGTGCTACCTGCACTCACTGTTTCTGACTGGAACCTGTCTTTCCTGTTATCTTGGTTGTGTCAGAACTTCTCAGAGTCCAGCTGTCTCCGTGATCCTGTGATGCTGAGATCCTTGGTGTAGGAGCTCCTGGGAGTTCTGGCCCAGTGAGTGCCACTACTAGGAAGTGTGGCTTTATTGGAGTGGGTGTGGCCTTGTTGGAGGAAGTGTGTCACTATGGGGGTGGGTCTTGAGACCTACTGTCTAGCCGTCTAGATACTAGTCTATTCCAGCTTCCTTTGGATGAAGATGTAGAACTCTCAGCTCCTCCAGTGTCCTGGATGCAGCTGTGCTTCCTGCCATGATAATGTTGTCCTTTATAAGAGTTTCCTTAGTCATAGTGTCTGCTCACAGTAGAAAAACCCTTGTGTGAAATTTTCAAAAAAATCAATAAAAATATCATGTTGGGAAAAAAAAATAAAAGAAAAATTTGAAAACCCTAAAAGACACTGCAAAAACAAAACAGGAGTAAATTTTCACAACATTGGATCA